>WEKX01025740.1:147493-482876 GCA_013390025.1 Pitta sordida | reverse complement strand
AGCAGGAGGAGCAGCAGCAGGAGAAGCAGCAGCAGCAGCAGCAGCAGCAGCAGCAGCACACGGTGCTGGGAGCCCCGGCCGGCGGCGCTGCCCGGAGGTAGGGGCTTCCTCTGCGCCCTGGCAGCCAAACTTCCCTGCCTTGGCTGGGGCTCCGCACCGCCCTGCCGGCCCCTGCCTGCTGCCCGCGGGGACACCCGGCGGTTTTGTTTGTTTTTATTTGCTTGTGTTTATTTTCATTGCCGTTGTTGTTATTGTTATTCTTGGTGCCGTCCCCCGCCCCTCCGGGCCGGGCGGATCCCGCAGCTCCGCAAGGCACAAGTTGGCGAGGGCTGGAGGGGGCGAGTGGCCCCGAGTTGGGGCCCCTCAGAACTTGCCCGGCCGGGGGGACCCGCCGCCCGGTTCCCTCCTTTGGTGGCCTCCTTTGCTCCGCTCCTCTCCTCTCCCTGCAGATGTCGGGGGTGCTGGTGATCGCTGCCTGGTGCTTCCTGCAAGTGGAGAGCCGGCATCCCGGGCTCATCGCCGGCGACAGCGGCCGCGCCGATTTCCTGGACAACGACAAATGGCTGAGCACCGTCTCGCAGTACGAGAAGGACAAGTACTGGAACAAATTCAGGGATGTAAGTACTGCTGGCTCCGCTGGCCGTGGCATCCCCCCGGCGGGTGCTGCCTTTGGGAGCGGTGGGGAGGAGAGAGGGAGCTCGGGCAACCGGTTGCTGCTGGGGTGGAGGATGCTCGGAGCAGTTCGGGAGCTGGGCACACAGTCCTGCCCTTCTCCATTGCCCCCTCGGCTGTTGCAGCTCGGTGGCAGCATCGCTACGAGCTTCTGCTCTTCAATTTTCCTCCGGGGAGGAACTTCGGGCGAAGTTTCCGTGCTGGTTAACTGAAAAATGATGGAATTGTGTGTGTGTGTGTGTGTGTGTGTGTGTGTGTGTGTAAGAAGGGAATACTTACCAGTTCAAGCCACAAGGTGGAAAACGGTGAAGCTTTCTTTCTTTGCCTGCAGTTTTTGTGGAGAGCGTTTTACTGTCAGTTCTGCTTGTGGAGATCTGTGAGGCTGGTGGAGAGTTGGAGGAAGCAAGGCTTTGGCTCGGGGTGTTTTTTTGCTGTTTGGAAAATCGGGGTAACTTCAAGATGTGTTGTGACGTGTATCTGTACAGAAAGAAAAAAATGCTTTCTTAAGCTTAGAATTAATTCTTGCCTTCCCCTGGTTTGAATAAATTGTGTGTATTAAGTCAGCAGTGGTAGAAAGAGAAATGCAGTGTTTATGGTAGTGGGAATATTTGTGAGCTCCCTTTATTTCTGTTGTCTGTGCACTGAAAAAGCTTTTTTGGCATGCACATAGAAAACCCTGCCCAGCCCTGGGTGATGGGAGCGTTGCTGTTCATGTTCATCATGAGCACAGGGAGGTTTAAGTGCTCTTTATTTCCTGAGATTTCTGTGCTGTGGCCACAGTGTGACTCTGGGGAAGGGAAAACCAAAGCTGGCCGGCAGTTCTGGCAGTGCTGCTCTGCAAGGATTTGTGTGGTGGTTTAGAAACCCCTGGTCTTTTATAGCTCATCAACAAGTCAAACTTTGATGCTCTGCTTCGTTATCTTAACCGTGTATCTGACTTTGCAAGGAGGAAGGCAGAGTATTCCAGTTTAATGTGATGTCTCTGCTTGGCTTATTCTCCATTTCCCTGTGGTTGTGGTCACCTGGTGCCAAAAATGCTGCTCTGAATCTCGATATAACAAAGTGTGGCCTCAGCTCTGGCTTCAACAGCGTGTCAGGGTGTGTGTTGGTGACATCCACCGCCAGCACTGCTGAGTTCTCCTGGAAAACAGGGTTAATATGGAATATAACACTTAATATGGAGTCCTGGATTGTTCCCATCCTCCAGGGGAATCTCTGCTGATACCTGGTTTAGTCTCCTGGGGAGCACAGGTGAAGGATTTCACTTGTTAATTTTTACATCCAAATTGATGTGAGAATCCAGCAGCATTTGAAAGCGGTGAATGATTGAAGGGCTGACACATGAATCTGGAAACACTTTTAACTGGATGTCTTTCAACACTCTCCTTCCAACTGGAGGCCTTGTGTGAATCACACAGCGTGAAGTTTTTATTTAGTTTTGTGTGATTTTTACAGTTTTTGCTTCCGTTTTTCTTTTTTTTTTTTGAAGTCTTTGCAACTTCTCATCGCCTTTCCCCCATCTCACAAATGTGATTGTCAGGGAAATCATTCCTCTTGCTGTGGAAGGTGTTCATGGAGAGTGCCTCTTTCATGTTTTAAGCTTTCACAACTGTTAAGTCCTTTTTCAGACTTTCTGAAAACGTTAAAATATCCGGTAAAGCCTCAAACCTCTGTTTTATAAGTAGAATCATTTTATATAAAAAGCCACCAACCTTAACCAGTGCTCTGTCAAGCGAAAGCAAATACTGGTATAAAGCTCATGCAAAGTTCAGGTATCCTTCTACCCAGCTGCCTTAAAGTTTTTATGTAATTACTTCATCATTAACATGTGACAAATGCATCTGATGACTCATGAAACCTTTAACAGTGTTTCACTGAAAACCTTCTTGGGACACAAACCCGGCTTCAGACCTTGCCAATCAGCAGAAGGCAGGTTGCAGTAATTAGCATAATTACCTTTCATTGCTTTCTGAATGTTCTCGTGTTATAGAAACTTATTTACACAAATATTTACAAAACTGGGCCCTTCTGTCCAGTGGGAGAAACACTGAAGGTGTTTGGGCTAAGATTGGATGGGTTTGGGTGTGGCCACTTCAAACATCTGCACACCCAGATGTGCCCAGAAATCTGCCAGGGTTTGTTTTTTACAGCTGATATATAATTGAACATAACATTTCAAATTGAATTTCCCTCACCTTTTTCAGTTACTCTTTCCCAAATCAATTGGTAGCTCAGCCTTCTTGAGCTGGCGGCCAATATGGGCTGATTTGGGAGGACAGCTCTTGATTTATTTTTTTAGGATGACCCGTATTTCTTTTGGGCACAGACAGCATGGGAGTGACACTGGCCCAGCAGTCAGAGCTGTTCTGTGAAAAGACAGCAGAGAAGTACAAGTCATTTGAAGTCTTAATTAGCCACGGAATAAGGCTGTCTGTCTAGAACTGACTGAATTTAATAGTGGGACATGGTGACCTGCCATCCTTTTCCAAAGGCCTCAAGGGATTTCTTGAAAACAGTAATTTAAACCACAATCTTCTCACATGATTTGTACACAAATCGTTAATGTTTCAAGTCCTCCATTTGTCAACACAAGCAGAGCTTTAAATAAACAGTGAGACTGATGTGACTGATCTGTTGTAAATATTTGCTACTGGAAATCTGGTATATTTTACATCTGCCCAGCATCAATAATGGTGTCATGTCTGTTGGAATGGTAAACTTCCAGTGCAATCTGAACCTGATGTTCTGGCCTGTCTTCCAACCCTTTTGCCTTGTCTGCCATGGATTATCTGTGTGACAAATGACAAGATCTTAGCTCTGTCTGAAGTTCAGTTTTGTAGCTGGGGATAACAGGATTTGCCTTCCTCACAACTGTGTGTTGAAGTTGTAAATAAGAAAGAACAAAGCTCAGAATCTGTGGTAATGTGGAATGTGTTATTCAACTAATCCATATATTGAACGTGGTTGGATACAGACTTAAGTAACTGACTAATGAGTTTCTAAAAATTAAAAACTAAATCAATGTAATTATTACTAAAAAAATAAGCGAGGTATAATCTCCAGGGAGGAGCTGCAGCTATTTGCCTTGTACATATTTGAGGCTTGGACAAGCAGATGTCAGGGATAGGGGAGCCAAATTAGACCTTTTGATCTTCTCAACCCAAACATGAAGGCGTTGATTGGGGTTTTTTTGAGGGATCCTTTGGCTTGAGAGGAGTCAGATCTTCAGCTTTGACAGAATGTGGGGTGAATTGTTCTGGGCCTTAGAAAGCCTTTATTGCTGGGTGAACATCCACACAAGTTGTTGAAACAGCTCACACTGCAGCATCTCATTGCATTCGTGGGGCCTTGGCACAGGAGGCACAGGAAAAGTGTCCTTTTAGTGTTAGATCTGCCTTTAATCAAAATTATATGAACAGACTAATTCTATTACTTCTACTCGGGGTTATGTCTATTACATTATTAATGCTTATATATAAAAAGGTAATAAGTTCAACTGGCCATGGATTAAGCTGCAAAAAGGAAGAAAAAACTTCAATGAACTAAGAGGATCTAGTGGAAACCATACAAGGAATTTCTATGAAGTTGAAAGCTAAAAATCTTGGCATGAACTCTTGTTTCAGTGCATGTTTATTCATGGCAGGCTGCCAGCCCACGTTCTGAGCATTAACTAAGCTGTTTCTCTAAATTTTATTGCTTACAGACTTTCAGTGCAGGCTATCATGTTAAAACCCCCTGCATTTTATGCCTGAAGATGCTTTGAGACTGTGCATGAAATGTCAGCATCTGTGTGGAAACCTTGCTCAGGCTTGCTGGGGATAAATAGTTACATATGCATAAGTATTCCTGCTGCTGCTGGTTGTAAATGGATTAAATCTTACATTTCCCAGGTTGGTCATAGATTCCCATCCCCTGATACGACCAATTTTGTCAGTTATTAATGTGCATCACCTTTCTGAGCCTCTGAATTCCTCCTCATGCTTGTGTGGTGTTGGGTGACAAAGCAAAGGCAGGATTGGGAACTGGGGGATTTGTGTTATTCCAGCTTTGCTGGGCTGGCTCCTCACACTTCTTCACGACCTTTCTCTGGTTTGTTTAGCCCCTAATTAGAAGTCTGGTAGTGAAACTTGATAGCAGAGAGTTGGAAAACATGACCAGTACTGAGGAGGGTTGGAATACCAAGCAGGCAGAGTTGGGAGACCTGGGGAACTCAAGTAATAGAAATGAAATGAAATTTAAAAGTACAAAGTGGAAGGTCATGGAATTGAGAGCTAACACAAATTTATTCTGGGTCCTGGCAGCTCAGCCTGAAATAGATGAGAGGGAAAACCTGTGTACTTTCATTGATTTGCAGAGATATTCTAAGTTGCAAAAGTAATGCTACACTGAGGAGAGCAAATATATTCTAGGAATCCAGAAAATGAAAGATTTCTGGTTCTGTTGAAGAACTAAGAATGTGCAATATGCTGGAGAAGATAATTGTGAGTATTTGGAGCACTTCTGATCAGTGAAGGCAAGAAAGACAAATTTTTGTGGAGCTGATGATCCAAAGGCCTTCCAGCATCATAGAAGAGTTTTAAAATAATATAATATACTAAAATAGTGTAGTGTCCTATATAGTATATTAGGCTACTCCCACAAAGATAATTTGGTTCAGAATGCTTATTGAAAAGAAGACAGCAAAAACTGTATTGTGAGAAGTTGAGATGAAAAGCTAAGCAGACAATTGATGACAAAAATAACCTTATTGCTGAAGGTTGTTACTCTACGCACAGTTATTGTTTTAAAGAGTTATCTCAATGAGGAATTGGTAATGCTGTGCCCAGTGGGTTGTGTGTCAGGGCACAGCTACCTCAGGCACCTTCCCAGGAGATTCTCATTCCCAGGAGAGCTTTAATTCAAGGTGAAGGCTGTGTCTGTATTCCAGTGGATCTGGACTACAGCAGAGTTGAAATGGGTTTTATAAACCCAGCCAGGCACTCCTGGCATAGGTTCTCTTGGAGCAATCTTCACTCAATACTGGAATATAAACGTGATCAAAAAGTGCAGCTGAGATGTAGGAAATGGAAAAGAATGGCAGGGCATGAATGTGTGCAAATGTGATGCATAATCATCTTCTTAGAAACAGAAGAGATACACTTACTGAAAAGGCCCCTCTCAAACTTGACACTTCCCTTTTGCAGTGGACAAGGGGAAAAATGATGGCATTTATGTCAGAATAATTAACTTGGAAGGTACAGAGAGCCCGTGTTTTCTAATTAACTGACACTTATCCAGCTTCCCGAGGAATTACCTCAGACTCTGAAGTTAAGTAGGTCAGTACAAAACTAGGATGTTAGTTCCTGTATTCTGTGTTTCAGGTTACAACTTTAATAGTTTCCTCACTTCCAAAAGTGTTCTGTGGACTGGAGCCACAAATCACATCCCTGCCATGAAATTCTGTAGCCTTAAAGTTCAAATAGAGCTCAGATATTACATCTACAGTATGAGAACATTTTTTTTTTAGGTTAAAATCTGTTTATTCAAGGGCTGTTTTATTATTTCTTTCCTTATATAACAAAAAATGAGATTTTTCCAAAGGAGCTGTAGTGAAGTCTTGGTTATGTTGAAGCTGATGACCAAATTCTCAGAGACATTAGTGAGGCCTGGCTTTGAATCTTGTATTCCTCATCTTCCTGTTGGGCAAAGCCCAGGCCAGAGCAGTTACACACTTCTCTTTGGCTTTTGGAGGACATTGTGTAATTGGAAAACACTGAAAGATCAGATGCCTGACCAGCATAAATGGAAGCAGCTCCCTCAAAGTCCCTGGGAGAATCAAACTGGCTGAAAATCAAACATCTCCAAAGTGTACATTTTATACAAGAAAAATAAAAGTGGAGTTGAAACAGGGCAAAGTTAAGGTGCTGCTGCTGCCCCAGTGTGATTTTCTGTACTTCCAGCTTTAAGCAGGGCCTTCCTGCTGCCAAGTTCCCAAGTCTTCACTCAAAGAAGTTGCCTGACACCAGGTAGATAATTCCAGCCCTTGGCATTGGGGGATTTGCTGCTGCAGGTTGGCAGCTAAAATTGAATTACATGTTTGCACTGAACATCTAATGTCTAATGAGTTTCAAGGCTCAGATATGATTCAAAATTCAGTTTACAGATAAATTGCTGAGCTACTGAATAGAGGCTTTGGCAGGGAATAGATTGGTCTTTATCTGTCACTTCTATGGCTTGGTTTGTAATCCAGGGTAACAGAAAATCATTCTCATTAAATAGGTACACGGGGGCATCAATTAATGCTGTGATCTTGGCTGTCCTCTTAATGAACTTGGTGTCATAAATTCACTTCACTGATTGCTTTCTCCTGAGTAGATAGAAAAATACTTTATTAAAAATTACTTTTAGAGTAACTATATTCAGATTGGTTTTTGAAAAAGGTTTCAATATATCATTACTTAGAGCTGAAATCTAACACCAGGATTGATAGAGGTGGTGAGTGAAACTTGTCTCTCTCTTCAGCTTGCTTCAGAAACTGTTTGCTCAGGGAGTTCAGTTGGGTATAGAATTTAATTTGATATTGCCCAGCATAATTTTTGTGGGTTTTAGCTTGACAACCTATTTTCCTCCTTCCTTCCCTGAGTTCCATTGTCTGTTCTGAGATTTATTTCAGCACTGACTTCTAGTGTTTGTATCTTGTCCTTTCTGACTTTCTCTTCCAGTTGTAGAGGACTTGAACCTGAACAGAAGTCGAGGTAGACAAATAGAGGCAGGGGGGGGAAGCTTAAATTTTAGGAAACTGGATAGGAGTGAGGCTGAAAATTATAACTGCAGAGTTGTTTGATGGAGTGGAAAACATTGTTTTTAGAATAATGTGTCTGTGTGTTCTAGGGATGTTGAGGTTCTTGGTACAATTTGATTGCAACTGTTAAATATTGATAAAACTCACACAGGAACCGGCCGTGCCTATGCAGGGCTGGATCCACAGGGATCTGCCATCCCTTCCCAGAGCTGTCCAGTGCTGTATCCACAGGGATCAGCCTGGAGCTGTCCAGTGCTGAATTCCCAGGGATCAGCCATCCCTTTCCAGNAGGGCTGGATCCACAGGGATCTGCCATCCCTTCCCAGAGCTGTCCAGTGCTGTATCCACAGGGATCAGCCTGGAGCTGTCCAGTGCTGAATTCCCAGGGATCAGCCATCCCTTTCCAGAGCTGTCCAGTGCTGAATCCACAGGGATCAGCCATCCCTTCCCAGAGCTGTCCATTGCTGTATCCACAGGGATCAGCCATCCCTTTCCAGAGCTGTCCAGTGCTGAATCCGGAGGGATCAGCCGTTCCTGCTCGGGGCTGGATCCTCACGGGGCCGGGCTGTGTGTGAGCCGAGGATCCTTCCTCTCTCTGGAGAGAACCGAACCTCTCTGTGCCTCCTGGGAGCACTTTTGTGAGTGGCCGGGCCCGGGGGATGGAGCTCTGCATTAGACAGATGTGGAGGCAGAGGATGAAGCGGTTCAGAGTTATCCATCAGTCTGATGCCAGCTCTGACAATGGAATTTCTGTCAGGGAGGTCCCAGGACACTGAGCTGTGCTGGGATACACAAATACGAAGCTCCATGGCTACATCTGACAGCAGTTCATTGGCTCAGGTTCATTCCTTGTTTGATAACATTAACTTCACTCAAGGTGTACAAGCAGATAAATTTTGTTCATTCCTTTCTAAGTGAAGTCAGGATAACCAATCTTCTTTTATGCTGGCTGGATGTTATTTATTATTTACTTGATGCTGGGTAAAGAGTCTCTGGTTTGAGCTCATATTAGAGGGGACTGGTATTTCTTGTTAAAGCAGAGACGTTAGGCAAAGTGGGTTCCCTGGGTCTGTTTTATTTTTGTGTTAAACTACATCCAGTAAAACTCGTGACTCTCAGGGTTTTTAAATCTACTGATTTTTTAAAAACATGCTTCGTATGTCTAAAAAAGAAATAGTTTCACATAAAAGGACACCAGAGTGCTGCATTCATAAGCACAGGATAATTAGTGGTTTAAATACAGATTTTCCTGCCATATTCTTTAAACAAAACCATGAATCTCCACATTATGGTTCACTCAGGGCAACAACATCCAAAAGGAACTCGTGCCACGTTCAATTAGAATGAATATAAACTGGAAAAATACTGCATCCTGTCAGCTCTGTGTGGAACTGCAGTTGTGCAGCATGAAGGAGCTGGTAAAACCAGATGTCTGAATTACAGAGTGATTGAGGTCAGAGGCCCTGGATTTATTAGTCTCCTCATGCTTATATAACAAAGTTAGCTTGGCTATAATGAGAATTTAAGGGTTTATTTTCACTGGAATATGAGGCAAGATGGACTGAAGTGATGATCCTTATGTGACACAGATGTCTATTTTCAGATCTGCTCTCCTTGTTGTAAAGCCTTTTTCTCTTCTCGTGCAGAGGTGCTTTCTGTCTTATCTTAATAAACGTTCAAATGCTCGGCAAAGCGGAGATTTGGAGACTTGTAATGAACTTCTTATAAGCTGAGATGAAAGGTAATCCTTTTCCCCTGGAGACAGTGCTGCTAGAGATGGGGAGCAAACATCTCCTACCTGGCTGCAGTGCCCTGGAAAAGGGAAAACAAGATTGAACGCAAGTGCAAGAAACTTGCACTTGGAGCATTCATGAAAAACTGATCTAAACTACTTTAGAGCCATGTTGAAACACATTTAAACTTCCACTTGTAAAGCAACATATAGAATCACAAATAGTCCTATCCCTGTATATAAGGGGAAAAAAATTCCAAGCAACTTCTTAAGGGCCATATTTTGCTGTCAGTGTTTTTTAAGGAACTGCACAACCTCAGCATCAGGTGATGTTGAGACATTCCATCCACATTTCAAGGGCAGGATTTGCAGTGAAGAACAAGGATGCATTTCAAGGATGCATTTCAAGGATGCACAAGGATGAATTTCAACCTTTACTGTCCTGCAAAGCTGAAATCGTTTATATTTGGATTCATATTTAGGGGAAATACAGCAAAACATCCATAAGATTTCCCTGTTCCCCTCTCCTATTTCTGCTTCAGTGTGTATTGTACTGTAGCTTATTTAAAAATCTCAACAAAACAAACCAAAAAACTCCAACTGTATCTATTTTTGCTTTTGTGCTTCCAACATTAACATTGTGCTGCACTTTTTCAAAGCTGGGAAACATGAGAGGATTTTGTCAGCATTGCACCGTGACACTTGTTTCACACAGAAAGCCAGAGGGCAAAACAAAGTCGTTTCTCCTGGTCCATGTAATGTTTTTTGGAAGGCCCTGGTAGCCCTGCAGGCACAATCACTGACTTTGGGAGAGGTAATGTTCACAAGGAGGAGATCTTGGATGTAAAGGCTGATGGACCAGTTGTGTGAGTCCATGTTCCGAATGGAAAGCTTCAAAATATTTGATTTTAAGGAGGCAGTTGCTAGAGAGAAATATAAGCTAAATTTGTTTTTCATTGCTGGAGTAGAAATGTGGAATTGTCTATCCCAAAGGAGCTGAATGGATTATTGCAAACATCCAGTCTAGTCGAGATCACATTTCCTTTTTTTCTTTTATCTTTTCTTGAAACAAGATAAATGTCCCCACGTTGAGGTGTTTATCTCTGCGAGATGACCTGTATTTACCTTCAAGTCACAGTGAATTGGATATTCTTTCCCTGTGAAACTCCATCACTCTTTGTCCCTGCAGACAGAAAATATTTCTGGGAGAACAGTGGTGCCATTCCCTCTATATCTGTAATATTTTGGAGAGTATCTGTTATAGCCAGTGAAATGATCTTTCATAGCTCCTATTTTTCTCCAGATGCTGAACTATAAATTTAAATATGTCCTGAGCTGTGTTTTCTTTTTCCATCGTGGGCTCCCTGTATCTCCTCACAGTAATTCACAGAATAAACCTGGAGGTTTGTGTTTGCATAAGTATCTTTCCTAAAATTCTTTGAATTTTCATCTTCAGTTTTTGTGTAAAAGAGTCAAAATTTTTCCAGTATGGAAGATACATTTTCCAACTGCACCAGTTTCTGCATTGACAACATTGAAGGATTTGTTAGTGGTTATTCAGTTCAAGTGATGGGGGGGCTAATTCTTGGGTATATTTAGGTTTTAACCTTCATGGGGTGGAAACCCTTGTCTGTGTTGCTCAGGCAGAAGCCAGTTCACTGGGGACTGTCGTCTTTGCAAGGGCTGCTGACCAATACAAATTTCATAATTCAAATAATTAATCTTTATCACCAATTAACGCTGTCAGTAGTAGAACTAAATTAAAGCAACTGTGTCCGTGCGAGGTCTTTTTCTGCTGACAGCCTCAGTCCTTCTCAGTGTGCTGCTCTTGCTAAGAGTGTTTTGTTCAGACTAGGGACCAACTTCAGTTAAATTTATTGAAAGAACAGCTCTTGCACAGGTTTGACTATTCCTGGGCCCTGTGTGGTTCCCTTTCCTTCTGCAGACCTCATAAAACCACCTCAGGTTCAGAAACAGCCTCTCCTAAGTTGCCTGGAGTCTCTTTAATTCAGAAATTATCAAAACAGTCACAACCATCATGTTCTTGGCCATCAATTCCTGCCATCTTAGGATTCAGCTACAAGAGCCACATGTGCAGCATCATTTCATTTGTCCCATAAGAGAACGAAGCCCAAGCTGTTTCAAACTTGTCAGAAAGTCTTCCTTCATCAAGGATTTCCAGAAATCATTTAGCTTATTGCGACAGCCAAGGGTTCCATGAGTCATAAGAGCTTTGCCCAGTGGAGTTCCACCCTCTCCCTCATTTTTGAAGCTGTCAGTGGGTTTTCAAGATGCCTTTTCACAGAGGTGGCTCAACACCGCTCTCTTAGTTGTGTGTCCATGGCTTCAGAAGATGTTTCTTAATTGCTGAAAGTGTGGAATAGTCCAAATGATGGATCACCCTGAAGTGACTGCAGCTGTAGCACTTGGAATTTCAGCTTCTTTGAACGGCTCAGAATTCCAGTGTTCCCTGTGCTGACAGGGCTTTCAGCTGCCTCCTGAGCTGGGAACTGTTCCTTCCAGGGGAGGCCATAATGTAACTGTGCTGAGGAAGAAATGAAGGCCACTCAATCCATTCTCCCAGCATTACTGGCAGAGGAATCCTTAGGGATTGGATCTTGGCTGGCTGGGGGTAGTGTGAGAAAGCACTGGGGACATCCCTCAGGAAGGTACAAAGAGTGGGAGACCTGGCTTTTGTTTCATAAAAGATCATTTAGTGACTGTGCTCAGCATGAACATGAAAAATATGTTTGGTATGGGGCTACAGAAAACCAATGAAACCCAACAACAGGGAGTGAACAGCATTTTGTAACAATGTGGAGGAGTGACAGGAGGGAAAATAAAAGGGAATTTCATAAAGCAAATTTTCATTTGCTGCCTGGGGAGTATTTCCTGCCGGGGAGAGAGCAAGGTTTTGCACACTTTTGTTCCAAAACACTGTTTAAAGAGTGAATTCTTGATTTGAATGAACTGCTGCTGTCCTGAGCTTTCCAACAAGGTCAGTGCGTTGTTAACTCAAACCCTGGCAGATTTGCACCCTGCTGGGCTCATGGAGCTCTCTCTCCTCCCACCTCCTTTACATATGTCAGTAGCAGAGCTCAGCCTGTGCCTGCTGCCCACTCCTGAACCCTCCAAATCCTTCCTCCTGGGCCTGTGCACAGACACCCCAGAGCTACGGGACACTTGGTGACTGCCTTTGTCACAGCAGCTGCCAGACCTTTCATCCACGTCTTCAAATTCATCACTCCACGTCAATGTGACACTGAGTCACTTCTGTGCTTGGTCAAGGGCACTTTTCTCTTTCACAGGATGCAAACAGCCAAAGCTCCAGTGCTGGGGAAGTGGCTCCTCCTTCATTTCAGCCTCGTCACTTCTTACATAAGTGGCTTTATTTTTATTTTCGGCTTTTGCTTTCCAAAAAAGCCAAACAAAATGCTGTGTGTGGATTTTTAATCCCCACAGTCTTGTTTGTGCCCTCCTGAGTCTATGAAAAATCGGTCTGTTTTCCAGAGATAGACCTTAGATCGTGCTCCAGCATTGCTCAATAGATTCCCAAAAGTGAAGCAGTGGGAGCTGTCACTGTGATTTGGATAATAAAAATAAGAAAATGCCAGACTAAGAGTTATAACCAGCCTCACCTAACAAATGAAATGGCAAATTACCAGCCGGTATTAAAAAGAATATTCAGCTGAAGCTGCTTTTATCCCTGTACCACTGGCAAGGCACCTGGCTTGGAGCCTGGGAGAACATTCCTGATTGTCCAGGGTGTGAGGGCACGTGGGTGGCAAAGTCAATCATCATCTGGCAGTTTTATCCTAAGAGAACACTGGGGTTTCTGCATGTCCACAGTGAGCAGGATAACTTCTCTCGAAGAGGAATTCTAATGGGGTTGAGTGGAAAGAATCCCATGACGTTTGTTGAGTATTCTGGGAGTTCTGACAGTAGGAAGAACTGATGCCTCTATTGCTGAGATTCTGAGGGTAAAAACCTTGAGGTTAAAAAACCCCACCCCAGTAAACCAGGCCAGATTAAAACTCTCTGGCAGGTTGTTTGCATGAAAATTACTCACACACGTATTCACAATTATTCAAATTATTGTCTAAGATGCAGAGCTTTATACCTAAAAATAAACCTACTTGGGTGAGTTTTACTGTTTTTCTTATTGAAAAATCTGGAGCATTTTCCACAAAAAATGTTTCAGGGATCTGCCTACACATTTTATAAAGATGTCATCTACAGAATGCATTTCCCTTGTTCTCTGAGAGTTTCTCCATGAGGTTACGTTGATATTTCTGAAAGGGCTTTTACTAGTGGAGATTGTCCTTCAGGCAATGTTCCCTCCCTCCAAAAACTCTGTTCTGGCCTTTAAAAATCCTGTATTTGAAATATTCATCAACAACATAAAGGCATAGGTGAAAAAAAAATAAGTTCCAAAATATTTTGGTTCATGTCCCAGATAAGGAGATCTTGGTAGAATTAAAACATCTTGGATTTTAAAAATCTGCTCTTTCCCTTCTTTAAGGCTTCCTGCTTTGTTTCCAGGTTCCCTGGAAGCCATTTACCCTTATTTATCTCTGCAGCTGGTTTTAAGTAAGACCTCAGCTCTCGAGGAAAGAAAGCATTTTAAAGGATTTCCCATAAAAACGTTGCCAGTAAAGTGTCCTTGAAAATAAACTGCTCCTCTCCTTCCCTCCTTGCAGAGTGAGCTGAGGGGACAACACCAGTTGAATCATGTCTGAGTCATGCAAACAGCTGTCATTGTTTGATGTAAAGATGGACTAAAAAGCTGGCATTTGCTTGGGAATATTTTTATACTTGACTCACTTGTCCAGTGAGTTTGTGTTAGTTTTTGTCTTTCCTTTTTGCCTCCTTTCGCATGGAAAATTACAAAGAAGTGAAGTCTGCTGCTGGAAAAGCAGAGATCTTCCACCTCAGAGCCTCTGTGAGCCTGCAGGTCTGGGGGGGTTTGCACTCTCCTTGTATCTCTTCCCAAAGTTTGTTGGATGCTTCCCATGTTTTGGAATGTGTTGGATTCCTGGGGAAATCATGTAGAGATCCCAGATTAGTCAGAGTTTGGTGTGTGCTACCAGAGCAGTGCAACCTTTCCAGCAAGTTTAGAGCTGAAGTCATTAATTTTTCTGTTAGATGGGAGATCATTAACAAGTTTAATTTTGTGTGCCCTGAAAATAAATTGAACAGAGCCTCCGCAGAAAGGATAAACACTAACATCAAGCAGCAATACTCATTTAATGCAGGAAATAAAGGTATTGTATAAGGCAGGTTGTATTATGTAAAAGATCAATTTGAAACCCCAGGTTAATGTTTCATACCGAGGATTCACCGTTTTAGAGGTGTTACAACAATTAATTTAGTCTGCAAATGTCATGCTCTGTCTCAGGAAAACTGCAGCCATCCCATTATTATGTAAAATACCGTGGAATTAAATTGCATTATTTTGATTAAGTCAATGTAATGTTAACTAATTTCTGTAGCCAGAAGTACCAAGCAGACAGTGAGGGTGTGGGGGGTGTTTGATACCTTGCCTGAAGCTTCTAACAAATTGTTGTTTATAATGAAGTTATGAAGTGTTCACCCTGATAAAGCTTTATCCTGCTCACACTGGAGATGCTGTTTGAGCATATTTCAGGCGTTCCTAATAATTCCCCACCAGGGTTCTCTTCTCTTCTTCATGGAAAACCATAATTTCTATTTGTCTGATCACTTACCTGTCTAAGTTTTCATTTGAGAAAGTTAAGTCTGACTCAAATCCCTGTCCCTTGAAGTCCCTTTTTCTGGAGTTGCTAACATCCTTCCACTTTAGCTGGACCACAGTGTGACCACAGGGATGACAGTCAGTGGTATTCCCATTCTCCCCAAGGGAATTCTGTTTGTCCAGTAGTTTTAATGGTTCCTTCTTTACATTTGTGCTTAGCCCAGGTGCAGCCAGCAGAGTTTTTGTAGATCCCACCAAGCTGTTCAAGCAGTTGGGCTCCTCACACTTTGAAAAAACACAACTTTTCTCTTCCTTTTCTCCTGGTCTTATCAGCCAACTGAGGATAAATTATCTTTCTGTTCAGTTGCCTTCTGGTAATTTTGCTTGTGGTTCTTGTGTGTGATACATAAGGTGACACCAACTGGAGTTTAATAACCAGGCTCCTTGCAGGAGTCTCTTCAAATATGTGTCTACTGCTCCATATTTTCCTTTTTCTGGTGTGAGCAAATAGGAAAACTTAAATAAGGAAAAAAAGCAAGCTTTGGGAAGGAGGTTGGAGAATGCCTTCTTTTCTAAGGAGTTAGTTGCATTATAGGTTGGACTAGATGATCTTCAAGGTCCTTTCCAGCCTTTTCTATACTGTGATACTGTGATACTGTGAGTTGAAATCAAAGAAAAATGATTATTCATAAATTCATTATGTTTTTTTGTAACTATCAAGCTTATTAACTACGTGGACACAATGCTTAGAGTTCCCAAATCTGTAACGTGCAAGTGTGTGTTTAACTTCAGAAGAATAATGATGCATGGGTTGGGTTCCTGATCCAAATCAGGGTCTGGTTCTTTGCAGGATTTATCTTTATTGCTGCATTTGAATTTTCAGCCCAAATGTGTAGTTGGGTGGTTGCAAGTTTTCACATCTATTTTCTTTCACCAAAAACCTGGTTATTTTACAGAAGTCATTTATTCATTCAGTCCTGACAAGACTTTGGTTCTCAGCGATCAGAAATTGTGTTTTAGGAGATATGGAATGTGCCATTTTATAGTTTATTTTGTGGGCTCACCAAACGTTTTGGTTTTTTTTCAAGCTGAGCTTGCCTCCTCTTTTAGTGAGGTCGATACTTCTCTGTGGACCCACTTGAAGGGTTTTGATTATAGGTCACTTTGAGAATGACAAGGGGACGGTATTTCCTTTGCCCATTGCAGTGTTGTTCAGTTCTGAGTGCTGGCAGGGCTGAAGGATTAGTCACTGGGACACATTTGCCATTATTTTCGAGCAGTCTGGTGACATATTGGTGCTCTGAAGCTTTCACTTTAAACAAAACTAAAGTGACCTTAATGGTTGTCTTGGCTCTTATTTCGTGGTTGAACACTTTGAGGGCTGATGTTGTGATGCTGATCGAAATCAAACTAAATTCTTGTTCCTGAACTGGAACCTCTCCCCGTGTTTTTCAATTTTAACCCACTTACAGACATTAGTTGTTTGTAATTTTCAAGGTTCTGGTGTTTAAGGGTGAAATTGTGATCCCACTGAAGTCAGTCAAATTTACCTCTAATGGGGTCAGGTTTTCCACATGAAAACATTAATCCTTCACATTAATTTAAACCTTCTTTCCTTTGAAAGGCAGGAAAACAATCCTATCAGAAGCAGCTTGTTTTTCTTTAAATTGCCTGTATTTTGCTATCCAAGTCAGTAGCCTGAAGTGAAAAATAGATGTAGGCAAAAAAAAAAAATCATTTTCAAGTCAGAACACAGGAAAACTATTGCAAGTGGCCTTTAGAATTTGTTCCCCAGCACAATTCAGGTCATAGACGAGTCCTAAAGCGTGTGCTCATGTGTGTCATGTCCAGTACTCCTACAGTGGGAACTAAGAAATCATGGGGATAGTAAGAATACAAGGGAAAAAAAAAACCTCAGACCCTGAGCTGTCTTAAAATCTTGCTTTTTTTTTTTTAGAGTGTGTTAACTGTCTAAGGGGATGAGAAGATGAGGGTATCACAGTTTTAATGTTTAAATTTGCAGCTTTAATCTGAGGGATTTCTGGGATTTCTGCTCCCTCAGCCTCTGTGTCTGTTCTGGTAGTGGAGGTCAGTGTTTCCCGTGCAGGCATCTTGTCCACTGACTTTATTCCCTGGGATGTTGGATTCGATGGGGCAATTTCTCCTCCTAGAATTTCATCTGGTGACCCATTTAATGAGCCCCAAATATTGTCCTTTGTCCTGCTTCAGTTTGCACAAAACTGGATTAGAATATTAAAGCCAGACTTTGATTGAACTATTTGTATTCTTCCTAGGGAGCTCCCAGACTTTCCCTGGAAGAGGTTGATGTGGTAAATTTGCAGCTTTACATCCAGATTTCCTTAAATTTTGTTATTCTCAGCTATATACAGTAGAAGCTCATCTTTCTACTCTTCTTAAAAACTAAAACTGTTTAGGTTCAGGTGTGGGGGGTATATTCCTCTAAAACAATTTTGTCATGTCAGTGATTCATGTAAATAATAATTCTCATGAACTTCAACTGTGAGGAATGTGCAGAGACACTGTTATGCTTTTATACAGCTAAATAACAATTAGCATCCGTTTCCATATCCACAGTCAGTAAAGAGCTTGTCTTCAGGGCAGCCAGAATCCTGGAGATGGGAAGTGAATCCTGGCAGGAATCTGGACACAGTGCCCCTCTAGGAACAGGTAAAGGAAGGGAAATACCTCATTATGTATTGCAAAGTAAAATCAGATTTTTGCCACTTGAAGTGCTTCTTTAAAGCCACGAAGATTTGCAAGGAGAGCTCCCAGATGGCCTGAGACAGAAGGAACTGGTTCTCTTTCCCATGGGACACACTTGTCCAAAGTCCTCAGTGTTTGGTGGGTATTCCCAGGGGACAGTGGCTCTCCCAGCAGTTGTGGCTGCTGCTGGAGGTGGGATTGTGTTGTGTGTGAGTGGAAGTCACTGCTGGCTCAGTGGTTCACTGTGGGACTGGCTTGCTGCTGGATTTGGCACCAAAATGCTTCTCTGACCCGGGAGGAGGGATGTGGAGCTGGCTGCTCCCGGGCAGAGCTCGCTGCAGAGTGTGTCACATTTGCTCTGACATGCAGGAAATAGCAGCATTCTTTCTTTTGCAGAGATTCTTAGTGAAAATCTTGTCCCTGGGAGGGATTTTTCATCTTTATTTTACTTCTGCTTGGAGGCTGCTCTGTCACATGGATGTTGCTGTGTTAGGGGGTTCACTGTGTCGCTGTCAAGGCTTTCCAGCCCTCAGAAGAGATTCCCTTTCACATCTGGCCTTGGGAGTGTCCTGCAACAGCAAAGAGGAGGAGTAAAATTCAGCTCTTACTGTCCAGAGCCTAAGGAATTTTAACTTCCAAAGGAAACACTAGAAATAAGTTCTTGGTGTAAAGAGCCTCCAGGCTCATCTGCCAAACGTTTTGTAACGCTCAGGAATCTTGACATAAAGCTGGTTAATATGCTGCATATTTTCTAGTTTTGCAGAAAATGTCACAACCAATTGATCTAGGATTGTATTTTGCCTTTATTGCTATGCAGCTTAATTAGAGCCAGCTTTTAATGAAGATAATGAAAGGCGCAGCAATAAATGGAGTAGAAGCAAGATCCAAGTATTGCTTAGTTCAATTTCTGGATTAAAGGCTCAAAAATGTCCTTTTTGGTCCTTGATTCTGAGGCAATTCTGTGCCAGGTCAGCAAGGCTGTGGTTTCTGCACCTTGGACTGGTCTGTTCCAGTCCAGCAGAAGTCAGGAGAGGAGTGGGGTGTGAGACTGTAACTGTGTCCCTTCTTTTGAATGTGCCTCTGGCTGAATCTGAGATGGCAGAAGAATTTATCCAAGAGATTTGGTCCTGAGCAGCAAACTTCCATCTGCATAAAAACCTTGCAATACTCGAGGCAAATGTAGTGTTTTCAAATTAGGAGGGACCAAATGAAGGAAATATTAAATCAGTTGATATAAATATATCACTTAGGAATCCCCAGAGAGATCCCAACTGCTCCCCAACGTCTGTTTGTGGCACCAGGTATTGTGGCAGAAAATCAAATGTGTCAGAAATGCAGATTCAAAGCTTAAAAAGCAACATTTCAGATCATTTACAACAACCTGTAGCTGAAGAGAAGTATAACTGTGCAGCAGTGAGTGTTTTGCAAGGTTGGGGAGCTCCGCGAGAGCAGTAAAGCTGTAATTATTTTATTTAATCAGACACAGATTGGCAAGACACAACTCTGAGCCCAAGGGCTCAATAAATCAAACCACACGGACCCTCAAAGTTTCTTTCCTTTCACAAGGACCTTGTGCAAGTGGCAGCATTTTAAATATGCACTCAGGAGTGAGAGGATGAATATTCAGCTGGCACTCAACCCTGAATGCTCTGCTGCTGTTTGGGATTGTTCAGGCAGTGACCCCTGTAATTCATGCACTGAAATCTGCACAGCAGCACCACTGGCCTTTCCCTTCCTGCCTCGGTTTTGGTTTTGTTTGGGGAGTGGGTTTTTCTGTTTGGTTTTGAGGCTCCTGTTTTGAATCCTGGTTGGGCTGCAGGGATGGCAGAAGGAACACGTTCTAGGTACAGTCTGAATTAGTAAGTGCTGTGCACAACACTGGGTGTACCCGGGGGAGGGTGGAAACCTCTTTGGCTCCTGTCTTGAGCTAATTAGAGAGCTCTGTTTGAGGAGTTCATCCAGTGTATTGTTTGTCCATCAATCCAACCTCTCAGAAAATTTGGATGGACTGGGGATCCTTTAGAAGGGATTCTGGGACATACAGCAAGATTTTTTTTCCCCTGTGCTCTGCTTTTCACTGGAGCGACGACAATTGTAGAAATGTTCCTCTTGAGTTTCCTGGACAAACCTGGTTCATCAGGGTGCTGATTCTTGAAGAGTTCTGTGAATCAATTCATGACAATTGTACAGAGGGGGAAATGGTGTATTGGGGAAGTTCAGAAGGCAGAGGAAATCTCAGAGGAATCTATGGAATTCTCCAAAACCTGTGGCCACACTTGGACTGGATCATTTGAGGAACTTAAGAATATGGGCTGTGGGTGAAAGGAAAGGGAAATGGGAAATCTGTTACAAAGAGAACCATCCTGCTAGATGTAAGGATGTTAAATCAAGGTGAAAATATTTTCCTGGTTTGCAGTGCATTTTCACAATGTATCACATTAAAATAAAGATTGATTCCCATTTTATTTAGAGGTCATTATGAATTCCTTTTAAAACAATGCATGGATCAGCAAATTCCCTACTTGTAGGCTGCCATCTGGAAGTCTGACTGGATCTATTTAATTAGATTTCCATACAGCACCCACAGCACTGGAAAATTCAAATAATTAAGCTTCATGATTTCTTGTGTATTAGAAATGTCACACAACGAGTTGCTGCAGAGCAGATAATTCCTTTTTGTAATTGGAATTTCTGTCATGAGTTGTTCCCTCATTTATAGCAATTAGAACTTTGTAAATAATTTTATGTAATTGGATTCAGTTTGAATTACTTTCTGCTATAGGTTAACATTTGAAAAAATCTTTTTCTGATGTATCTTGTTCTCTTTTCAGTTGAATATTTTTTTTTCCCTAAAACCTCTAATTATCCCTGTCCTAGTCATAGTTCCACGAGGCAGGAAGGAGGATGGGAGGTACCACTTTGGGTTTGGATACTGGATGAATCAGATCTTTGGCACCAGGATATGACAGAGAAATTTAGGTTAAAATCATTCCTGCATTTGTAGGAAATATCTGAAAATATTCGGTCTTGATTATAAACCAGTTCTTGGAGGGAGCTCAGGTCCCCTGGAATGCCTTTTGGTTTCTGCATTCAGAATTTTTGGAAATAGTTGGGAAAATATAAGTAAGATGCGCTTTAAATGTTCTAAAGCTAAAAGACAAACAAACCTTACCCACATAAAATCTCCATACCTTTTTGCAGTCCCTGAGGTGACAGTTTGATCTCCAGATTTCTGTGACTCCCTGCCTCGTGATGTTTAAATTCATATAATTGAAAATAGCACGAACAGAACACAGAAGTCAGTGGCAGATATCAGATGGCTTTATAGTTCAGTTGGTCAAACAATGACATTTGAGACTAGAGGTTATTTTAATTCAAGACTGATCTTTTAAATGAAGCCTCTACAAGAAATCTAAAAACTGGGAGCAGACTTTCCTTTGCACTGACACTGAGCTTCAGGTGGTGCCCTGAACCCTCAGCCAGGTGGGTCACTGGAAAATCAGGCCCTTTGATCCCACTCTGGGGTAGGAGCACGAGGCTTTCTGCCCCTTCTCCGGGTGTCCCAATGTGTCCACAGAGCTGCTTAGGGAGGTTGGAGTCATGGAAAACCTTCCTCTCCCGCCTCGTGCTTTCCCTGCAGTCCCAAAGTGTGCTTCTACTTGAGGAACCTGGAGCCGAGGGATGGTTTTCACCCTGCCCTGGGTGAAGGGCAGAGCCAAGAATAGAACTGAGGTCTGTGCAGAGGGATCCTGCTCTGACTGCCCTCCCTCTTCCAGCCTGGAGGCTTTGCTGACCCAGCTGCCAGCAAATCTGGGGACAGACAAACTGTGCTCTGCTTGTGCATGTTCTTTGTGCAGTGAATTAATTTTTCTTTCAGTTCTTGAAAGCCGCTGCACTTGGCTCTTCCCATTATGTGGCTGTGGGAGATTTGTGGTGCTATCTGTGGGAAATGGTGCATTTATTGTGGTTTTCTTCCAATTCCTTGCTGTAATAGAGAATGAAGCAGCATGGGGAGCATTCTGAACAGGTGTGAAAGAAGGAGTCAGCCAATTGTCTTTGGGAACACTGGCACTGACCAGCTCTTGAGAATTGCCACTGATGCACTTGGAAGTCAATTCCAATGGGGAAAACTGTGAGGGTTTGGCTGGTCAGAGCTGATAAAACACTGGCAAAATGCTGATTAGAACATAGAAGGTTAGCACTGGACTCTGTAGTTTTGTGACTTGTGAGCACAAAACCCCTTGTATTGGGTTCAAAAAGCCCCATGTGCTCCAGAGATTTGACTTCCAGGGCAGGCTGTGGAATAAAGAGGTTAAGAGAGTTTTATAAACAGCAATCTCACTGGCTTGGTGCTTATTGTGTTGGCCACACATTCATCTCCCACCTTGGTGGGCATTAATTCAACAATTCCCCACTCTGTTTTCTACCACTGCTGTCTTTGCCACTGATTAATGAATTTAGCATTAATCTATCGTTACCACTGGGAATTGAGTGGAATCAGGCACGTACAAGTTATCAGTTTCCAAAACATTTCTGAACTAGGGATTATTTGTCTTTCGAGGGGCCATTTAGTTCTTTGTTTATTTTAAATACGTTGCGTATGATTTATCGAGATTTATGGAGCTGACAGAGACTGGGTCATTTGGAATACAGTGAGTTTGCATATCCATTGAATGGGAGCTTTTATTGGAAATAAACTATTAGGCTTTGGGGTGGTTCTTAAGAAGTGTAATTTTCCTCCTTTCCTCTTGTTGCATTTATTTCATGATTTATTTATTTATTTTTAAAGTATTTTGTTTTATTCTTTATGTAAACAATGAAGTTTTAAACTTCTTTTTTTCTATTGAGGACAATTCTATTCAACCCAGTCTACAGAAGGCATTAAAATACTCTCAGCCTAATTTACTCTCATGGTTTTTAAACCTGTGTGACATCAGTGAAATAACAACATTAACAGTGAAATTCTGTTCTGATGAGTCAGGTTTGGCTTTTAGCTGATAAAGCTCCACCAATTTTGCATCCGCAGAATGGAGTAAACCAGGTGTATTCAGGGGCTCTGATTTTTCTGGAATGACATTGATTTTTCGGGATTACTATGGATTAGCATGGAAAAAACATCCCCAAAATTCCTGTGTCTGTCACCTGGCAAGCAGCAGCAATTAAGCCAGAGTGTGAAAGCCTCTGAGTGCAGAGTAAAAGCTCCTGTTCACTGGCATGAAAAGAACATCCATAATAGTTAAACCTGTATCTCTTAATCCTAATGAATCGTTACCCAAGGTTCTGAAAGGTAACTGCATGTTTTTCCAGCAGTGCCTAAAAGGAAAATATTGATCAGCATGGATGATGTAATGTAATATATTAAGACTTTTGGCGTGGTTTTCTTGTATGTACCTTGGTTTTAGCAGCATTCAGGCAACAATAAAAATGAAGCTCAATAAAGGCATTGGAAATAAATGTTCCTCTCTTGGGTGAAGCAATAGATTGTGCTGCACCTGAACACAGCCCAGGTTGGCAGCACTGTTCATTTCTAAGCACGAGGGGCTGATGGATAGAGGAGTTGTCCCAGGTATCCTTCAATATTAGAAAATCAATCCTGTGGACTGGCTTGGATGTGATTTGGAAATTCCCAACTGTGCTGTATAAACAGTCTGCTGGCCACTCAGTGCCATTTCCCTATGTCTTTCCAAAGATATCTTTTTTATATTTATATGTAGTTCAGCAATAATGTCTTTTCCCCTAGAAAGCCTGAAGAGATCCAGTTCATTGGAGCTGGGGCAAACATCCATTAAAGGAGTGACAGCTCGTGGCCCGTAAGGAGCAGGAGCTGAGGTGACTGAGCCCAGATTGACCAAGGCATATTCCTGCAAGTGATGGACCATGAGGGCAGTCCCAAAACTTTGGATTTCTTCTTGTTTCTGGTGAGATGAGGAGGGGAGAGACAAGAGGCAGAAGCCTCCCGAGCTGTTTCTGGTCCCTTCTGGCTGCAGTTTGTTGTCATTCCTGAGTGGCTCTGGAGCAGTTGGGGGGCCGGTGACTCCAGCTGGGTGTGCTCTGTGGGAGTGGAGTCGTGCTGTTCTTTTCCAAGGGATGTGCCTGTCATTTGCTAAGCTTGATGCTTATGTAAAAGGCGGCTTTTAAATATTAGAGTGGGTTTTATTTTTTTTTTCCTCTTTACATGATAGTGCAGTTCTTTCAGGTTGGTGGTGCATCATCTTTATGTAACCATGTGGAGCCGGAGGAGGTTTTTCTTTCTCGTGACTTCTTTGGAGAAGAGATCAGAGTATTCCCCTGGGATGTGTGCAGTGACCAGCTCTGGTGACCCTCACATGCCAAACATATCCTGTGCTGGGACGCTGGGGTGGCTTTGCCAGGCTGTGTCCCAGTACCCTGATCCAAAGTCCCGGGACTTTGCTGAGTTTATCTCTCACACAGCAGCATTCTCCTGGAAAAGAGCTGTCCTGGCTGTTTGGGTGAGGGGTGAGATTCCAGGGGAAAGGAATGCTGGACAGCACAAATCCTTGGGCACAGGTATGGTGGGAAAGAGCTGCTCTCCGAGGGAACTCAGCCCCAGGAACACTGGATTTCCCAAAAGGTTGGAAGTGAAGTGTCCCTGTAGCTTTGCTGGGTTGCAGAGAACCATAAGATTGGATAAGCTGCAGTGTGTTACTCCAGAGTAACATTCTGTAATGGTTTTGTTCTATTTAGTGGTAAATGCAGCTGTTTAAGAAGATAATAGTAACTTTAAACCCTGATCATGGGTTATTTAAAGGACTGCAGGTTCTGTTTTATGGAGTTGCTGTTAAATAAATGGCCCAGCTGAGCTGACTCTCTCAAATCCCAGAATTAGGAGAGTGAGAACTGCTAAATGTTATTGCTAACCAGGAAAATGGAACAGCTATAAAATTTCTGACAGGCAGGACAGAGAGGCCAGGAGAGGAATGAGTAAGAGGAATAAGGAGAGGAATAAGTTGCAGGGAGGGACCTGCAGCCTCATCTGCTTTCAGATTTTAGTGCAGGGCTGGAATCTGCACACCCACTCCACAGGAAGGTTCTCTATATTGTTTCTGTATCCCTGCTGCAATATGTCTGATGAGGGAAAATGCCATATAAATAAACAATAAATATTTTATTTTAAATGAGAAAAAAATTGCATTAGTTGGAATTCCTTATTTTCAGTTGTTCTCTGCTATATTTCAGTGGAGTGATTTATGACAAATAAATAGAATTAGCTTATTATAGTATTAATCATATAATTGGATGACTTGGTCTGATTTCTTTAGTCAAGCTAAAGGGTGTTATTGGGTTGTTGTGTAGGCATTCCTAGTCACGCTATTTGATGTACAACACAGCTGCTGCTGTGTTCCTGAGTTTTCCAGAGGAGTGAAATCAGATTCTCCCACGGGAAGGAATTTATCAGCCTCTGCACTAAACTGAAAGCAGATTGTAACCAAAGCCTCCTATCCCTACTCATGAGTGGACTGAAGGGTGTTACAGGTTTTATCAAAGGGCTGGAGCAGCAGCTGCAGGTGTTCAGTGTCACTTGTACTCTGGTGAAGTCACTCATCACATCTGCACAGACACGAGTCTTTGTCCCCCTGTCTTGGCCATTTTGGTGCTGTTGTTATTCCCTGAAGAAGAAAAATGTGCAGGAATTTCAGTTGTTCCACTCTGGCTGTGGATGCCTCATAAAGGAAGGGTGCAAGTCAGGAATTTAGAAAACTTATTTTCATTTCACATCCCTTGGGTTTCCTTTGTGACCAAACCCACTCAGTTACTGTATATCCAGCTCCCCATCCCAAGCCCTTTGCAGTGGGAGCTGTTACTTGTTGTTCCTGTGGGGACTGTTCAGCCTTGCAGTGACCACCGTGCTGTGACCCCCTAAGTACCTTGGATGGATTTAGGATGACCTCAGTACTTGGATGTGCCTTTGGAAATGGTTTCCTCAGGCCATGATTGACTCTCATTCTCTGGAGAATTCCCATTTTCTGTAAGTTAAATGTCAGGTGTTCTAAGTGCCAGGCTCTTTCCCTGACCTTTCCTTTCCATACTTGCTCTCATTACTCTGGTGTTCCCTGTTTATCATTCCATAGTTAGCTGCAATAATCATGGATTCTGCAGGAACACCTGCTGTGATTAACTCCAGTGCCATATGTTGGCTCAGCAGGGCAAAGTCACCTATAAACTATTTTTATTTTTTTGAAGGGAAGAACAGATCTTCTTTTCAAGGAGCGACTTGTGTGAAGGGAGAGTGAAAATCCCTGTCCAAGGGAACTGGGCTCAGTGTCCAAACTGCTGGGTCAGCAGGACAGTGATATTTCAGTCTGGGATTTTCATTAGAGAATTCTGCCAGGCTGGTGATCTTTCAGGCTTTAGTAGAGCACGAGATACACTTTAAATGTGATTCATCTGATCTAACCTGAGCCAGCTCCACTCGAGTTGTACTTGAGCCAACTGGTTCCACTTGGTTTGCAGCCACGGGAGTGAAGCAGACAATTAATTTTCGGATGTGGTTCATCTGCCCTAATTTGGATGCTGTGTTAGAAGGAGATGGATGGTGCCTCCTTCAGTTTATTGACTAAAGGAAGCCTAGAAAACCAACTTAGATGGGTCCTGCCTCTCAGGTCAATATTCAGATATCTTCTGATGCACAATCTTTTCATACTCTAAGCTCAATCAACATCCAGTCCTGAATGGAACAAGAGTTTTCATATTCAAATGGCACTAAATCTTCCCCAGTTGATGTTGGTTGCAGAGCTGTTAACTTTTCTCTAGATGTAGATATTCTAGAATATAAATGAGTGCAGTCAGCAGCATGGCTGAGTCCAGTGCCAGGTTATAATTCCCATAAATTTTGGTATTTATATGCTGGAGTGACGTTGGAAGAGAAGATATATGGAAGATAAATAATCCCGTTATTTCACAAAAGGGGACAAAGAAATGTGGCCTTCCCTCTCCAGTACTGAGATACCCTTAACAAGCAGGCCAGGGAAGGAAATATATTGGGAAGAGGGTGTGAGTCGAGCATTTTCTTCTCTGTCATGCCCTGGTGACCCTTGGGGTTTGATACAAAATCTGCACAGGAATTTGACATGTAAAAATGTGCTTCATTTTCTCTCTACAGCACGTGGAGGAATGGCCTCACATGAGATGTGGGTTCAGCAGTTCCTGAGCTCATAACTCACCTGCCGCCCCAAGAGTTTGCTGGTTCACGAGAATGGCCAGAAATAAAGAGCTGAAACCACTCCATGGGTGGGGAAAGTGGGAACACGGTGTTTGGACCATTCCTAAGTTGAGGGGGTTGTCCATGATGGAGCTCCTGACTTGCCACATCAGGAAACTTTGTTCAGATAATATTTCCTTTCATTCTAAAAGCAAAGGAGCTCTAAAATTAAAGAGTCTACCTGCTGGCTTTTCCTCATTTATATGGTAATGCCATTTGGGGAAAAAACAGTCTTTGGCATTTTCATGGATTTTTGAAGAATTAAAAGAACGGATTAGAAATGAGAAGCTGGGTTGGGAAAATATACTTTACTCTTAAAAAAAAAAAAAGGAGGCGAAAAGTAGAATTCATTAATGCAATAATCTTTCTGTTCACGTGCTTTGCAAACATGAGGGTTTATGGTTATGTTCCATATTTCCACACCATCTGGAGAGGAAGAGTTTCAAAGCAAAAACTTCTTTTTTTTTTTCAAATTTTCCTCAATGTGTCGGGAGTTCGCTTTAAATGCTTCAGGAAGAGCAATTTTCTGACATGATGAACTTGAAAATAAGTTTTGACAGATAGAGGACCCCGATAACCCACTATATGCAACTGGTGCTGAGAATTTCAGATATTTGATTTTCTGATATGCAGGATGACATTAAAAAAAAAAAGAGCTTCCTTCTTTTCCTTCTTATTAGAACATTACGTGCTCTTAAAAAAATATTTTACACCTTCGAATTACACCTGAGAAGAACAACACATTTTAGCAGTAATGTTTTTAACTGCAATCCGTTTCCTCATCAAAAACTCAACTCCTTTTGAATTACTACTTTTTTTATTTTTGTAGCACCTTCTCTCTTTCTCTCGGAATGTTTGGAGCTATTAATGCTTAAAGACCTCTGTGGTGACACGATATTTTTTAGGAGGTGACAGGATTGCTTTATCTGTTATTCTGTTTGTAGGATCTGGAAGCAAAGCAGTTAAAAATTTGGAGGCTTTGTTCAGGTCTAAGTGTATGGTTCTTGTAATCAAAGAAGTGTGGGGTGAGACAGCTTTGAAAAAGTTTATTGTATTTTCTCTGTAGAGGGAACCAGGTGTGGACTGATGTCATGTTGCAGGTAAAAATGTAACCCCAGAGATGGAGGGAGAATTGGGAGCCAGAACCTGAAAGAGGCTTTTCAATGGACCATTCAGAGGCTGAGGCAGCTACACCAGGTGGGGAAGGAATTCCCTGAAGACAAAGGAATTGTTGGAACTTTGTAGTGATCTCACAGCAGGCTCTGTTATTCTGACAGGGAAACCTTGTTCTAACTGGATGGAATTACTTGGGAGGCAAATTTGAGGGGGAGGTTTCCCTTCTTCTGAGCCATCTGGTTCCCCGTTGGAAAATTTCTGATCTCTTGTCTTTTGTTGTTCTATATGTGTCCCAACACGGGTGCATCTGATAATTACTGCAAACCAAACGCAATATACCTGTGTGAAACTCCAGCTCAGAATATTGATTTTTTTTTTTGATAGAAGTATTTATTTTTACAAAGTACACTAGAGAGCATTACTGTCATAACTCTGCATTTTGGATGATTTTTTCCTGCATCAAACCACCCCGAAGGATTCCTTTGAATGATTTTTTTTTTTGTCTCCACATTCAAGAGATGTGCCTCAACAGACTCTTAAAGCCCCAGAAGGAGCATCCCCACCCCTGTGAACTGCCTTCCAAAAGCTGCAGCTGATTGCTTACTGCTGAATGTAATGGATGAAAACCCCCCAGAAAGTGCTTCTAAAAACCATTCAAATTGCTTCTGTGGAGCTCTTCAACATCCTGAATAGTCTTTGAATGTCTCCAAAAGCTGTGTGCAGTTGCTTGTTTTCTTGCCTACAGCAATTGTATGAATACATTGGGTTATGCCTTTTTTTTTTTTTTTTAAATCTTTTAAAAATCATTTTATCTGAAAAGAAACTCAGCCTGAAACTACTGGAGGATTTTCTGAAGAGTATAAAGGCTGCATGTAAATGATCATGACTTTGTGGTTTGGTCTAAATGGGATGAAACAGGACCTGTTTGTCTGGTATTGAAGCAGATATTCTCTGTGAGGCCAAGTGCATTTTAAAGTGACTTGCAAAACGAGTGACAGGAAAACACAAGAGGTGTGTGACAAGTTCAGTGCCACCATTCCTGCTGCCCTGACTGCTGAGGATGGATGGATCTGTTCCAAAGCGTCTTTTTGGGATGGTTCCTGGAAAACCAAAGTTGGGTCATTTGTGACCAAATAACCATCTCTGAGAACAGATGAACGGTATTAACATGGAATTACAGAGTAATGTAATTAACTGTATTTTTTGCTGTGGTTTAAGTGGTTTGTAGCCATTTTTGAGCCAAATTTGGGGGTTTTTCTGCAGTTAATATGTTAAGTACAGAATTCAACTGGTGCAGTAAAATGGACAAGCTGTTCAGTCTCACTGGCTGTGTTTCTGTGGGGCAGAGGGAGTTCAGAGGTCTGCTTTCCACTCGTTTCCAGAATTCAGTGGCAGCTCTTGAAAAGTGAGTTGGCAGCCCAGTCTCATTCCTACTCATCATCCTTGCAGTCCCTCTTCAATCCTCCTCTGATGGAACTCAGCAGAGAAGATGCAGCTGAATAATTAAGGAGTCTTTGAGAAAAAAATACACATAAAGTAGCTTTTTAAAAGCGGGATCTTGTTAGAGCCCATCAAGAAAGCCAAAATAATTTGCATGTTTTTCCAGTAGAATGTGCCCCGTAGCTTCTGAGCACTATTTCTAGAGGTGTGTTTATCTGGGCTTATAATTAAACTATAAATGTTGATGTAATTGCAGCCTGTGCTCCTTGCAAACCATAAAGCAGCTTTGGGGGGTGTGTGATGGGCTGTTCCCATTCCAGGGCAAAGGAATAAATGTGAGGATGCTGCAGAAACCCAGAGCAGGGAGCAGCCTCTGCTCAGCAGCACTTGCTGGACCCAGTGTTAGTGTTTGTACTGGGGTCCTTCTCCCCTTCCTGCAGGAAAGGTTTGCTGTGCTCTATGTTCTTTCACTCAGGAACTTGGCATGTAACCCAGAAAATTGATTTCTTCTTTGTGTGCACTGATAGCAAAGGAAAGGAGCCTCCATCTCTCATATCTCTTTATATCTATATGTGTAATTATATTTTATGTCCATGTGCACTTTGAAGGTGCTTCAGTGTTAAACTTCCACCTTCAGCTCCCAGTGGAGTTCAGAAGTTTTCCTACCTGAACTTCCTCCATTCCACGGAGATGCATCTTTGATCTGTGGTTTCACTGAGGGTCCACAAGGAAAGGATCTCCCTGCCTCAATTAGAAATCTTTCCTAATGGAGCCTGTGTGGCATTTAGCCTTTGGTACTTGGGAAACACTTTGTTTCCCTGAACCAAAACCTTTTCCCTGGAAAAGCTGGGCATGGCCTCACTCTCCTGTTCTTGTTCTCAGTTTCTTCCTTCTGGCTTAAACAAAAGTTAAGTCAATATGTGCCAGGCCTTGATTGTGGCAAAGTCTTCCTGGATTTGTGGGGGAGTTTTGGAGGCACAAGTGACTCCTCCATGTGATGGATAAAACACTTTTGTAGCTCCAATGGGTAATAGTTGTCAAAAATGACTTGAAACCTGGTATCAGTATCAAAGATGTGTGGAAATTCTGGAAGAGCAAACTAAATACACAACAGAGGTGGTAAGATGGGAGAATTTGATTTAGCTCGTTTTACAAAAAGGAATTGTCCTCTTCAATATTTTTTCCTGCTTATTCAAGGACCATTAATAAGATCTGAATAGTTTTTGAAAACTTGTTCATTTGCTGAATCCTCCGAGGGAGTAAAACCTGAAAGAAAACAAACCATTTGAAACATGTGAAGCACAAATGGCTGAGATCTCTGTCTGCAGAGATTCCCTTTCATCTGACTTCATCTGACTTTCTGAAATGGGGTTTCTGCAGTGGTGTCTTACATAAGAGATGATTAAGAGAATGAAGAAAATGAGGAGCTGAAAAAAGAACCACAAAATCATTTTCTTGCCTTGTGTTATTACAGGGTTAAATTTTTGAGACATTCTACAGCTCTTAGAAACCATTTCAACTAAAGCTTTCTGCCCTGCAAACAGCTTCATGAAAAGTGAGCATAAAAAGCCAATGCCATTTTAGCAGCATCTTTTGAACATTAAGTCTCTCTTCTTGTACATTAAAACCTCAGAATCACTTTCCCTTCTAGTCTGGGAATTCTCTGGCTTTGAGGTAAGGATGAATCTGTGCTTGTTTGATCTATTTTATGTTTAAGGAGATTAGCATATATTCAGGATAATGAAAACCATTTCAAATGCACAGTGTGTCTTTGTTGTCGTGAAAGGCTGATATTAACTTCCTGCTGAGCTCTGCAAAACCACAGCTCTTGAGTTTGTGAAGAGGTTTCTTCCTTCCCGTGTTGGGGCGCAGCAATTTTTGTTGGGATTTTTGGGTTGTTTGGTCACTTCAAGCTTATCACTGACTGCACTTTGAGAGGAAAAAAAAAGCTTTTCCAAACTTTGAAGCAGCTTATTGCATTCTCTCTGTGTTTCCTGAGGACTGAGTACATTTGACAACTGTTTATCATGATTAATTTAATCTAAAATTCTCTTTCCTAGGAAATTACCAGGGTAAATGCACTGACAAAGGTAACTAAGGCAAAACTCCTTATTGGCTTTGGGAAACGTTTCCTAGACAGAAATTATGTTCTCAAGAGTGAGGAAAAATCATTAGAAGGGGAATTTCATTATTGCTGAAAAGAACATAATGGGTTTGTGTATGATGGGGAAGGATGGCATCAGTCATTTGAAGCCTCTCTTAATGCACCAGTGACTTCACCATTTCAGCAAAATGCCAGCAAAGATGCATGATGTGAGCCCTGGTGTCTTTATTTCTGCAGCATGTTCTCCTGCCAGAGTCTTTATAAAGTGCCTTTGAGCAGAGCCAACATTTCAGGGCAGAATTCTTCTCTCTCAATTTTTCTTGTTTAATTCATTTTCTTCCCCTTGGTTCATTCCTCCTCAACCCCTTCTTCCTTTGAGTTTGTCATTCCTAATCTTCACCTTTTGCTTTCCTGTTCCTTTTTAGCCTTGGTAGCTTTAGTTAACCAACGTTCACTCCCGTTAAGCAACTCTGGGAGAGATGTAAGACTTGCATCTGATTATCAAATTGTCTTAGAAGTGGAAATTCAGCACCACTCAGGCCTTGTTCTGTTACTCTCAGGGAGTTTGCTTTGCTGTTACAGCTAAAAATAAAATGATTTATGGAGAGAAATAGATGGGCATCATTCCCTTGGTTTGCAGAGAGGGGACATATCACATTGGGGAAGTCAAAGAAGTGTGAGCGTATTAATAACTCTGTCAGTCAACTTCATGTTTCATCTTAAGCCACGTTTTACCTCTAATCTTAAAACAGAACAGTAACCCCCAGTTTTAGAATACATTTGCTCACCAGCCCCTTCCAAAGTGCCTTTCACTGTATTATTCTGTATTTAAAATCAGGAAGAACTGAAGCAAAAGTAAAATCAGCTTTGTGAGCCTGATCAGCTTCCTCCTCACGGCCATTAGTTGTGATTATAGCTCTTTGTTTAAATGCTCTGAAGGGTTATGCCTCCAATGGTGGTTATTTATTTCTCATTTCCAGCTGTTTACACCACAGTGTTTCTGCACATCTGGATTCCCAAAGCCTGGTTACCTGCTCAAGTAAATGGCCCCATATCCAAACATTGACTTCATAACCATTGCTCATGTGCTCTGTGAATGCTGATCAAATTTTAAGAAACCCAAACAAAAGCCACAACTGATGTGAACTGATGACGCTCAGAAAACATTTACATAATTCAGAATATTTCTGCTGGGAGTCAAAATGGGGTGAACTTACGGGGTGGATGTTGGGAGACACAATTACATGGAACCAGTGGACTCTTCTGTAAAGGCAATTTTCAAACTCTCTCTAATTGATTTTGAAGAATATTTGTGGCAACTCTTTTGAAAGGGTCGTTGACTGTACAAGGCTGAAAGTTGTGGCCATTCAAGTTCTGTAATTTGTTTCTGCCTGTTGAAGAAAAGGGGGCAAACGTTTCTAAAGAAGTTGTTGACTTCTCATCATTCTGATTTTTATTTAACACATAAACTCTAAAGGATTTTGTTTAACTGCATAGCTGGAATATTTAGGAATTCAGAGTAGACTTACAGGTGATGAGGAAGAACATGTTCTCTGCAACCTCAGATTATTTGGGGCTTTAGAAAACAAAGATTGTGAGGTGGATGAGGAGCAAATAACTTGCTGAGCAAGTTGCTGCCAAGCTCTGACCTGCACAGCTGTTTGGTTGGGAACTCTGGCCCATGCTGTAATTCCAGAGATGATAAATGGGAAGCAATTAGCCCTGATTCGGGCTTGTAAGAGCTCCTTGAGGCCTGAGCCGAGGAGCTGTGCCTTTGTGTGATGGTGGGTAAGTGGTGCTTCAGCATATTTAATAAGGTCAGTTCTAATCCATGTTTGAAAACTGCCTAAATGCAATCAGGAAAACATCTCTGATTGCATGAATAATAGTTGTTGCATACGCTTAAAATGCAGTGAATTGTAATGGCGTAAAAATTGAGCTCTAGCAACATTTTTACGTTAATAAACTTAAAATCTCCTGTATTTTGCCTGAGTGGGCTGATTAACCAGGAGGAGGCAATCACCAGATGCTGAAGACAAGGGAAGAGTGGGATGGATGGGGTTCGTGTAACTAAGTGTAGGTGCATTAGATAAACCATTTTTAAATCATAGTAAATACCTCAGAGATATTTGTCCCATCCTTTTTCTCCAATACCTGTGTTTTTCCTGACAAATACTGATGAAGTCTCTGAACACACTGGATATTCCACAGCTTGCACATGAGTTTTATTCTTCTTGAATTAAATAAGACTTTCTGGTCTCTAGTAAGAATATTTCCGCTGGAATTTGAGTGATTGTTTCTTGTCCTATTTACAAGAATATAAAGAGCAGATCCTTCCCTGGCTGCTGTTCATTTAGTGACTGTTTCCATGATACTGTTCCATTCCCCTCCTTTCACTCCTGGGACGATTCCAAAGGGCCACTGAATTTTTCAGTGGCCACAAACAAGTTAATGTGGCTTCTTGTTCACTGAAATTTCCTTCCACTTAGGATTGCTTAATTATCTGCTAATTGTCCCATGTTCTTTTGATATGCACAATACATGTGGAACCTACCTACGTAAAAACTCTTTCTATGTGTTTTGATGCATTTAAAAATCAAAACCAAAGGCAGTACTGGATTTTCTTATTTATAAGTTTTCTTATTTATTAAGTTTTAGAGGACAAAGTCTGTAGGACTTGAAGGAGACTTCTCACTTGTGGTGAGAAGAATGGAGGGATGAAGATGATGAGTGTGGATTCGTAGAGGGATGAGAGCTTTAGGAACTCTGGCTTTGTACTTCGCCTCTAAAGAGAGGAAAATTGCATTGACTGAGACTGAAACTCCCTCGGGTTTCTCATTCAATTCCACCCTTGTACTCCCTGGGCCAATAAACAGATAAAGAAGAACTAATAAAAAAAGTTGAATCAGGTTAAGGAGAGAATCTGTAGCTGCCAGTGCAGCTGCAGTTAAATCTTGTCCTGCAATCATGGATTGCTCCCCAATGGAACCATTCCCTCAAAGGCTGTTGAAAAGACAAAAGCTTCTGCTTTTAATCGTTGCCTGCCGAAGGCATCGACCTTTGGCTGTGCTGAGGCAGGAGGAGTGCAGAGAAAAATGCAGATTGGACAAGAATTTGCCTTCATTTTGGGATGTGTTCCCTTGCTCACTGCAGGCCATAGCTGGCAGCAGGTTTCTGGGGCGGGTTCCGGGTGTCCCTGTGACCCACACAGGTCACAGATGGTGTCAGCGCCTCCTCAGCTCCTGCTGCTCTTCCAAAGGCCCCTCTGGGAGCAGAAGTGGATCTGAGGAGATCTGAGTTCATTCCTATTTAGTTATGACTCTGACCCACTTTCTGCTCTTTGCTGAGTTAAAAATGTGCATTCGCTTAAGGGAAAAAAAAATAAAACAACAAAAGAAAACTTATTACAAACTGGTAGTTGTACCCATCTATCTGAGGGCAAATAGAGCTTTGTATTTCACTGTATTTTCATTCTGCCATTAAATTGCTTGCCTACAAACCTTTGCTTAGCTTGCTGTATTTTGCCATGAAACGGGAATGGGATGATGGCAAAGCAAAATGCTTCGGTGTAAACAGAAACAACTTAATTAAAATGGAAACCTTTTAAGTTGGAATGAGTTTCAAGTCAGGCTTGGGGCCCCAATTCCCTGAGGTGTGTGCAGCACGCTTCATTCAGGGGAGAGCTTAAATGTTATGAGGTCTGGCAGTTCTTTATTTCTCTGCTGATTAGATGACCTATGAGCAGTGCAGCATGTCACCCTTGCCTTGGAGAAGAATTGGCACTGCCTGTTGGAGCTGCATTCAATTGTTGGGATATATGAATGTCTGCTTCCCAATGCTTGACAGAGATTAATAAAGCACAGAGTTTCTTAAAGGGAGTCAATGGTAAAATGGCAGGTGCTATTTCTTTGCCTCTTTTTCTCAGGCTCCAGGGTGGGGAAGTTGCATTTCTGAAGTGAAAAACATCCCAAAGGATTGGAGGCAGTGAACAAGGGATTCTAAACATCAGGTGCCCCTTGAGCTCTCCCGTGGGGCTACTCTTACATACAAGTTGCATTTGCTGAACAACAGGCAGCTGTTGGTTTTGTGGGGATTTTTTATTTCCCTGTTGATGTTTCAATGCAAGTTTGGGTTTGGTGTTGCTTTTGGGATAATTTGTTCTTGTGGAAATGTGTCCTCAGACTGAGAAGAGTCTGAGGAATGAGAGGCCCAGCGTTTTCAGTAAGTACATGAAAACCCAACTTGCTTTTCAGACTCAGTTCCAGCTGTTTGGGATTTTTACACCTACAAGACAGTCATACTTCTCAGTGCTTTTATAGAATAAAAAGAAGAGCCCACCACTACCAAAAATAGAAGCTATTGAGATGTCAAAAAGTGCTAATGTAAACCACCTACATGCACTTCATTTGGCCTGTTCTAATTCTTCCTGCTTTTCTCCTACTCCCCCGACACTGTTGAAGAGTTCCAAGGTATTTGGCTGTTCCTTTGCAACTCAAGTCCTGATGTGGCTGAGAAAAGCAAAGCTGGGACAGCACATCTTTCTGAAATGGACCCAGGGGGCGACTTTGCTGTAGAGTTACGTGATCACCTGACACTGAAAATGCCCATTTTAAACCCCATTTCCCCAAAAAGTGTTTCTCTTACACTGGAGACTCCCTGGTGAGTTTAGTTTTGGTGACTTCCCTTTGAGACCAGCTGGCTTGGGAGAGAATTTTCCCAGATTTCAGTTCCTTCATCAATACCTGACAAAGCAGTCCTGTATTTTCCAGTTCTGTGGGATTTGATGTAATTTAATTCTTCTCCTGGTTTCAGTGAGTGCCTGTTAAATTGGAGTTCGAGGTAGATATGAGGCAGGAGATAGAGGAAAATTCTGGTTCAAGTGCTTAATCCAGCCCAGCAGATTTTCTTGAGGAAGATCTACAAAAGCACAGCCCATTCTGATTAGTGAGAGTCTATAGAAAGCAAATGGGAGGAAATTTAGCAGATAAATTTAGCTACAACATAAAAATATACTGTAAGGGGGAAAGAGAGAATGGATGTTGAGAAGTTGAAAGGCCATTAGGGAAAAAAATCATTCTAATCTAAGGAGCACAAAGGAAAGACAGTTTGGTGAAGGTTTCAATCATGAGGTTACACATTTAATTTCCTTTGTCTGTTTGGCATGTAGGGAGTGTATTAAATGAAAGATACCTTCTTATGGATTTTAACTGTTGGCTAAGAGAAGGATTATTTTTCATTTGGGTCAACAGACGGAATTATTTCTGCTTCTGCCAACAGCTCAGATGTAAAAATTTTGCCATTGGAATTTGCTGCATGTATAAAGAGGAAAGGCTTATATGGAAGAATGAATCCAAGTGGTTAAATAACAAATTGTCTCACCTTGTCCTGATAATGGAGTGAGCGATGTGTTTCAAAAAATGAGAGGGGAAAACAGGTTTTAAATCTTCTTATGAGTAACTGCCTTTCTAAACTTTATCATCTCAGTGTTTTGCGTTTCCTTCTTGAAACCCACAACCCAAAATCTTGTGGGAAGTATCTGTTTCCACAGGATTGTTCCCAGAATAGGATGGGATTTCTCCTTGCAAAGAACTGAACCCAACAGTGCTGATTTTTTTCCTTTTCTTTTTGTCAAAAATCCTATTTAGTGTAGGCCATTGGGGGAAATAAAATCAATTTAGTTATTAACTGGAAATGTCAAAGAGTTGAAAAAACAGAGTCAGCTTTGGACCTTTAAGCATAAAAAGAGGGTTCAGAGTTCTCCAATGATGTCACAAGGGTTTGCAGCCATTTTTGCTTTTCAGAAAATTCTTAATACCCTCCTCTTCTCCCTTGCTGCAGTTTCCCAGCTCCATTAGGAAGCTCGTGGAGGCCAAGGGATGAGTAATTTCAGGAGAAGGTCGTCCATCAACTCGTTCTTCCCTCTCTGTAATTAAGCTGAGAGCACAGTGGGAGGCTCATCTTCATACTGTGACCTTCCTGCAAGAAGGGACGTTATAAAATAGCAAAGTTTCTTCCCTGGTGAAATCAAATCTTTGAGACAAGGCTCGTGTGCCTTCAGCTCCTCACCAGGGCAGTAACTAAACTGGCAGGAAAGTTGCTGCTCATCCTTGTAGTTGGATGAATACAGACAGATACACTTCAAAGAAGTTTTTATTTAGGATTTTGTCGTCTCTCATTAAAAAAATCCATTAAATCAAGTTGGGCAGGACAGGTGGATGGATGGAGGAGGTGACTTGGGGACTAAACCCAGATGAGTAAAGACCAACAAAGAGGTAAAAAGCAGACAGAGCTGAGCAGGAGGAAGTGCATGTACAGCTAAAACTTTCAACCAGTGAACAGGAACTGAGGAAGTAAAAATCAGAGAGAGAATAACAACTGGAGAGAGCCTTCTGGGCACATCCAACCAATCTGTGTGGAAAATACAAATCAAGCAGCACAGTCAGGGTATTAAGTAAGACACAGTGGTGGCAGTGGGAAGCAAGTGAAGCAGAAGAAATGCAGAGTAACAGCTTTAGAATTTCAAGGTTAGATATAACTCCATAATTGCAGTCTACATGGGGCTCCTCTAAGATGGTTTTTGCTTTACCCATCTTCCACAGTGAATTAAATTCTACTTCTTAAACATTTCCACACCTAAGGGCGTATTATATCGTCCCTCCTTGAATTGTGTGCACTGAACCACGCAGAGCATTGTCCTTCAGGATTTTCAGAGTCATCAGAATCAAATCCTTATGACCAGAAACCAATGATGACAAGTTTCTGAAGGAGTAAAGGAGCAGATATTGCTGGGGTGGGAGCCACATGACTTGGGGAACACAAGGCAGATTCTGTTTTTCTCCCAACAGATGGGACGGTTGCTGGGCTGATGCATCTCCCTCTGTACAGTTTGTTCTGTGCTGGGTTCCATTCTCTGTGTCTGAACCACAAAACCAGGGCTGGGATCCCTGACCCTCATCTCACTCCTGCAGTGATGCACAGGAGTCTCACCCTGTCCTGGTGGCAAATACAGTTCTCTGCTGTTTGAAGAGATGGAAACCTACTGCTAAGAATAACCTTTCCTGGTTAAGATTTAGGGACACTGAGCTGTGGAGGATTTTTGTACAAGGTTATTTTTTGCGAGGTTATAACACACTTTAATAGGCTGCAATTGTTTGGAGCAGGGGCTGTAAATATTGAGAGAGAATCACACACGCTGTAACTTTTGCAGGTTGTTAAACAAAATTACAGGAGGAGGAGGAGGGTGTGGGAGAACTCTTCCATGTGAGGTGCATATTTTGGGTACACAGCCTAATGGGAGGGCAGGGCTGGGATATGGGAGTCAACCCTGCTGGGTGACCTTGGGAAATACATTCTCAGCTTTGTACCTCAGTTTCCTTTTCTGTCCATCCATAACCACTTCATTTGCTGCCCAATTCCTTTCCAGGGCTGGAACACACAGTCCTGCTGCAGCTACACTCTCCTGGCTTCCTGACGTGTCCCCTGCTGGCATTTCCTTTGCCTAACACTTGTTGTGAGGAGAAGCTGTCTGATAAACAGATATTTTCTTTCTTTTTTTTTTTTTTTTAAGACAGATAATGCTCGATGTGTCCCAGTTTGCAAATTGCCTTCACTGCTTATTTTTAGTGAAGGTCTGGATCTGACACTGAAGTGCCAAAATACACCGACAAGCCCCTATCAGGATTTCAAAACTCACCTTGTATTTCAGAACGATCCCAGAAGCTTTCTCCATCTGTTTCCAGTTCCCTACCCATTTATCACCTCCCGTTCATGAATTCAGGTTTATTTAAGAAATGGACACAAATTTGGCAGTGACTTAGCACCTAAAATTAATTTTAGAGCTCTGGCCCAAATCAGATTTCTGCTGCAATAGTTCTGTTAATCCAAGTGCTTTAGGTGTTTGCAAACAAACATCTGACGACAAAACAAGCACCAAAGTACCTGCCTCAAATGTGCAACAGGAAGGTGTTTTGCTGTTGGAGGATGTTAGACATGAAATGATCATTAATTGCCTGCACTGATTTCAGCCTTTACCCATCTCTGTAATGCCATGAGATGAAAGTGAGAGGAGTGGAACTGATGTTGTGATACCAGATTACTCAGCTCTTTATCTGTTTTGGAATTCATCAATCTTTATTTCAGGGGGAAGGGTTTTTATGTCTCATTCTTATTCAAAGCTGTTCTTCACATCAGACTTTCTGAAAAAAACCTCTTGAGATTAGGTGGGTCTCCTCCTACCTGCACTTGGGAGAGATTTGAATTTGTTTTGACTTAAGATCAGGCAGAGGGATCCCAGGGTGTCTGGATAAGAACTGGATGTCCAGAGAACTTTGTCCTGCTTAGGAATACACAGAGCAACTGGTCTTGTCTAAAAACCATTGTTTTCATTATTTATTCCTTAAATGTTGAATGGTTTGGGATGGGCATAATAGTTTTTAATCTTTTCTTTCTTACCTGCAGTTTCCTTAGAACCAATCCCATGTCTCACTCACGGCAAGGACTGATTGTTGTTCTGGGATTGAGCATCTCCAGACCTTGGGCCCAACTGAGAGGGACTGAGCTGTATATTGGGGAAACATCTTTGATACACCCTCAACAACTGTGGGCTTGTGCACTCGTGGTAAAAATTCACTGAGTGCATAATTGTCACAAAATCCAACTCCAGAATAAGGGACTGGGAGAAAAGACAGCTGCCATTTCTCCTGCTCACACTTGCCCCTTGGAAAAGAGGGGAAAAAACGTGGTGAGGAAATTGGGAGCAAAAAATTGAGGGGACAGCAGAGAAAACAAAACACTCTGAGGCCATAAAGAGGAACAAAGAGAACTTATATTGAAATATATATTTAACATATTTCTCCTGAAATATTTTATTAAATCATGTCAAGGAAGGAGATAGTGGATAGTTCCCAGGACTCATTGTCTTCCTTCCCATTATTTGCCTCCCCTTTCATTTGCCTTTGTATTTAGGAAAAAAAAAAAAAAGCCACGTCCTGTAAAGCCTGAAGCAGTTTTTATAACAAGAGTGGACAGACTGACAGAAGGTGCATTCCTGGGAGAATATGTGACTCTTTTTCCCTTGCAGCTGTTAGCAATATTTGTCACTCACATGATAAAGCTGTTCACTGGCAGTTGATGGGAGAACACTTGACACTCTTTTAATAAACATTGCATATTTCCCCTGCGTTGAAGTGATCTGCTTTTATCTGATGGGAGAGGTATTTGTTCCAGCACAGGAAGGGACCTGACACTGGTGCCAATGTGCCACTTAGGGTAATAGAGTGATGGACTACCGAGCCAGCCTGACTCACTTGGAAGGAGCCAGAGCACCTATTTCTCCAAGAACTGGCTGCTTGTTCATATTGATGAAGTATAAACAAAATACAAATGAAAAAACAAACAGGAGGAGGGAAGAAATTAGTATGTATTGTAACTTTTTTGTTAGATTTCTCATTGGATTTTGAAAACCCCCAAACTCGTGAAAATTGGCCTTTCTTGCCATGTGGAATATGAATAAAAGAAGGTGAATAGCCTTGAAATCAAGTTATCAAGTTTTCATGTTTGTATCTCCCCTTTGGAAATGGCCTGGCCTTTATTTTGTGCGTTATGCTCCCTGTGAACCGTCATCAATATCTCTAAACCCAGATGTTTCTGGAGCCTCTGTACAGGAGCCAGGCTGAGTAGAACCAGAGAGGAATTTTCAGGTTGATACAAACAGAAAAGTCCAGGTTTTCTGTTTCTGGGGCAAAGGAGATTCCTGTCAAATGAAAGTGTCCAAGTAACCATGGGTTGAGCAAGGAATTTAGCCTAATCTGTGGGATTTACTGGGCATGAGGGAGCAGCTGATATCCTGATGGCATAAGCAGGGCACAGGCAGCACTCTGAGCTCTGTGTAATGACACATCCCACTACGTGTGATGGCTTTACTGGGGATTTAGTGGAGAATGAGATTCTAAATCTTGTAAAGCAGTGCAAACAGACACAATGTTTTATCTGCTGCCTACAGAGCTCAGCTTGTCCTAGAGAACGTGGAGATCCACAGTGCAGTTCAGCTGAGCGGGAGTGACTGGATGATGGGAAGTGGAATGTGGAAGGGATGGAGTTGGGGATGGAGCCCTTTGGGATGTGTAGGGTAAGAGGGGGTTTTGCTGGAAGGTGGGGCTTTGATGGAAGTTTTCCACCTCTTACTGCACAGTGTGGGGAAGCAGAGTTTGGATATGTGGGATCAGAGTTTGGATATGTGGGATCAGATCTCTGCTGTGCGTGCCTTCCTGCCTCAGAGCAGAGTCTGCTCCCTGCAGCCTCCGCAGTGATGTTTGGCTTCTTGTCTCCTAAAACACTGAGCAGATAAGTGGGCATTTCACTTCTCTGACCTCGTGGTGTGCCCTTACTTTAGAGGTAGCTCTTAGTGGTGTGTGAAGCAAGTAACTGGGTGGAAAAAGTGACAGTTCCAGAGTAATGATTGATGCAGGGAGTGTAATGTGGGACCAACAGGAGCTGTGCCTGGCTCCTGAGCAGATAAGGAGGAAGAAAGGCTGGCAGAGATTTACTGCTGCTTTTTAATTTATTACTTTTTTTAGTTGCAAGATATTTTCTGTTTTTCTTGCTCCTGTTTCCCCAACTAAAATCAGGTACTGTGTGTCTTAGATCCACCATCGGCCAGAAACTGGAAAATAATGCTGGGATACAATAGAGAAATAATCTGTGTTTCATCACTACCTGAACTGTGGAGTAATGAAACCTATCTGCTGCACTTGGGCAATATTTGGATTATGATCAAATAATAATAGAATCATATGGATCATATGGATTTCCAGACCACTGCAGCAAACCCAGAGATTTGAGGAGTTGAAGCAGCTTGAGCTGAGCCCACGGGCCCCTCGCAGGATGTTTATCTGAAGAGCAATAGATTCCTAACTCTTGACATTCAAAATTAGCAGCAGATTTCCAACCAGTAATTAATTCCAGAGATCACAGATTGCTCCAGAGGCTGAAAGTGAATTGTAATGTTTCTTTAGTAACTCCTCCAAAGTGCCCCCATCCCGTGCCGAGGGATGTGACACCAAGCACATTTTAAACACTTTGGGAGAGGGAGATAATGCTGTGGCCCAGGATCTTTAAAAAGCCACGAGGTGCAGGGAAGTTACTTGAAAGTCAACTTGAAGAGGAATTGCCTGGGTGCCTCTGAGAGCTGCCATTAAACAGAAGGATGAGCGCAGGGCAATAAAGTGTTTGGATCCGATAGCTTCCATGAATCTGCCTCCTTTTAAAGCAACTATTGATCTCTGCCATCAGCCATTCAGGCAATCAGTCATCCCCTGACACTCACACCTCTCCAGGCAGGCAGCGACCCTCCTGGGCACCCAGTTCCCCAGCAATTTCATTTGGGGAGTGGGGTTTGGGGTGATTTTTGAAGCTTTGTTCAGACCATTTTACAAATATGATCATTTTAAACAAGTTTTCACCACACAGGTGTTCCATAGGCATTTTTTGTTCTTAAAAGCTGTGAAATCTAAGGCATGGCTGGAAGGCTAGTTTAAAAGCAAGATTGATTTTTAGGAAGGTTATTGGAGTCCTAAAAGCTTAATTGCTTTATTTCTATTCAATTATATTGAAATCACTGGTCTTATCAATTAGCCAAGTCAGAGTTATTTGCTTTTAAGAAAGATTTAAACATTATCTGCTCTATTGTCCTTCCCAAAACATCGATAGTCTCTGTTGATGCATTCTCCCATTGTGGCAGCAACCGGTAGTTAATTGTCCATTCAAATCATTTAAGCTGAAGATGTTTTAGTTTCCAAGCATCCATAAGAAAAAAAAAATAATCCACCAGAAAAACTCCAACACTGGGGTTAAGTGTTAGGAATGTGATTTCACTGAAGTGTAATCACTTTAGTTGGGAATGTGTGCCTTGACTTTATGCTGACAAACTGGAACAGGATGTATCTAACAAGGACCAGAATGCCTTGGTATATCCACAACATACTTATATGTCCATATAATTATTATACATGTCCATAATATTATATATGTCCATACAATCCATAAATCCAGATGGTCATGACATCTCTCCCTGCTGCTGTGCTTGCCTCTATTTATTACTGTTTTCAAGAATAAAACCTTTTGAGGCCGTTCTGCTTTCCATGGATTCTCAGTTAAGAGGTCACAGTTTATTGGAAGGGTTCTGGCATCGTTCTTTGCACTGAAATCTCAACTCCCTGTAAGTCAAATACAAACACATGTTTTCAAAATTGATGTGTTATAAATCTGTAACTTTTCTATGAATCACAGAGTCACAGAAAGGTTGGGTTGGGAGGAACCTTAAAGCCCATCTAGTCCCAGAGCTCTGCCGTGGGCAGGGTCACCTTCCCCTGGACAAGTTGTTCCGTGGTTTTTCAAGAGATATCTGGGCAAAAATACTTCTTTTTATGAAGTGATTTCTTGGAGCATAAACCAAACATTATCTTTTGATAGGACTTTTTTTTGTTTGTGTGTGAATGAGATGAGTTTTTCCTTAGATCTGGATTTGCTTTGGGAATGTGTAACATTGCATTGTCACACTGGGGCTTCTGCACAGATCACTGACCTTCACATTCACAACAGCTGTGAGCGTATTTTTATCCTTTATGTGTAAAAAACACATCTAAAATAATCAAGAAAACTATTGAATTAACTTCCTTAAGATTAATTTGACTAATACTAATGCAGCACAGTGTTGAAGCAATCCCTCCAGTACTGGAGTCTGTGACTGACATTTGTAGCTTTAAGACAACAAATGAAGTACATCCCCTCAACCTGAGCTGGCAGAAATGTTCAGTTTGGTATCAGACAAATTATGTGAGAGATTCTAAGCCCCAAAAGCAGGATCATTCCTGTGGGGTGAGGTGTGATAAATAATTGCTCATTCCGCAGCCCTGGTCAGGGTTATTCTGGAGCTGCATTTTATATTTTGTGTTTCTCTAAACAACCGTCAGGGAAAGCTCCACATCAATAAATGTCCAATCAATGCTGACCTGGCTCTGATAAGACAGGCTGCTACAAACTGCCCTAATTGAACTCTGGACACCCAAAGTGGGTGATAAGGTTGGGGTTGCCTTCTGTGCGAGGCTGATAAATCATTCAGGTGAAATCTCCGTTCATTTAAACACAGCCTTGAATAGGAGCCAGTTTTATTTTCTGGGAGAAAAGGGGGGTGTCAGTAAAAGTGGAGTTGAAGCCAGAAGGATTGGTCTTTGGGCTGTAAAATAGTTTTTCAAGGTAAAAACCTTAGAGAATTAACTACAGGGTGAAAATCCCTGGGAGGCTCTGCTGAGATAGGTTGCTTTCCTCTCTCAAACAGTTGTATCCTCTGCAGGACTGTTGTACCTCCAGGGAATGTGTCAAACACGTGCTAGAGGTGAATTTTGGAAAGCAGTTCAAGGTGGGGAGAATTTTCATTTTGTGTTTTTCCTATTGGAAATATCTTTATATATATAAAATTTAAATAAAATGCGTTCTAGTTTTGTCTAGTGGCATTCCCAGTAACGTGCCAGACCCTTGAACATAGGGATGTGAAAGGCTGGGCCTTTGGAATGATGCTGAGTTGAAGCTGATCTTCAGAGTTGGTCCAAGAGGAGATGCAGAGCAGGGAACAAAAGCAGTGTCAGATAACCTCAGTCAGGCATTGGGAAGGACATGAGACAAATCCACTGCAATCAGAGCAGCAGAGAGGGCCAGAGGTCCTGATGGGGGATGTAATTCCTGATGGGAGAACTCTGTTCTACTCTTTAATCCCATTTCACAGGATTAAAGGTCATTATTTGAAATAATTCAAATTTACATTTTCTTTTAAAGATCTTCAAGAGGAACTGTAGCAGCAGAGCTGGACAAGGTACTCTGTAGCAGTGTTTGAATTTCAGAGACATGCAGGAGGAGGGTGAAACATTCCTTTCTGTGCTTTCCTAAGGGATGGGTTCCCGGCCATTGCTGCACTCACTGTCTGACTTTCCTGGTTTAGGTTGTTCTTCTCTTGGGAGTTCTCTTGCTGTATAATTCAAAATTGATGGAAGTAAAAGGAGTGGCCAGGAGAGGCCATAAACTCACCCTCTGCAGGACATGAGCGTATTTTTAAGAAGGAAGTGCCGAGTGTGCCCAGAATCCCTGCCCACATCCCCAGTGTGGAATGCAGGGTGGGCAATGTGCCAGTTGTGACCCCAGTGTGACACAGCCTGATGTGTCCCTGTCCCTGTGCTTGGTGCTGTGGGAGAAGGTTGGGATGTAGGAGTGGAATAGCTCCATTTGCACATCGGGTACTGTGCACTGTGGTCTCCTGTTTCATCCCATTTTTCCTCCCGTTCCCTGGAAGCTGCACAGATGAGCGGCAAACTGACATTTCTCAGCTCTGCTACTCGTAGAACTGCACTGTGTTTTGGACAAATGTTTTATTCAGCAGGGGTTTCATTTTGTCCAATGAAGACAGGAGCATTTAATGAGGAATAAAGTGTTTTCTGAGCTGGTGTTTCAAAGCAGAGAATGCACTTAAGGAAAGATTTGCTGTGCCCTGCTAAAATCTCTCCCACAGTTACAGAGGTTTAACCTTCGTATCCCTGGACAGTGAGGAGATGTTCTGTGATGTATTTTATGCTCTGTGCTCTCCGACTCCTTAGTTAACATTGTTAAACTTCCAACAAAAACGTGTGAATATTAATGAAAGCCAGTGTCATGGGCCTTTTGGGCTCTCTTCCAACTTATCTGTTTGGCTGGCAATAGAGAAATTATCTGTCTGGCCTTTTGGATGAATCAATATTTAAGCATCTTATGCAAATTGGAACCCTTTCAACAGGCAAATAAACATTTGATTCCAAGGCAGTTCTCTGTCCGAGAGTGCCTTTAACCTCAGGGAGGAATATACCTGCTCTTGTGTGCTGGCCCTGAGCTTCACCCACCAAACCAACCTCCTCCCCCCCCAAAAAGCTGAAGGCTCCTGAAGTTCCAGTTATTGCCATAAATATAATGATGAAATTTGGGGGGGGGTGATTTTTTTCTTAACTGGAATTTTGCTCAGGGTTGTGTTTTACTTTTGGAGTGGTTCTGGCAGCCCCACCTCAGCTCTCAGGGTCCTGAGGGATAACCTCCAGCTTCCCTCTGCACCTCACAGCTGATCCTCTTTCTGAGCTTTGGTTCTTTGGTTCTAAGGAATTAGAGGAATAAACACCTGCAGAAATACCTTTATACACTCAGCTGACAGTGCACGTTGTTTCACTCTTTGTATCAACTCCATCATGTTTTATGTTTGTAGCACCATTACTTTGGTACCGTAATTGCATTCCATGACTCTTCAGTCCATGGTGTTATTAATGACTATTATATTGGCAAGTTAATTTGGATACAGTTATTTCCTTCTTCTAATACAAACAAGATTTGATTAATGAGAAACATTAGGAATATATAATGTGCCCATTATTACAGTTGTGTGTTTGCCAGCATGTATTGATGGCTGGAAGAGGCATTGGGGTTTGGGGTTTTTTGCTCATGCATGCATTTGTTTCACTTGCAATCAGCACTTTAAATAACAGAAAATTGCTAAAGTAGGGAACGAGCAGTAAAAAAAGGTGTTTAGAGCTGGTAATTAAGTTGTGTGAGTTTGTTACACTCCAAGGTATGTGGAGTAAGTATTGGATTCTGTGAGAAAACCCAGTTGTTTCCACGGTGCTTTGGGAGCTGAATGCTGTTCCTTCCCTGAGTTCCACCAGTGTGGATGATGGAACTGGATGTGCTGATGCAAACACTCACTGGGGCCTCCTGGGCTGAAAAGGGATCACTGGCAACGTTAATGTAAGTCCAGAATGAGTCCTGCCTGAATTATGAGATATACATGGATTGTGTGTATCAGAGAGAGGAGCTGNCCTTCCAACTCATAATTTTCTGTGATTCTGTGTGATTCTGTGTGTATCAGAGAGAGGAGCTGAGTTGGAGCTGTAATCCTGCAGGCCACCCCTCTGCCTTCAGAGCTCTCTGACACACCTGAATCACTGCCCAGCCTTCCCCCACACCCACATATCTGCTGTGAGTTGTAGGAGAAGCTGAAATATGGAGAGATGCTGCCAAGGAAACGCTCAGGTGTTCTCAGCCAGTGAGGAGCTGGTGTAGGAAAAAATTAAGACAAAGAGAGTTGGGTTGAGGTTTTTTACCCTCTGCCAGGTTCAAGCAGCTGTGGAAATGTGCTCCTTGCTAGTGAGGAGGCAAGGTCTGCCAGTCCTTCCCACTGCAGTGTTGTCTTGCAATGCCTTCAGCCCCATTCCTGGGACATGAGATGGTCCCACCAGCTCAGGGAGGGAATGGAATGCAGGATTCAGGTTGTGATGTGCAGCTTTCACAAGTGTAAGGAATCCTGAGTAAAGAAGATGGAGGTTTTATTCCATGACTTACAGCACATGGACAACATCACCACTGGTGTTATCCAGGGATGAGCCTGTTAGTTTGGGCTAATCTGGGCAGGTATTGATGTTACAACACTGCTCTGCTGGCTGTTGTATGTTGGGGAAGAAGAAACATCTCTAATTTAATTAGTTCCATTTAGGGCATGAACGAGTTTAGGATTTATTACACAAAGGATGCTTACTTAAGAAAGACTTAATTATTCATTTCAACATTTGGGTAAGAGTAATGCAGCCTCACTAAAAATACATTTCTGTTAAGCTTATAAGTATTAATTTCTTCCACTGAGCTGTATAAAAGTCTGATGAAAGAAAAATCTGATGCAGACACAGTAAATTACTCTGCTCCCAACTCACACTGGGCTTGAGTTTAGGAATGATTAATGTGCTCTGGATTTCTGTAGCAGGTCAAAAGATGCAAAGCAAATGATCCAGTCATTCTCACCAGGACACAACAGCTCTGGTGTTTAATATGTTCAGCCATGCTTTGTCTCAAAGATAAGAATTTAGAAGCCAAAAGGTTATTTATCTTTTTTCTGTGTAAAGGAGGGAAAGGATGACAATTAAATTACATAATGGAAAGGCAAAACCTCTGCAATTTGTATTTGATTTTAAAAAACCTATTATCTAAGAAAAATTGATCAAGTAGTGCTTTTGGTGGTGTGGTTACTGTTCTGCAGTGTTAACCAGGCAGCGTGAGTGTGGCTGAGGAACCTTCCCAGGTGTTCAGTTCACCCAGTGTATGGAACATAATGTTCAAGAGGAAATGCTGGGAATTGAATGGCTGGTGATTGGCATGAAGAGACTTTTTTCTCCACACTGCACTTCAGGATCTCTCTCCCTTGCAACCTTTTGTGTGTCGTGGCAACGTTTTACATAAAAAGTTGTTTAAATATCCTGGATTTTGGAGCAGAACTACCTTTTCACTTCCTGTGCTTCACTTCAGGACACTGGGACCTGTCCTGTGCTAGAATAACCCACCCCCACAACCCCAGAGTTCGATATGTTCTATTCTACATGTCTAGTTTTATTCAAAAATCAAATGTGTATAATGAATTTGATAACAAAGTTCAGACAAATGCAGAATATATCAAAGGTAGATATCTGGGAGATCCTGCCTTCCTGCTTCCCTCCCTCCCTCCCTTCCTCTCTTCCTCTCTTCCCCTCTTCCCCAGGAATATTTAACTGCTTTCTGAGCACTGCAGTACAATGTATTCACTGTTCTGTCCTGGTTTATTTATTATAAACAGATTCTCTTCTCATGCTTACGATCAGTTTGTCATCATCACAAACTCTCTTGGATGTTTGTTGCTCAGGAGTGGATGCTCCAGAGGAAAGGGAACCTGATGCTTTCTCATTATTTTTGTTGGGAAGTTCATGTCTCTGCTGTTACCAGATGTGATATTCAGGGTTGTGTGAGGATCCAGCCCTACCAGATGATAAATCTAAATGAAAATGAAAAGAAATAGCCCTTTTTTCCCCCTTTTCCCAGTGCTCCCCTGAGTTAGCCGACAGGGAGCAGCTGGAAGGAGTTGGGTTTATGGATGGCTGCAGATCCTGTCTCCATTCCCAGCCTCTCCTTATCCATCAGCCCCTCTGCAGCATTTTCCTGCAGCAGCAGAACAGCTCAGCAGCCCCATCCCAGGGGAGTGTTGGGGCAGCCTGGAGAGGCTGGGCTGTGTTTGTGGAGCCTTGGAAAGGCACTGGAATGGGAAGGCTCTTGGAACTTGGGCCGGGAGAGGCATATTCCAGGGGTAACCACCCCCAGCAAGCACAACATGAGAACCCTTGGAGGTTTTATAATGAAACTGAATGTGCTTTCCTACTTTCTGGTTGTTCTCCTGTATTTTAAAGGCAAAAAATTGCTTATGGCAAAAATGAAGTACCCATTTAAAAATGTACAGACTGCCTTATGTAACCAGACTTTCCTTAACCACAGCAACTGAATGAAGAGGAATGTATTTGTTCATCCCCAAACGACTGTCGAGTGCAGAATCCATCATCAATCACCAATCCCCCCACTGTGGGGGGACACAGCTCCAGCTGCTGAAGAGAATAATGCAGTGAATAAGCAACATTAGGGGCTTGCTCAGTGCACAAGAATGTGGGTTGTCACATTCAAATGGAAGAAAATGGTTTCAAGTAAAACAGGGAGTTTTGTGCATTTACCTGAATTTGACACCAGCGATGAGAGGTTCCCACAGCATCCCCCAAATTCCATCTGAAGTTGCCTTATTTTGTCTGATGAGCTGAAAGATAAAACACTGATATATATACATATATATATATATATAGTGTGATTCTTGCTTTGGAAGCATATTTGTGTTCTGTAGCCCTGGTCTGTCCCTTTTCCATCTCGAGTTTTCTTTTAGCTCTGCATCCCAGGAAAGCCCAGCACACCCTGTGACAGCCAGGTGATTATATATGATGCCAATAAATGCAATATTTTAGCTCTCCATCTTCTGAGCTGGACACACTCCTGTAGTAGCTGTTTCCCAAGTGCAGGCCTGGGCAAGGGGGAGATATTTTTAAATGCTTGAGGAGAGAGCTGGGAAAGTGATTGTTGGAAGCACGAAAACTGTTCATGTGGGAAAGAGGAGAATGGTGGTGGTCAGTGATGTGTGGGGAGCAGCAGAGAGGGAGCAGCCACAGCACAGGCACGTGGGTGAGCTGGGGAATAAACCAAGGCACCTGGAGAGTTTCTTCCTAGCGAACTGTAAACTTTAATCCATTCAAGCTAAAAAATAAAATGTTATTGCCTGGCTAGAGTGAAGATTCCCATATAACCAGGATGGAAATGCTGGAATTGCCATAAACTGAGAAGGTTGTTCTGTTCCCAGCTTACTGAGGCATATCCAGGGGATGTGTTGGAGTGTCCAGCTTTTCAGAGATAAATTCTCTGGTTCAGTTTTCACAGAACCACTGGATGATTACAATTTCAAAGAAATAAACTACAGGCCTGTTTGGATTTCTCTAAAAATCAATGTCTGCTTTTGAAAGATAAAAGTAGGAGGCAATCCATGGTCCAGCCAATCAGTAAATAGGTGTAAAGAGTCGGTGTTCATCAGAATGTCGAAAAATAGGTGAAGAATGTGCAAGTGGCAGGGTGGTGGGAAAGGCAAGATTCTTTGAGCACCCCCTAAATAATAAATTATCAGGAATTTCCTTCACATTTTTATTATAAAGACAGATCTGTAGTAGACATGTGACATTCTTTGTTTTTTATCTGTGTATCAGCAAATGATGAATCAGGGGTTTTACCTCTGCTCTTGCTGCAGATGCAGTTGTGCCTAAACTTAGGAAGAAGCCTGTAAATCCACAGCTGTGATTTTCTGGTATTTCTATAGAAAGAAATGAGTTGTTAGTTCTTGAGTCCATATTGTTCTCTCCTTTTTTTGTTTTGCCTCTGCACAAATCTGCTCGTTTCCGTTCACGTTCTCCTGATTTATATAATCTGTCCCAGGGAGTGCAAAGCAAACAGAGAGAAATAGGTAATTAAAGATATCAAGGACATATAGGAGAGAGAAACTCCAGTGAGAATCCATCAAATATGTCGGGACGGATGGTGAAAAATCACGGTATCTCCATGACAGCCAGGAGTGAAATAGAGAGAAGGAGAGTTGTTGTTTTTCTAAAACATGTTGAAGAATTGCCAGAGTAAAAGATAGTGAGAGAGAATACATTGGAGATACCAGGTGGAGAGAGCAAACAGCCAGGCTGAGCTCATAATTATAGAAAAATAAGAAAGTTCAGTGCATATCCTGAAGATCAAGTCGCAGATATTTGGGTGAAAGAGAGAAGCAGAAGAGAATTAACTGTAAAGTGTCTTTCACCAAAAATTGTCCTGTGGGTGGCTGAAAACCAGTATGAAGTAGAGAGAAATTTAAGAGATCAGTGAGAGCAAAGAGGTTTATTAACCGGCTTGAGTGCAAAACTAAGAAGAAAATCACAGGTAAGGAGAAATCTTCGAGGGAGTTGCATCCTGAAGTTGAAGCAACAAACCCCACTGCTAACAATCTTCTGTAAACACTCCTTTTGTTGCTGGAGTTGTCGGTGGTGGCAGAGAAATCTTTACAATGTTTGTAAACCACAAAACCGCTGAACCTTGCAGAAAGAAATAAAAGATACCCAGGTAACTGTGTAGTTCTCTTTAGTGTCAATACAAACGTTGAGGAGAAAAGCTGTAAAACTCAAGGGCCACTCAGAAGATGCTGGAGGTCTTAAAATCCAGAATTATTGAGATTTTTGGATGATGGACTTTTTGCTTCCCCACCTGTTTTTGAGGCAGGAATGTGAAATTAATCTCATTAAACTGGGTGCAAGGAGCTGCAAACCAGGGAGTGGAGGCAGCTTTGAAGGAGGGCAGAAGGCTGCAACTGCAAATGGAGTTGCACAGATGTGGCAGCAGGAAAACAGTCTCACAGTGCCCAAGAATCACACAGGGCACTCAATATGGTTATTTGAGGTGTCTGAGTATATTGACTTAGTGAGGGGTTTTAAAAGATCCTTTTCTGGGTTCTGCAGTGTAACAGAGGCAGCCAGAGCTGTGTCCTGCAGAGGTGGGCGGTGTTTATTCATCCTTCAGAGCAGATGGGAGACTCATCGTGGCCATTCTCTTCCTGGCTCTTGTCATGATTAATGACACTTGATTTTTGAAAGCAGAGTTGCAGATGTATAATGGTGCCTTCCAGCAAATTTCAGGAGCTACCAGTCTGTCTCAGGGGTGAACTATGGATATAATCCCAGGTCTGCTGTAAGGAAAAGAAGTATTAAAAAGTCCAGAATATGGTCTGTTGGCAGGTGGTTCTTGAGGTCCCTGTTTGCCCTTTTGCTGTTGCATTGTACTTCACTTTGTGGATTCATCTCTCACTGGGTCACACCTCCCCCTCTCCTTCCCTCCAGTAATATTGCTCATCCCACAGCAGTTGAGCTCACATGAGCAACATCTCTTCATCGTTCCGTATTTAATCAGGATCTGTTTTGGTCCCTGAAGGTCTTCCCAGCAGTGTGCAGTGAGCACAGGGCATTTCCTCATTAGCATTTTAGTTTGCATCAAAGTCTGCCTTGGAAGGAACCCTCCCATTGTTTCCAGTTGCTGCAGAGCATTGAAATGGGCTTTTATTGAGGAGAGCTGACGAGAGCAGATGCTGCATCCCCAGCAGGAATTATTCCCTCTGCACACTGGTGGTGGTGTCACAGTCCTTGTTGTGTGTCCCCTTCCCTGCCACAGCTGCCACCCTGCCTGTGGGAACCCCAGCTGATCAAGTGTCTGCTCCTTCCTCTGTCACACAAGAGCTTTCCAGCCATCAGAGGTTCTCAACCCACTGTTAAGAAACCCCACATGAAACCATCATTTGCATTGATGGCAGGATTCTAACAGGAAAACAAGCCCATGCTGTTTCTTCTGGAGCATCCACTGTAAAGCTGGGGCAGCCTTAGAGTCTCACTGGGGTTCACCACAATATTCTGAGGACTAGACAAACTGGGAGTCTCATTCGGGGCAGAATTTTCCAGTCCTCCAGCTATTAAAATTCTCTTGAATATTTTTCATTCCGCTGGATTTTCGTCTTGTGATTTCAGGTGGCAGTTTCCCCTCACAACCATTTCTCAAAATACCTGTGTGAAAATGAGTTCACCTCTGTTGAAATATTCCTCCAGCTCATATTGTGATTGACTGAGCTGACAAATGGCTTGACAGTATCCTTGGAATCTGCCAAAATACAATGTCAGGAATGACAATGCCATGCAAGGTAATAATCTAAATGAATGTTCCTGACTTTCTGTAATTCAGTCAGAGCCAGGAAAGGCCTCACTTCTTTGGTTTTTAGCCAGTGGAAAAGTTTGTTTGCTGTTTCCCTGATAACACAAGATTATAACTCATGGTTTCATGGTTAGCTTGTAAAAAATTTAACACATTTCAAATTGTTCCTTAAATAATGGCCTGAACCATGGGAATGGCCTTAATGTACAACCAAAGGAAGGTACAACTGCTCAGAAGGAGCTCTGGGGCAGGAAATCTGTTTTATGTAGTTGTTTGAACTCCACTGGAGCAGGGGCTGCTGTTATTTAGTTCCTCAGCCCATGGAATCAAGAAAAGGGTTGTTTTAAAATGTGCTGAACAGTAAAAGGAAGAGTATTTTGAGACTAAGAGATTAATGGTAAGTTTACTCTCTCTGATCTTAATAGGTGTGTGAAATGTAAAGTAAATGTGTGTCTGTGTTGAAGGGGGAGTTCAATTAGAGCATGTTTTTGGAGATCCTCAGCACTTTTCTTTAATTCCATATTCTGTAGCTGCAGCTGCTCTCTAAGGTACACATTTCCTCTGCTTTTATATCTCCAAGGTTTGGAGATTAGTTACACTGCAAGTTTGAACTGTTTTCCCAGTTGTTAGAATTAAATTGCCAGTTGTAGCAGACCTCAGGTGTAAAATTACAGCTGATCAAAATGCAAATGTTCTCTTTTTCCTAAAGAATTCTCCATGACCTTCTGTGCTCCTCACACGTCTGTCAATGTTGCCTTTTCCAGGCTTGTTCTTTGTTAAAAAGCTGGTTTGATTTTCCTTTAGACCCATTTCAGGATTCAATCCCTTCAGCAGTGAGCTGTTGGAGATCAAGAGCAGAATTCTCTTTCCATTGGAACAGTTCCCAAATTCCTGGCTGAGCTCTGGAGTCTCTGTGGTCTCTTGAGCCATGAGCACTTGCTTGGAAGGTTCCTGAGACTGTAAAATGAAAGTTTTGCTCCGTCTTTCTTTCTCCCATCATTGTTCACTCCATGCCACACTGCAACTGACCTTTTCTCACGGATGCACAGGCACATGTTCTGCAAATTCAAGAGTATATTATTTCTCCCTCCAGGAGATTGTTTCAGATGTCTGTCCTTGATCCCAGTGTGTGTTGTGAGAAATGAAAGGTCACTTAGTTTTTTTCCCCAATTTTATCAGAACTTAGCTGGAATATTGCTTTATCATCATGATCACAGCTAGAGAAGTCTAATATATATTCCCTATTTTTAATTTATCCTTTTCTAAGCAGCTCTGAATGTGTGCCAGCAACAGACACTGAATTGTGGGTGAAATTCCCTATGAGCACAATGACAAACTTTAAATGATGATTTAATGACCAGGGGAAAGACAATGTTCCAAGTTGCTGCAATCATTTGACATTTGTATGTTTGAGGGTAACAACACTGTTTGATTGTAGGTGATACAATGATGTGGCATTTGCAGCATCACTTTGGCGGTGAGAAGTTTTGGGATCAGGGTGGGGGGTGAGGGGTCACTGTCTCCATCCTTGAGGAGAAGATAAAGGAGAGATGAAGATAAAGGAGTAAAATCTTTCCTGACCTTTAACGTCATGACCTTCCAACCCAACCCATCCTCTGGCTCTGCAATAATTAAATCATCCAGCCCAAATTAATCCAACAAACTTCATCCCAGGGTGGTTTATAAACTGATCAAGGCATGTAAAACAACCTACTGGATGTCGAAGCTGTTAAATAAACCAAGTGAGGAGCCCTTCCCTGAGGGAGAAGAGAATTTCTGTTTGCGGCGACTTCTGCGCGGTTTTCACTGGTTCCTTCCCATTAAACTTGTCCTCAGTTTTTCAGAAATAATTGATATTCTAAACTGGAATGGAAAGGGCACACGGGGTGTCTGATCTGGAATGTGCACAAGGGAGTCCCACACTCAGCAGCTGCTTTTGTCCTGGAATGGTTGACCAAGAACTGCTTCTTCCTGTTGCAGCTCCAAGGAATTTCAGCCACTGGCTGAAAGCAGCTGAAGGGCTGCAGAGTTGTCCTTCCCAGCAGTGGGATTTCACCTTTCCCAAAGGCTTTTCTCAGCAATCCTTGGAGGCAGATTTTTCCCTGGAGCTGCAGATGAAGTCCCAGGGAATGGCAGTGCTCCTCATCCAGCGTGATTCACACAGTCTCCTTCCAGTCATTAGTTATGCCTTTAGATAAGTGTTTGAAAGGCTTAGGATGTAGTAACTGGTTTAACTGTCTCTCTAGATCTCAGAAAATTGTGTCATTAAATATCAAAGTTGGATAAATTGATTTTATTCAACTGCTGGTTGTTCCCTTTTACATTTTGACCACTGGGATTTGTATATCTAAGTGGAACATCAATATGATTTTATTCATAACTTTTATTTTATAACTTTGATATTAGGAAAATTATCATTTTATCTTATAACGAGATTATTCCCATAATGGTAAATTAAGGGGAAATAATCACATGACTCAGAACAAACTTGGGAAGACTTCTTGCAAAATAAACCAAGAAATAATGACATATTTAATCATTATGCAAATTGGTTTTCACTGTAAAACTGTTCTCATATGTGAAAGCAGTGGTAGCATTAGACTTGTTTGATATGGATCTTGTTCTGCAGTCACAATCAGCTAAAAAGAACTGTGATTGTGTCACAAACAGCTGCTGCAGATGTTCTGTCAAAGCCACAAGGAAGTGAAGTCATACTACCAGTGGCTTTATGACCCTCCAGCTCAGTGTGTTTGCCTTTCAAGCTGCCTGGAAACAGTTGCTTTCCATGTGTGTCATTGGAGTTTTTAAAGGAAAATTAAAAGGTGGAAAGAGTTTGGTAGCTCTCCTTTCAAGGTTTGGATTCATTATTCCCCCTCTTGAGAATTTCATTTATTGACAATACTTTTCTCTCCATCAAGAACCTGTAGGGGGCCTTTCCCCACCAATATTTGGGATTATAAACCGAGGTAAAGGCACAGTGGGATTGGTAAATGGAGAACAAGCAAATGCTGCTGTAAGAAAACACCAGTAGCCAGGTTCTCACTCGAGAATCTTCATTTCCCTTTTTATTTCTGTGCTGTAGCTGGAATCTCAGGGCTCACTTGGGGTTGGCTCAGAGGGTTGCGCTGCTTTAAGGAGTTCCACCCACAAGGAGGGAGGATAGACTTTGGTTATCTCTGGGTTTGCTTCTTCCTCCCTGTTCCATTCCGTGCTGCCCAGCTGCTCAGGAAAGTGGGAATGAGCAATTCCCATTCCAGTTTTCAATCTGCTCGTGGAGTTGGAGCACCAGTGAATCACAGAATATTCTGAGTTGGAAGGGATCCACAAGGATCATCGAGTCCAACTCTTAACACTGTCTCCCTGGCGGAATCGAACCCGGGTCTCCCACACGGCAGGTGGGGACACTTACCACTGCACTAAAGTGGATTCCTCCATCCCTTGGGAGGCTCCAGAGCTTCACCTCTCTGGGCCTGTGGGAGCTTTCCAGCCTGGTGTGACTAGGGACACAGTGAAGTGGGAAAAGCCTCAGGAAGGGGAAGTTAAAGAGAATTATTTAACTCAGGCTGGATAAAAGGCTCTTTAGCACAAACTGATGAGGGCAGGAGCTCAGGCAAAAGCGACTTGTCCTTCTAAAGTTACTCCACCGAAGGAGAGAGCAAAGAGTAATGAAACTAAGGATGTTTTTTGAGGTTTTTTCCCCAGTTTTAGGTTATTCCAGCACTGCCAGTTGTGTGATTGTTGCAGACACCCCAATCTCACAGCTGGCCCTCACTCATCCTGCTGAGAGCACAACAGGGAAAATGAGCATCTGTTTGCCCTCCGCAGCGGAGACAAACCCTCTGGCTTTGTTCTCATGGATAAACGTTGGGGTGTTTTAAGAAATATTTTAAATTCTGACTATATTTGTCTTAAAAAATTGAAAAAAAAACCCGAAAGCCAAAAAATCAACCAACCACAAAATAGAGCAGCTGGAAGATTTCCACTAAGAGCCTATAGGACTGAGTTGTAAAGAGTGAGATTTCTTATTCTGGCTGATATGGGCTCAGGGGTGATATATATTTGTCATCTTTTTCCAAATTTTTTAATTTAATTTTTCAGTTTTTTGCCACCCTGATGAACCACTGGGGCCTGTGGGTACAGAAAGTTTGTGCTGAAAGTTTTGCCTCCACTTTCTTGGTGTTGCTCATGGAAACATCTGGAAAAGTCTTTCAGTGAAACAGGAGTGGGAAATCTTCTTTCCTGATAGAGCACAACTCCCCTCCCCAGTCAACCAAAAAATCCTTCTAATTCATGAAAATAAGAACATTCTGGGCCAGATTAAGGAGAAGTTGTTGTTGCACATTAGTGGTGGCTGAACTAAGGTCCATGTGCTGAGAATTTGAGACTTGTGGGATATCTGAGGTCAAGGATCGTTTTGATCCACATCTGTGGAGTTATTAGGATATTTATGTATTTTAAACTATTATTAATAAATACTAATATATTCAGCATTCTATATGAATCCAATGCAAATCATTATAATGTAATTAATTTGTTATCTTTTTATTAATGAGTTTGCATTGCAAGCAAGTCCTGACATCCTCAGACCTTTCATTTCACGTGGCACAGCTTCATCCTGCCCTGGTTTCTCTCAACGTCACCACAGTGTAAACCCTTAAAATCCCAACATCCCTGGCCTTTCTGGGACATTTCTCTCTCAACATCTTAAAGCTTCCCCTGCCAACTTAAGACCTCAATATCCACAACCACAAGCACTGCTGATTCCCTAAGCAAACCAGCCTGTTGGGGTGCACATCCCCTGATTCCTGGGAGACATGTCCTGACTAGAGGTGTCTTATCAAGCCTGGAGTCAGCTCCTGACACACTCTGGGCACCTCAGGAAATCTTTATTCACTGGAGTACTCAGTGGATAAAATATTTTCCTCTTTCTTCCCATAAATAAATAAATAAATTCTGCGTAATTTGCTGACACGGGGTATTTGTTTAAAACAGGCAATAGGCCTCAGGGAGATATTTGTGATTTGGGATGGATTGACTGGAGCAGCAGCTGGTGCTTTAACAGCGCTTGGGGTTGGAATGATCTGCACTGCAAGGTGGAGAGGCAGAAAATGCAGCTGCATCTTTGTGGAGCTGGTAATTACCCCTTTATCCAGCTGGTCCTTGTGAGGGTAAAAGGTTTGTTCATAGATGGAGGTTGAAAGAGGGAAATAGTGAGCAGGCTGCAAAGCTGTGCTGAGAAATGTCCCACCTGGAGGTGGTCAGCGATTTAAGCTGGGAGGAGCTGGGGTTGAGGGTTGTTCCCTGAGGATTCCCTACTTGGGCTGGAGTTACTCTCTTTGCCCAGGGGTTCCTCAGGAGGGATGTGTGGCAGTTTCTGGGGGGGCTTTGCACCCTCCAGGTTCCTCCAGCCCCTTGGGAGCATCTCAGGATCCCTTGGGGTGGAAACTGAGCTGAGCTCCTTCTGAAAGGTACAAAATAAGGGGGGGAGTTCTGGGGAATGTTTTCTGTCAGCATCTCCTTCCTGCTTGACTCGTACGAATAAGTTATAAGCTCAATTAATGCAGCAAGTATAAATATTTATGAACTCATGTAGTTAATGTTTGGCTGTATTTATAAACAAGAGCTTCTTTTTTTGACTAGTAAATAAAGTGAGTATAGAGGGTGTTTGTGTGTTAAATTAACCATGCTTCATTAACTCTCCCAGAGTATCAAGTCTTAGGTAATAACTAAATCAAAAAGTGACACTAGAGGAGGATTAGTGGGAATAACTTTTATACTTACATTTCAGGAGAACAAGGAGCTGTTGTTTACTTTCTTAATTGGTAAAGGAAAAGACAATAAATCTGTTTGGGTTTACCATTAATTTCATTCTTTTAAACTGTATTATTGTAGTGACATGAGAGGTAATAGGAGAGAAGTCTCATATTAATATGGGACAATTCCTGTTTGGTGACTTTTCTGGGATGACCTGTGTCAGACCCAGCTCATCTTTGAGGTCTGATTTTTGTGAATCAGAACCCAGTCTGTGAATTCTGCTGAGTCTGGATTTTGGTAGGTCTGACTGTTAGAAACTTCTTGCAACCTTTTAAGTTGGAGCCCTTTAATATGCCCTTTGCTTTTTAAAGATACGATTATTGTCTTGATTGACTTTGTTGATGGCTTCCAATCTAAGTTTGCTGCATTTGACACCTGGGTGTTGAATGAAAAAAGAATGTTTTGTCCTTGTAAAGAAACAAAAATTTATTATGCATCATGTGGCAAAATGGATTTATATCACTTCAAATTGCCTTTCCACTCACCTCTTGGTTGCTTAGACCAGAATAATAAAAACACAATGAAGAACTGAGGCCTAAGTCTAGCAATATATATTATTTATATTTTTTTCCATTTGTTCTGCTCATTACTGACTCCTCAGTTAAACTTCCCGAGGGTAAAATCTGGAAGTAGAATTCCATGATGTGAAGTGAGGAGCAGATGCAGGACTGGGAATCCAGCCCCTGTCCCCAGTCCTGTGACGAGATGAGTGTGGGGATGTCATGGGGGAGCAGCTCTGTGGGAGGGAGGTCCAAGGGGGTCCCTGTTACCCACCAGCCAGAGACCCCAACCTCATCCCACACCCAGCTCCAGTTCCTGCAGGAAAATGAGGAGAATTCCTGAGGGAACAGAGAGCCCAAGGCTGTGTGCACCTGGTGAGAAGAGAACACAACTCCACATTTCCTCAAGAATGGGCTTGGGAAGAGTTTGACAGGAGGCAGATTGCTTTCCCAGAAAATGGAATTTGAATATTTAACCTGTGGTGTGAGACTCTGAGTCCACCAGGAGCCATTCCCAGAGGCCAAACCAACACCTCGCTTTTAAATAACTGAATTGAGCTGAGGGAGTTGGATCCAGCCTTGACTTGGACTGTCAATTCTTCTCTTTCCATGCATGATTTGAGGTGTGCAGAGTCCCTTCAGCTAATTAAAAGATGCACTTAGTCATATGCAGTCACTGAACCATAGACAAACCCTTCAAAGCGTGAATTCCATGCAAGGAGAAAGATATTTGGAACTATTGGTTCATCAAAACTATTTCTCAGTTGCTGTCACCTGTTGTGTTGAAGTGGATCCTTGTCTTTGCCTCCCCTTCGAAATCCATCAAATAAATAGTCATTAAAATCAGCTGGGAAAAAATTAAGTTACCTCTCGTATCTCAGGGATGAGTGTGTGGAGAAACACTTTGTGGTGGTTTTGCCAGCCAAAAGGAAATGAAAATGCCTCTTGTTTGGTGCTCTGTGAGGAACCCAAATGCCATTTAGCACGTTTCTAATAGTCCACAGATAAAAATTGTGTCGTGGCAGCAGGGGCAGAAAGGGCAGCAAAGAGAGGGAAAATTATTTCATTTGTGGGTGAAGGTCACTCGAAATAAGTGATTTCATATTTAAAAGGCCACCGAGGAGAAAACTGATGAATGTTAACACACTTTTATATTGCTTTATTTCATTCTTTTTTTTTTTTCCTTTTCTCATTTGTAATGCTTCCATGTACAGGAAGTCGAGGTAGGTTGTTCACTTTTAACTTGTAAATATCCATAGAGTGAATAAAAGTTTTAATGCAATTCACAGTATGATTTACTCTCTTATGATCATCTCTTAATGTTGTTATCAATGAAGTTTATTGATCCATATTAATTAATAATGTGCTATATTAATATGTTAATATGAAAATGTTGTGAGTTTCATTTGTTGCAGGGGTTTTTTTTGATCTGTCCCAGTACAAAGCTCAGAAATGGGGAGATTCCTTTGTGTCAGGAAGGTGTTTTATTCAATTTTATTGAGCTTACAGTGGAATGTTGGTGTCCCTTCAGAGATAGTCCAAGTTCCTCATTTAACAAAAGCCATTTCAGGGTATATAAATATATAAATTGCCATAAGTTATTTTGAGCTGCTGTTGGCTGTAGAGCTCTGATGTCTGTCTGGTCATTATTTACCCCTATAAATAATAATGGGGTTTATATATTGGAAATCTCAAAGGTTTTCTCACTTGGACCTTTTCCCTATTTTTTCATGTGTATTTTCCACGTTATCTTGCTGTGGTTTCAGGCACATTCTAAAATAAACAGAGTTTCAATTTTCAAAGAGGAATATTAAACAGGGCTGCATGAAGGAGAGGAGGAGGAATAACAGGTTTACAGAGGAGGTGGCTGTTTTGTAGGTATTTTTGTGAGGAAGGTGCATTATTTGTAAAATATTCCTTTGACACTGAAATTGAGATAAACCCCCTTTCCAATTCTTCTTTCAAAACTGGTTCCATATGCCACCAGCATGAGAAATCTTTCCTGGGAGTTGAATTATTTAACAGTTTCTGATGCTGAAAAACCCAGCAGCAAAGCAACACCTTGGAAAAAAAATGTAAGCAGGCAAAAAAAAAAAAAAAGAATATTTTGTTCCTGGGAAGAAAAAAATTTATTCTGCTAAAAAAGCTGAAAACTCACCACGTTGTGAGAAGTGATTAATGCCTGGTGAATTTAGCAGCACCTCATCATCAATGACAGAGCTTTGTGTAACCATGAGGGGGGGTTGGATTAACTAAACTGGGGAATTCAAAGGCAAGGCTATTTCTGGGGCCAAACACTGTAGCTGTGAAGAAAAAAATAGAGATAATTTTGATGTAGCTGAAATAAATTATCAATCTGGTGCTCACTGAGGGAGTCCTGACTCCTCCTGTAACAGGCTGTTCTGAACCCAGCGGGGCTTCCAAGACTCCCAAGTATTCCAGGGTGGGGTGACTGGATGGAAGGAGAACCTGTGAAATTCAGTGTACTGGAGAGAAATGGTAAACAAAGGGCTGTGGGAGAAATAATTTAGATATCTTATTTACACTGATGGGGTTTTAGTTGCCCTCCTGGCAGGAAAAAGAAATCTCGGTGTCATTGTGGACAGCTTGATGAATGCATCTGTTCAGTGGCATCCCTCAGGAAATGAATATGGAATACTGGGTACATTACAAAGGAAACAAAGATTAATAAGCAGAAAAATATCACCATGTTGGAGAAACTTTCTGTGCTGTCCTCGTCTCATGTACATTATTGTTCTCACATCCCCTCAAGGAGGACACAAGTGGGATAAACAAGTGGTTGAGCTTGAATCCCAGTTTTTCAGGACTCTGAACTGGGCAAAGTTTGACTTCATGTAAATATTTGTCAAGCACCCAGCAGAACCCATTGGTAGTTTTATCTGATTTGAGCTAAATACTTTAGGATCAAAAGATGAGTCGATCCATTTGTATTTTAATCGTGTAAAGTTGTACTGAAAAAATGACATTTTTCCTGAACTTTTTTTTTTTTTTAATCCCCATTTAGGATGATTATTTCAGGAACTGGAATCCAAACAAGCCATTTGATCAAGGTAACGTCAGTGCACATTTTGTGGTTTGTCTGGTGCTGTTCTGTGCTCTCCCCACGTACTTTGTGCCTCTTTTCCTCACTGTTCATCCTTACATCTCATTCCCAATTTATTCACAGCTTGGGCTGCCTTATGTAGAAGGTTTGACTCATCTCTGTGTTTTTCCACCATGTTTTTTAATCCCCATCCATTCCAGTTTATATGAAATATGTTCAGGAAGGTTCTCTGTCACCAGGAATCTCAGTTTAATGTGCAATTTCAAACAGGTGGTTTTGCATCCATTTTCTTTTCGTGTTAAAGACTTGGCTCAATTAATGTCATTAATGTAATTATCGCATTTCCTAACGGTCAAGGGGTCAATTCTTTGAAGCCAGTTGTGATGTATGAATCTCAGGACTGTTTTTCAGAAGAAAATGGTGTTGTGTATGTGCTGCTGTTTCGGATGGAGGTTCTGTAAATGACATTTTGCATTTTGTCTTGATGAGTTTGTTATGGTAATGCTTCAACAATTTCCAGGAAAAAAAGCAATTAAAAAATACATATTCTAATTGTGGTGTTCAGGAAAACACTGAAAACAACAACCATACCAGGAAAGAAAACTCCAAGTTGCTGAGGTGTTAAGGAAGAAAATATTCATTGGAAGCCTCTGAAGGTGCTTTTGGATATTTCACTTTTTTCTGTATGTCATTGCCAAAAATGTTCCTTGTAGTGTCTGCAGCTCCCAGGAATGTCACTGGGGGCTTATCTATGTTAGAGCTGAAAATGGAGGTTCTCTGTCTTTATGGAAATGGAACTTCAGTGTCAAAGGAAAGGCAAAGTTGATGTTTTTGTCAAGACGTGGATCCACAGAGATTTTCCCAGGCATTTAAAGGATTTAACATTACAAATCCTATTGACTTGAGTGCAACTTTTGCTCCTACCACTTTCAGAGGCCTCGTGCCCCTCTGCCTCCCCAAGGGGAAAAACAAAAAAGGTAAATCCTGACAAAGCATCGCAGGGAGATTTTGAACTGCCAGTGCTTTAAACCTCCCTCATTTGTCGTGTTGCTGAGGTGTCTGATGGGCAAAGCCACAAATCCTTGTAGAGAATCTCCACTCACTCCTGGATACCTTGAAGGGATACAGCCAGCCCTGTGTCTGCTGGGGATTCCTGTCACTTGGTAAGGACAGGGATGGTTTCTGTGGCACTGCCCGTGGTCAGGGAGCAGAATGGAGCCTGAGCAGGGTGCTCTGTGCCACAGAGCTCGGGGCTTTGTCTCCCTTCAATCTTACAGATGGATTTGATTTGCACAGTAGATGGTTCCTTTTGACAAAGAGGTCACTGCTCGTGGCTGTGGTAAAACCCACCCTGAGCAGAATGTTCAAAATTGCCCCTCAAACCTTTTAAAGAGATTTATTACACAAGAAAAAAAAAAAATCATTGGAAAATCGTTGATTAGTTGAGTTACGTTTATACAGAGCACGTGAGTCTCTAGCCACTGAATCCTGTTGTCACCCCAAAAATGAAGAATAATCATATGGTAAGACCAATCCTCAGTTTCCATAGATGTACAGGTTTGTATATGTGTGTAAATAAATATATTCAGACTATTTATATGAGTATATATAGAGAGTAACATTTAAATAGAATGTGCTGAAGCAAAGGAAGGAAGGGAAGATTTCTCTTTTCCAGATGTTTGCCACCAGAGGTTTAATTCCTGTAATTTTCCACGTGGTGAAAAACAACAGTCAGAAGAATTTGTCCCAGATGTTTTATGTGATGTGAGCTGCAAGACAAGTGTTTAAGCTGGTTTTACTTTTCCGTTCTCCCTGCCCTGGGATTTTTTCTCATGTTGGTCTTTTGCCTTCGGGGTGTTTGAATGCTCCTTATGCCCTTCTGTGGTTTTGAAGATAGAAAAGCTTTTATTTTGTATTCTTTGGGTTTCTTCTCTCCAGAGATCCTGTGGCGAGGAGCCCCACTGCTGGGAACTTAGAAGCAGCTCTGTGTTCTCACCACACAAGTGATATTTTGAGAGATACCCCAAAGGCGAATTTTAACCTCATGGCACCAAGGTTCTCCCTGGTGACTGAAGAGAAAAAACTTCTCCAAGGGGTGAATGAAAGCAGATTTGGGGTTTTGTAGGAAATCTGAGTCTGGTCAGCCAGATAAAGCCAACTTGTGTTAACAGCCACTCTTTGGGACAGACTGACAAGGTTTAAATACTCGAAATCTACTTCACAATTCGAATATTCAAACAAGATTTGTAGGTTTAGAATTGAGAAGTCTTTACACAGAGCCAGAGTGTGGAAGCACCTGAAGGAGGACAGGTAGCAGAAGTGACTGAGGGTCGCTGGAACCTTCCAGAAGGGATCACACCAAGGCAGCTGGAGGACTCAGTGTTTAACAGATTTAAAAACCAACAGCAGTCAGAGGGTTGAAAATCAGAGTTCTGCTTCTGGGCTTGTACTTCATTTACATCCTTTAAAGAAATCTGCTGGGTCCAACAACTCTTACTCCTTTGTAGAGAATAAAGCCAGCTCTCTTCAGCAGGCTGAATTATTTAATTGTGGGGAGAAACAATAGCAGTGGAATGAAGCTGTCTGCTGTTGGAGTGTGGAGGGAAATACCTGAGTATGTGTCTCTAGAAAAGAAATACCTTGTTTTGTAAAAAAAAACCATTCCTGGCTTTCTCTGAAACCATCCCTGGGGAGCCCCAGGTTCCTTGGCTTAACAACCCTTCTCAAGCAAAGCCAACTTGGGTGGTTCAGCTGCGTCTCACAGGGCACCTGAGTGATCAGAATTTATTTTTAGCTTTTTATGCATCTTTAACCCAGGCGAAAACAATACAAAGGTGAGCATGAGAGCCCAGCTAATGAGGCAGTTGGGCTGCAGGAGGCAGGAGTTAAAAGTGTGGCCTGGAAAGGATGACCATCAAGCCATTAATATTGAACTCGTCCTGTCAGAGCTGCAGAAGCAAGAAAGCAGAAGAGTGGAAGGTTAGTCAGGATTTTAAAATATGAATCAAAGGGTTGAGGGGGTTTTTTTTTCTGCCCAGGTCATTTGAGACTTCTTGGCATACTTTCCTAGTCTTCTTCATCCACATAGAAGAAAGAAAAGAGGGAATCAGGGAAAAAGTTCAGCCCAGCATTCTCAAGTCAGAGGTTTTTGGTATGTGCCTGATATTCTGCACCTCGTCACACTTGCCAGAAAATTAACTCATTATGACTTAATGGATTATTTGAAGTGAAGATGGCGAACTAAAAAAATTAAATTTAAAGTTGAAAAGTTCTACTAAATGCCACCCCTCAATAACTTTAGTAAATTCTTCTGCAGACAAGTAGATGTTAATTAATTAGTCTGATAAGATGCGCAGGTAAGAGTGTATTTTGTTCAGTTTAGAGCTGCTGGGAGCACTTTGGGATGTTGTCCCACTCACTTTCCATAGCGTTTTTTGTTCAGCAGAACATGAGAAGTAATGGGATCCACTTTGTATTGCAGATGCACAAGCTCTGAACCCAAAAATGTTTAAACCATTGAGTTGCCATTATTTTTACATTATTATTATTATTGTTTTCACTTTTCACTGTCTGTTCCAAATCTTCTACTCTGATAACTGAGAAATCTGGACAGGGACATTCCCCCAGAGATTTCATTGTGTGCCCCAGGGGAGGAGGGAATAGAAAAGTTGAAAAGATCCCAAATCCTTTTTCTGTGTGACAATCTTTATCTGCCTGAACTGGGCCTATCAACGAGTGACACTAATGTCAGACACTCTTGTGGAGACTCACTATCATTATTCATTACAGACATGAACTCTCATTTCAAAGAATTCCCCTTGAGCTCTAATGAAAGTCTGAAATGGCAAAATGCCCTCCCTTTTGAAGAGGAAACAGTGCCTTGGAGAGGATTGCAGCCTCCAGCACAGTCCAGCAGCCCTGTGGAAGTAAATTTATCACATTTACAGCATTGTATCTCGAGATAAATGTGTTGGGATCCCTGTCCTCCATCCAGCTGTACCTGTGTCTTTCAAGTGTTTAACTGGCAGATCCAGACTCCAGAAATGCCCTTCTGCAGCTGTGTAGGAGAAAGTTTGCCTAAAAATTCCTAAGTCTTCCAAGACAAAAAGAATGATAATGGGCAGCCTGTGGTGCAGGATGAAAATCATAGAACCTGCAATTATTTTTGAACATGTAATTTTCTGTTAGCCCAGTTAAGATGTTCTTTCAGAAAAGCCTGAATAAATCCCTTTCAGAGAGATGTTTAGTACTGTACACATCTCTAGCCACAAATACATGTTAGTTTTATAATAAATGTTTTCTATTACTCTGCCTCAGATGGCAGATTTCAATTGAATAACTTATTTCACAATTTATTTTTTTCACTGTGCTCGAATTAGCTTTAGAGGCTTATTCAAAGCACAAGTGCAGATGAATTATGTTTGTAAGTCCTCAGTAAATCAGCCCAATTTTAGGACCTGCTCACTGAATCAGCCAGAAACAATAGCTGGGATGCAGCACATGGAACACCCTGGGTTCCAGCCAAGGCATTCCAAGCACATGGTTGGTTGTGTCCTCCAAGCACATGCACGTGGCTCTCTTTGTGTGCCACAAGAGGAATATTCAGTTCCTTCTGAGCTTGGAAGCAACCGAGTTTGTTATTAAATGTGGCATGAGAAGTGACAGTGCTGGGGCCCTGGCTGGGGTTACATTAGGGCTGAACCTAAACCTTTAAAAATGCTCCTGATGTGAACCTGCAGATCTTCCTTCTTTATTTGCTGCAAGAGAGACCTCAGTTACGACCCAAAGTAGCAGTTTTGGTTTGATTTAAGGAAGCCAAACCAACTGGGATAAAGTTTCCAGGAGCAGAAGTAGCAGTGTTGATGTTTTATTTTGAGCATCCTTGCAGTGCCCCTCCAGCTGAAGGAGAGGGAGATGCAGGTCAAGGGCTGCCCCAAAAACTGGAGTTATCATGTTCCACTGGAACCAAAAGGCAAAACAGTGGAATAAAACCATCAATGTGAGTGGGTTCTGTTCCTGGGATAACTTGCATTTATAAGCTGAGCAATTGAATCCGTCTCTCCCTTCCCATCTTATCTGTAACAACAGATAAACAGAGCTCTGTGATAAATGGATGTGCAGATAAGCAATCCCAGGGATCATTGCACATTACAGCAATCTTTAGTGCGATGTAAGTAAGCATTATTGTAATTATTTTAATGTGATACAACAGTGTGATCGTGGAGTTTCTCCTTTATTTTAATTGCTGGGGGTTAAAGTGCCTCACAAGATGTGTGCAGCCTCTAGGAGCAAATGTTTCCTTGCTGTGAGGGCTCCAGCATCCGAGTCTGTTCCTCTCTTCAGGGGGAACCTTTGTAATGACCTTCCATATTTAAAACCAGTGGCAAGTTGCTGACACAGGCTGAAGAAGAACCCCTGTGTTCCCTGGTGTTAAGTACAGGCATCTAACAACAAACAATGTCCCTGCTGCTCCCAGTAGACCATAAAGCTCCCTAAGGAGTCAGTGTAAGCTGGAAGGAAACCAGTGGCTGTGATTTGTTAATGTTGTTCTCAACCCTGGCACTGTGGGCAGAGTAAATCCACTGGAACCCAAGGGCCCTGTTTATCCTCAAACCCCAGACTGTGCAGCTCTCTTGAAGGAAATCCCGGGGCAAGAGTTTTCTTTCTTCTGTAAGCAACGTTCCCATCTTTGATGTGATCAGACATCACCACTTTGCATCCTTGGAGCTTCAAAATGTCCATTCCCTTGTGTTTCCTTCCCTCCTTCCTGGATTTTCTCCTGTTTACCTGATATCCGTGTGGTAGAAGAGTCACATGGTGAGAAAGGCATTTTATTTTTATTTAGTTTTTCAAGTAGCAGTGCTCTCTTTAGATTTAAACTTCTCAGCAGCCCTTCACTGTGGTGAATAGTCACAGTGACTGTCCAGCCACTTGCACAACCAAAATCCTAAGGCTTTTATTCATCCTGAGAATTACCTTTGTTAATTGTCTGTCTTCCACACTTGTTTACTTCAGTAAGCTCCAGCTCCTTCAATAATGTGAGTGTTCAAAATCTTGAGCTTAATTATGTATTTTTGTAAATATTGATGGATTCTCAGATTTCTGAAATAAAACTGCAAGGTTAAAAAAGGGATGTTTTTCCAGCCTGTCTGGTCCTTATGCAGGAAGATCAAGGGCAAGGCTGCTTCTTTTAACCCTTCACATTTATCACCTAAATTCTGACATTCATGACAGAGCCTGAAAACTGCAGCAATCACCCCTTCTTTATTTCTTTTTATTTTCTTCTTTTTTCATTATTAGCCTGGTAAGAAAACATTTTAATTCTCTGTGTGTCCCCTTGGGCTGACAAGTTTTACCCAGATCAAACCATTTGAAATATCCAAGTCAAACCATGAAAAGCCACATTCAAGACCCAAGTCAACTTGAGAAATACCAGCAGCACCTTAATGTGGATGATATATCCCAGTCTCAGGTGCATAAATATATAGTTTAAACTTAAAGATCATGAGTTATTACTTCTCATCTTTGGGTACTTCCTCAACAGCAGTAAATCAACTGTTGATGTGTGGGTTACGGGCTGGGCTTCATTGTTCTCACTCCTAATTGCCCAACTTGGCTCCTGCCTTCATCATTATTCTGCTGCAAGAAATGTGACTTGATATTTAGGGAAACATTATTCATTTTCTTTATGTTTCTGCTTCTGAGCTGCTTTTTCATAAAGTGGCACTTGTGGTGTATTTCCCCACACAGGGCTGTGGCAATAACGTTTTCCCGCTGCCTATAAATAAATTAAGTATACTGTGGCTTGAAAGAGAAATTGCTATCAGCTGGTGTTCTGCTACCTACAGAACATTTTATCTTCTTTCGGTTTCTATTACTTTGCTTTGCCTTGATTTTTGTAGAGGAAGTTGTATTCCCTGTTAGTGTCGTGTGGTGCGTTTGTGAGCGCCGTGCTTGATCTATGGGGCTATCACAGGCACCCAGTGCACACAGCTCTGCTTTGGAAATTGCATTGGAGATGAACTTTTTGGCAGATGGAACTGTTGATATGATTTGGAAACGGGGCTGTTTGTATCAACCAGGCGGGTACTTCATTTTTCAAGATGGAAAAAAAAAATAAATATAAAGGTTTGAGATCAAAGAGGAGGGAGAAGCCACCGGTGTGGTGAGGACGGGGAGCTTGAGCCTGAAAGGAAGAATGCACTTGAGAGCTGGATATTGTTTTTATAATGATACAACAAACGAACTCATTTTCAGAGGTTGCAATTTTTTAGTAAAAGGAGATAGTAGCTTAACTTCTCTGATCTGCACATATTGTCCACAGTAGGAAGCCACTTGCAGGTTTAGCCTACCTGAGCTCCAGAAGGCTGATGTTGGGTGGCAGCAGATGTTGCACAGATCCTGTCCAGCACATCAAGATCCATCTGGGGCCTCTGGTAGCCCCTGATCTCAGCTGAGCCTGAACTCCTGTCAGCAACACTCTGGCACGGGAGAGTTGGGAATTGCCTTGGCCATGTTTTCTGAAAGCTTAAAGAGCAACGAGTCCTGCCAGGCTCTCAAGGAAAGAACTCAGAGGGAATAAATGGCAGTAGATAACCATGAGAGGTGTCCCTTAACCAGGAGGATTCTCTTTGTGTCCCCTTTGAACATCCCCCAGCACAGCCCCAGGTTGGCAGTGGGGGGAAGGGTGTGTTGGCACAAAGCTGCAGGAGATGGAAACTTGTGACAGTGTCACTTCTCCTGCTTCCCTTTGAGTGGGGAAGAGGTGAAGAAGAAAGAGAGAGCTGAGAGAAGCAAAAATCAAGTGATGCTGGACACTTTGAAAAAGAATCAGGTAGTTTAATAATGGATTTTGTGTGCGACAGTCCCTTGGCACAGCAGGTTTTTACCTGTCCATTAGGATGCTGCCTTTTTTCTCAGTCTGCTAGAGAGGAAAGAACCTTTGCATGCTTTTCTGAAATAACAGGAATTCTCTGATCTCTATGCAGGTTTTAAATTAAAATTATTTTTGTTTAAAATTAAAATATTGAATCCAGACTCTCCGTGCCTTAAGATAATGGAGTTTTCTAGTTAGTGTTCAGTGAAAGGGGGGGATGGAGTTTCAGGAGGTTGCTGGAGCAGGGTAGTACAAGATGGGAAAAAAGCTCCTTTTTAGGCCAAGAAGGGAAGAATTAAAGGTATGTCTGGTGAAAAGGTGTTTCTAATGTGAATAATTTTATTATTTTGGGGGGTATCTATATCAAATTCTATTTCAGTATCTCCCTCCTTGTGGTTGTCCAGTACATTGGCACAGTAAGATGTTTCAAATGGAAATTACTAAAAATTAAAGTCTGAAATATTCACAAGCTTGCTTTTTTTAAGGCACTGAATATTTATAAGAGGCTGTTCTTACACATAGGCAATTTCCTCAATGATAACAGTTTGAAAAATTAATTTTCAGCATGCTGACTAAATAAGAAAGTTCATTAAAGTCTTTGTATGGGCTGTGGTAGGGAGCTAATTGCAATGTTTTGTCTTATATTTCAATTATGGTAGATGTGAATTAACTAGTATTTTAATAAAAATTAGTGGTAACATTTATTTACTGCTGGCTGGTGTGAATTTAAGTGACATGTCTGAAACATAAAGAGCCCAGGGTTGGGATCTGTGCGGTGAATGGGTTTTATTTTAATGATTTACAGTATAATTGCCCCGTCTTGGCTATTAAAGTTGGGCATTAAATCTAAATTCATTAATTCTTTTGCATCCTTTTTTTACTTTGGGAGAGCAGAGGAAGTACTATAAATTCCTTTAAGCTCATAAAACTGGGAGATGTGTATGACAAATAGATTTAAAACGGATTACTGAGGGCTGGAACACAAAGGCAGAATTACATCAGTGTCACATTGTGCCCTCACTCCTGTGCAGGCTCCTTGCTGAGCTTACAGAGATTTAAACTTGTCTTGGACTTGCATGGAAAATGCTGCTCATTGGGTATTTCTCCTCTTCAATCATCCTGATACAAACCTGGGGGTTGGATGTTTGTGGTTTTCTGTCTGTGTAGAATCATTACAGTGGGAGAACAGTTGAGAAAATTGGGTCTGAATTATTTTCTTCTTAAACTTGGCTGAATTGCTTCTCCTGGCTTGTGGATTTAGCCCGTTTCTCCTCTGGCAGATAAAAGGGGGCAGAAGTGATGATGGTGGTGGAAATATCAAACCCTTTTGAGGGATTGGGGAGCCCCATTCTCATCTCTTGCCTTCCCTCACCACAACAGTCACAGATTTCTCAGATCTCTCTATCAGTTCTGCTGAGGGGGAATTTCTGAGGGGTGAGCAGCACCCTGGGGGACTGGTTGTCTGTCTCGTGTGTGGGCAGCTTTAGTTTGGCAGAATTGGGCTAAGCTGTGGACTGTGAAATGGTTTCTGAGCTGTCTGGCTTCATTCTTCAAATGCTTATGAATTATAAGGCCATGGTTGTGCAAAAAGTCTCCAAGTAACCAAAGCAGAAAGATTGAGGCTTGTCTCATTCTGTGATTTTGCCATTCAGGGCTGTTTTCTAGGGAACAACTTCATAACAGAGGCTGGAAAAGTTGGAGCAGTCCAGGCATTAAAAAATGAGCATGTGACCAGATCTGACTTCCAGTTTTCTAGCAACACCATAAAGAAGGAGTCTGCAGATCCAGAAGGTTGTGATGAGCTCAGCATGATCCCAAAGTTTGACAGTGACAGTTCAGTTCTCAGGGCTGTCTGATGCGAGTCCTTCCACTGAAGCAATTTCACACCTCATCTGCTCGAGATGAAAATGGCAGGGAACAAACTATAAATCCAGCCAAATCCTAGTTCAGTAGATATATCATCCTATCAGAACCTTTTCATAGAAATAATTAGTTCATCACTTCCCCAATCCACTAAATTTGCAAAGCTTTGGAGATGACGCTTTGGGGTGTCGTTATCTCGGGAGAATCTCAAGGAGTTAATTGTCCCCCCCTTCCCCAGGGCAGCACCAGCCCCACCTGCATCACTGCTGGCACTTATTCCCTGTCCACAGTCTCCCCAGCAATTTATTCTGCTACTCTTGACCCTTAGAAATTCGTCACCTGAACGTTCCTTTTTGCAGTTCAGACCTTTGAATTGAAAACTTTCGTGCCGTGTGCCATTGAGATGACAAACAACTGGGTGTCACCTTAAATTTAGTGGCTTTTTCTTTATATGAAGGCTTGTTGTTATGTTTCCCTTCAGAGCTGTCATCCTAACCACAGACCTGTGAGTTCTTCCTCACAGATCATTTACTGGCCTTATTAGTCTCCAGCAAACTGATCAAAATGAAGTATTTCAAAAGCAAGACAGCAGAGAGCAGGAACTCAAGTGTCTGGGGTCTACAAGGTCATCAGCTGTGCCTGATGGGACACTGGTGTTCTGGTTTCAGCTGGGGTAGAGTTGATATTCTTCCTGGTGGGTGGTACGTGACTGTGGTTTGGATTTAGGGTAAGAACAGTGTCTGTAACACACTTACTCGGCTCCTTTAGCTGTTCCTACTCCAAGTCAAGGACTTTGCAGCTTCTCACAACACCCCACCAGTGAGGGCTGGGGGATACAAGAGGCTGGGAGGGGACACATCCAGGAGAACTGACCCCAGGGATATTCCGGACCATGTGGATTAGGAGATAAACCAGCAGGGAAAGCTGGTCAGGGGCAGCTGTTTGGGCACTGCCTGGGCATCAGCCAGGGGAGGTGAGCAGTGGCATTGTGCATCACTTGTTCCATTTATTATTTTTATTTTCCCTTCTTTCCTATCTTTTGAAGTTGTCTTTCTGGCAACCCACGAATTTTTCTCTTCTCCCCGTTCCACTGTGTGAGGGAGGGGTGTGTTCAGCTCCCTGCTGGGTTAAATCAGGAGGACATCACTGAGTTCCATGTGTGTGGAACAATCTGGGTATCAATGGGCACAAAAGTGAAGGTATTTGGGGCTGGTTTTCCAACAGGCAGGATCAGAGGAGCCAGAATGTTCTCCAGGAGGATTTGAAAAAGCACTTTTACATCCAGTTCTTTCCAGTTAAGTGTCGTAGTTAGAAAGAGATTCTTGTCACATCCTCCCAAGATATCCCAGTCTCCATCAGGGAGAGTTGCTGATGTGTCTTGCAGGGACCACAGCAGATGCTTTATGGCTTCCAGCTCCTTACTGCTGGGGCTGGATGTTGGAGTATGCATGTTAATTATTAAGATCTTAATTATGCAGCCCTATGATAACACTTGCACATGCAGTTGGGACTGTTACAAGTTTAGGATCTTACCGGGACAAATAAACTACATTTATAAGGTTCCTCTTCTCCACCCTTTTCCCCCTGGGTCTGGGGAGGGTTATAGTCTGTTCCATCCCCATGGGCTTGTAAAATGAAAGAGAACTTTGACGTTTCTTTCTTGCACTTTGGATTTTTCCTACAGTTGGATCTTCTCCCACCCCAGTGTTTGTGTTCCTCGTGCTCTTCACCAGAACCTCCTACTTCCAGTTTGAAAGAAGTGGTGTCTCCACATTGTTTGAAACAATTTCACCCTCCCTGCTTTCATCTGGTTAAATAGTCCTTTCATCCACCATCAGAACCAACTGATCTTTTATTTCTTAATGTTTTTCCTGGTGGATGCCTATATGATGCTGTGGTAGTGCAGATAAAATATGATTGATCAGTTTATCAAACGACAGTTATTATTGCACCATTAATTCTGGCTACATAGATGATTAGAAGTACAGATTTCTACACCTAAGGCCAGGGTTATTTTTTTATAATATAGATTTAGAATATATTTATGCAAGCAGAAAATTGAATCAGCACTACCATCAGTGCATTAAATGATGGGATTTTATTAGAGAAGAATTCCCTCAGACTGTACTAGTAGATATGGATAGGGGGGAAAATAAAGCATGAGGAGTACCAAGACGAGTTCAGCATCTTTAAATTACGTTTTGAACTTTAAAATATTGTGCATAGCCCAAGCCATTCCTTTGCCCAGGGTATCACTCCTCTCTGATTTATGTGTGCTCAGGGTGCACACCTCTCTCCATGAATCACGAAATGCTCACCATGATTTAGCTCCTGTGCCTTGATTTGTGCAGTTTGAGTTGGAATGGTCTCCAGGATGAGAATTAAATAGAAGAAAAGGAGGCAAAACCTCTTTGCTCTGTGGAGGTCTCACTCTTTTTTTTGTGTTACAAACAAGTGAATCGTTGATATGACAAAGAAAATCTGTTACTCACTGATCCCCCAGCCCGGGGCAATGGGAAGGAGAATCAAAAGGATAACTTCAAAGAACAGTTTTATAATTGCAACTAAGTCAAATATAATAAATAATAATAGTTATAATTAAATAAAAACTCAGGGAACAACTGGGGCAGGATGTAAAAGCTCTTCACCCTCTTGACACCAGACCCCAACCAGTCCCATTTCCAGGTAACTCCCCCCCCAGTTCCTGTACTGGCCATAAAAAGATACTGGTTATAAAAACAACTGCCAGAAATAAAGCCGAGTTAATTCAAATTGGAAATTACACCCACATTTTTAGTGAGTGCAGTAAAATATGTGCCTTTGCTATAATAGAAAACAGCCCTGGACAGTTATAGAAGATTATTTAAATCCTCATTCCTAAACTTTCTCATAACAAAACATGGACTGTGAGACAATGTGTAATAGTTAATTGTGGCCTTCACATCTGTGAATGGATCTGTTCCCCAGCTCCACTGGACGTTACATTGAGAATCATGAAATAAAGTTGTGTTTTCCAGCTTCTTGGGACGCTGGGATGAGATCATATAAACTGCATTTTAGTTCCATGTCCCTGCAATTGCAATAATAAAATTTCCTTTTTCCCTTCCTAACAAAGATTATCGAGGTTTTTAGGGGAGAAAAGGAGAGATATTGTTGTTTGGGATAAAAGACAGGATGCCATAAAGCAAAGTGGTTGGCCTGGCTGAGCTACTTCAGAGACAAAAAACCCCTTTTGAATTTCAGAATAAGACTTTCTTAAGTCCATTGATTTTTTTGAATTGGGTTTGTTTTCATTTTTTCAGAAATGTATTGCATTGTCCAATGCCTTCTGGCTTCTGTGAACGTTGCTGTTCCTTCTGCCTTTTATGCAGAAAATTAATCAGATTAAAAAGGAAAGTAAAGACCAGGGACCATCAAGATGCTGTGGGACAACTGGGAATCGTGACTGAAAGACTTGCTGTCAAACATTGCCTGTCTATATGGAGTCAGAATGTGGCAATATTAAGAATATTAAGTTAAAATAAGAAAAACCAAACTAAGAGCTTGACCTTTCCCAACAGAAGCCAGAACTGCACAATCCAGGGCCAAAACCTGTTGGTCCTACGGGAGTTAAGGAAACAAAGGGGAGTTGTTTAAATATGATTTCTCAGAGTTATGCTCAACGAGGTAACTAGAAAAGCAATTAAGGGCAGAGCATCAGCAAAGAGACCTGCCAGAATGAAAATGAAACTGGTGATTGCTGTTGTTTGCCTTCAGCCTCCCGGAACTGAAATTACTTTTTGTTGCTTCTGTATTCAAACACAGAGACAAGAGCAGTTTAATCTGTTTTATGTCTTTTCAGAACCTCCTGATGGGAATGATCATTTTTCCAATCTGCCTTATTTGCTCATAGAGAAATGGAAAAGTGGCCAAAAGAATATGTGATTTGGGGATTTTTCATCTGTTGCAAAATATGGCTTTTACAATTTCCCCCAATGGTTTTTTTTCTATTTCTACACCTTAATTATCACTCCAGACATAATCTAATGAGGAATGTGTATCTTTAGCAGGTTGTCTCTAGATTTAACAGAGCTGTTTCCTGCAGAAGGATATAGTGATATTTGGTTTATTCTCTTTGTTTTGTCATATTAGGATGTGTTGGTGGTTTTTACTTTAGTGTACCCCTAAAAGGGGATTACCCAATTTTAACAAAACCAGATAATTTAAAGAAGTAATACATATATTGCTTGAAAGTTTTGAGTGATTCCTGCAGCTGGAATCAGTCACAGGAAAAAATATTTCTAATCTGACTGTCATGTACTAATTCTAAATATCCACCGTGCATTTCCCAGAGCCTCTGTCTCACCTTTAAAGTGTCTAAAGATGACCAGGAAAATGAGGATGCCTCATATTTATACTCAGGCTGGACAGACTTTTATTCCTTGAGGGTAATCAGCACATTCCTCATTGTGTTTTTATACTGTAACCCACTTAGTTGTCTCTTCAATATTCAGAAATTCATCATTTCTTGCTGATTAGAAAAACCTCTCCATCGTGATACCAACTCACCAGAGTCATTACCTTGGCTTCCTGCTTTCCATGAGGTGGAATGGGGATGAGGTGGGGGATGGTCTTTCCTGGAGATTCCCCGACTCAGCAGCAGAACCTGTGACCTTCCAGGAGCAGGGAGGCAGACAAGGAACGCTTCCACCTTCTCTTCCCATCCTTCTGCTGGACCTGACCCCAACAGAAAGCTCAGAGATCCCAGAGAACTCCATAAACTCCTGAGGAAGGCATTCTGCTTCCTCATAAAAATTCCTGCAATACTTCTGCAACCCCCCGTGCTGTGATTTGTCTGTTGTTCCTTGTTCTGTCCTCACAGATATGGAGAACAAGCTCAAGGATAACTGCTTGCTTTATGAGAAAGATTTGCTCATTCTCAGCCATCTCATGGCTCCCTTGTCGAGCCTTCCCTTCCTTGAGCAGTTCAATCTATTTCCTTTTTTTCATTTCCTCAGAAGTCATATTCAAAATTTATCAGTTTTACGGTTCCCCCATGAACTCTTATCCTCATCTTACCCTCTTACCCTGTATATCTTCTTTATGCTTTACCCAGGCAGAACCATATGCCAACTGAGGGCATCAACAAGGCTTAATAGAGCACAATAATCACCTCCCATGTTTTAGTTAAGACTTCCTTGTTAAAACACTCCAGTAAAAAGACTTTACTTTTTATACAGCAGCTTGATAGTTCTGATTCCTATTCAGCCTGCAGTTTGTTGACACTCTGGGATCCTGTTTTTTATTATTACTACCGAGTCAATCCCCATTTTGGGTTTATTCCTTTGATTTCTGCTTTGTGATGCTGCTGCTTTGTATTTGCTTGTAGACTGTTGCTTTATTCATTCCTCCCTCCCATTTCCCAAGATCATTTCTCAGTGTAACCTCCAGAGCATGACAGCTCCTTTCCTCATTTCTCTGCTTTATAAGCCTGCTCCCCATTCCATTATCCAAACAGTTGCTGTATGTTTTTTAATCTCAAAATACCTCCTCGTTTAACTGGATCGCACCAATTAGCAAAAACGTCCCTCTTGTGACGACAGACTGTTGTTAAAGAAGGAAATAAAACTCCTCAGGTCCCTGTGTTCATTTTAGCTTATTTTATGCTGGGCAGTTTTGCTTGTTGGTGTCTGGGGGGGTGAGGAGGGACATTGTTCAGCAGTTGCTCAGAGTTCTGTGTTATCCAAAGTCTCTGAGCACTGAGATTCCATAGGAAAGGAACAGATGCAGCAGCTTCACACATCCCTGGGAACAGTTTGCTGCTCCAGGGAGGTGTTTGTCCCGTTTGGCAAGGTCATTATCCAACTGGTCAAAACCCAGGAGCCTTGTTCTCACTGCTGGGAGCTGAACATCCTTCCTGCTGGTAGTGCCTGAACTGAAATCGGAGCCATTAGGAGCTGAGCACTGGCAAAGTGACAACAAGAACTCGAGGTGCTTTTGTCAAGTTCTTTTTTTTTCCCCGTCAGAAACGGAGCTGTTGAAAAGTTCTTAACAAGAAGAGAGATATTTCAAGGAAGGAAAATCTGTTGTCTGGGTCTGATGGCTGCAAAGGCAGAGAACAAGAAATGCAAGTCATGGCTTGGTATATCAAAGGAATTTGGGAGTGTGGCTTTTGTCCTGTGCCCCTGCTGTGGCTGCAGTTGTGGGTACATCGTGTGTGTCCCTCGGAATCAGAGCTGGGGTTGGCACCTCAACCACTGGATCCTGCTGTTTCTGTACCAGCAGGGGCCAGAATATCCTTTGTGGCCAATCCCTCCAGGTTTAGAACTTCCAGCAGGCTTCCAAATCAGAATAATACATGAAATCAAATTTATATCCTGAAGTGAATCATGTTTACAGTGTTACTTGATGGTTTTCTTTGCATTTGTTCTCTTGTTGTGAGTTCTGGGCAAGGGGAAAACTCCTCCCTGCCCCTCACAGACACGTCATTGTGCAGTGTCTGCTGTGAGGCCTCGGTGTCATTTATGTAAAATCCACTTTAATACCCCTGTGGTGCCACTTTAGCCTTTAACCACAGCGAGGCATAGATGGCATGTGGGGTAAACACTTTAATTTGGTCAATAGTTTAATTTGGTCTGCAACTTAATGACATTTCCAGGCATGCAGTGGCATTTCTGCCAGGCTGCCTGCCATCACTTCTGCCTTGACGTGGCAAATAAAGGCTTAGTAACTCGAGGAGGAATTAGCATGAGACATGTCCATCAATCTCCATAAAGAAGCATTATATAGCAGAATTTTATTAACTCTGAAGTAAAGGCAGGATAATTGAACAGAAATGTGTGCAGCAACTGATAGGCTTGTCTTGAGAAATCCTCAGCATTGCTGATTTTCATTCTTTTTGAGCACAGTTTTAATTCTAGCTGCATTTTTCCCCCTTTTTTGTTATCGCTCCTCAGCCTGTGGACAATACTAAATATTTTATTTTGAGAAACTTTGCAGGAAAATCTGGTTTTTACTCATCAAAAGCCACTGGCTGACCTCAAATCAGATAAAGTGGACAGAGGAAGGTTCTTTCTGTCACCTCTTTGCTGCAAAGTCACTTCTAGTTCAGCTGCCTGTTATTAGCCCTATCGAACAAAATAGTTCACAGCATCCTTATATTGATAGCTGAAGATAAATGTTACAGGAGATGCACTTTAAAAGTTCATTCCAATTTTAGAAGCATTACCAGGAGCTGCAATATCCAACATCTTGGGCATGAAGAGTATCACTGGAATTGCTATTGCCTCTGCAGAAAGATTCGGAGAATCTGCTGCAAATTGGCCTGGCTATTATGAACACATTCTATTTTATGGCATTATATACTGCACAGCATGTACACTTGGGGGAAAAAAATGACAGAAATTAGCCTTGTAAATGGTTTCATATCTTGTATTAAATGAACTGCTGAGAGTCTAATCAGAAAAGCGTGGAAATAAAAGAGATTCCCATTGATTTCAGAGGGCTCAGGCTCAGATCCTGCGTGTGTGTGATCGTAAAAGTCATGTTGTGATACATTCAGTCCTAAAAAAATTAACATCCCTTCCCCTTGTTTTCTCCTCAGTTAGGTGCAGGAATGCATCATTCTCCCCCTTCCTTTCCCTGCAGAATTCCTCTTGTCTGCACTGGGAGTTCCCTGCATGGACAGTAAGATCAGCCTTAAAAAGGTGAATGAGCAAGAAATGACCTGCTCAGCTTTCATTACTCAGAGTGTATCACTCAGGCTTGGGGACTGTTCGTTCATTAATTACCACTGACATGAAGTGAGACTGAATTAAGGATTTTTTTCTGCTGCTTCTGAGGTGTTACTTTACAAGGTTTCCTTTGGGCTCTCCATTTTGGTACCAATTCCATAAGTGTAGCCAAAGCGTTACCAAATTACCAAACGTTGAGGAACTCAAGTAATCCTATTTTTACATCATTCCAACTGTCTCAGGTTCTGCAGGCCTGAAACTCTGGCTGAAATCAGCATTGACAGCAGAATGAGGTTTTTAGTTGCTGAGGTAGATCGATGAGTTTGTGACACACTTTGTAGTGAGATTAACATTCTTAATTTACTTTAAAAATCTATCCAGTCCTTGATATAGTCCAACAAAATAACTGTCCTCTGTCTATAAAATTCTCTTTATTTCTCTAAGAAATTAATTCTCTAAGAAAGCATCTTTTACTAGAGAGTAAAGGAGTTGTTAACCTTAAATATTGGTGCCAACCACCCAGCCAGGCTTTGCTGCAACTCCATCCTATGCCCAAAAAACTTCCTTTGCTTGGGAAGTTTCCTGACAATCTTTAAACTCCCCAGATTTTCCATGTCCTTTGTCTTACACCATTATAACTTACAGTTGATTTCTTTATAAGCAGCTGAGCTCTGAAAGGAGAAAAAACCAGACAAAAGTGCATATTCCGTTTGCAATCAAAGGTGTAGCTTGTGAAAATCCTGATTATTAAATCCAGGAGTTATTTTGTTTGCAGCCCTTTGGTTGAAGCACCAGAGGCTGGATACACGTGGCATTAGGAGCACTCAGGGGTCTCTTCCATCAGCTTTATGTGGTATTTGTGGAATTGTTCAGGGGAGGATTCAGGGATGCTGTGACCACCTCAGTCCTCTGAGTTTTCCTCATCAGAGAATGCAGCAAAGAGATTGTTAATTGCTTTTGTGAAATGCTGCAGATGATGAGCTGCACAAGTAACAATTTAGATATGTTGAATCTCAGCTGCCTCACAGGAGAATTCCCTGGATTGTTAAAGAGACATCTTCCTCTCTTTTTTTTTAAATTATATTTAAGATGCAGAATCAAGTTTTGCATTATTAGAGACGCTCAAGCCTCATTTTGCTTTGCTTGGTTTCAGGGCTCTGATGGTTTTAAGCCTAAGTGCTTCTACCCTCATCACTCATGTTTGTGTCTCGATGTTTTCTTTCCAAACCCCCATTATTCCTTTCTTAATCCATCATTGCTTTGTTCTGGGCATGATAAAGGCCAAAAGCTATTTTTTTTTTTTGGTTTGTGTCAGCTCACTTGTGCCTTCACTTCATTCATTCTGAGTCAGGCTGCCAAAACTCAGCACATAACTCAGACTTTGGATCTGCAGCAGCTCCTGATACAACTGCTGAGTGTGAGAAGTGAAAGGAGAAAACTCTGGTCTTTTTTCAAATATTCTTGAGCAATGAATGGGAAAAAAAGCTGGAGAGGAAGATTTCATTAGCAGTGGTGATACGGCAACATGGATGAAATAGGGGCAGTATTGAGGCACCAAGATTTTGTGCAGGATTTTGTAGGAACAACTTCTCATCACTTTTTCCAGCTCAAACTGAGGAGCTTCTTATGAGTTGGGGGTTGTGTAGGGAGTGATGTGCAAAGGTCCAACAAAGCACTTTGAGGAGGTATTTGACTCATTTATTATGGGTATTACATTAAAACAAGTAACTCCTAGTCGTGCTGGAACGGGGGAAAATTCCAAGCTTGCAATTTTTCCATTGCTCTGCGAATTTCAGGTAAAAGGAAATAAATAAATAAAAGGCACTCTGGGAAATTGTATTTGCATTTCTTCTAACTTGGGGCCCAATTATCAAATTCAACTGCTGTACTGTGTGTTTTACTGTGGATATTTTGTGCTGTGTAGTAAAACTGAGGACAAAATGGAAGGGAAATTCCTTGGATAAGAGTTCAGAGAAAACCCAGTGGAGGTGTCATAGTATGTTTGACTTGAGTGTGTTGGCTGAGGCTGTAAAATGCACTTTTTGTTTTCCCTTTTTATCTTGTGTGGAATTTACTGGAAATGCATCATTGGGATGAGTGTAAAATGTTCAGGACACTTGTTCCTCTCGTGCATTTTGCATTTTAAATTCGTGTCAGAATTATTTCCCTGATTTGAAGAATGGGAAGATCCTAATTTATCATTTGAGGATGTGATGAGCACAGTGCTGAGGAGTGGACAGAAAATGGTTCCCAATTTACTGTGAGTAATAAATGGATTAAATCATTGACAAAGCTGGGAAATGTTGTCACTGATTTAGTCTGGAATTTTTTCTTGAGTGTCACATGGAAAAGAGCTGCTGATTTTCTACTGAAATTTCCTGCAAGACAGACACATCATTATTTTATAATTCTCCAGAAGTCCAATCCTTTGCACCAAAATGAAAGAGGTTTTTTTCTTTGTTTCTTCTTCCATAGGCGTTAAGAACTCTCTCCATTAAAACTCTACAATAGGGTGAAAAGAATTTTTTGTTATTCATAAATAATGGCTGCTGGGCTGGAGAGCAGCCAGGGCAATGAGTGACCCAATGGGACCCTTGATTTTTAAAAGTTTTATTTGTATTTGAGCTCGGACAGCAGCTTTTTGCTGAACTGAAGCTGTAATGCAGATCATACAAGGTCATCTCCAAAGCACAAATCCATTGCTTAAGAGACAAAGTTAGTCAAGGTGCTGATCATTTGGGTCTCCTCAGATTTGATTAAATGAATGAAGAAAAAGGAGACAAATACAACCAATGTTGAGAGGGAAAAGAAGAATTATGGGCACCTTCGAGTTGTTAAGGAATGACCTGAGATGGCTGCACAAGCAAGTATCAGAATCTGAAAATATAAGACCTATTTGAATCTGTTCAGCATTTTGTTCATCTCCTGTGTTGCTGGGACTGTGTGTTCAGGTTTGTGAAGGGTAGAAATGTGCAGAGCAAATATTTCAGCAGGGGAGGAGTAAAATGGTGAAGCCATGATGGAAACTCAGGGAAAAAAATTCAAGGAGTATTCTGGCATCTGCATTTTGGCTGCTGTCAGTCACGTTTGTTCCATGAAACATGGAACCAGACTGTTCTGGTGGCTGGTTTTTGGCACAGGGAGAAGGTGGTGGAAGCTTGAGCAGCATTAAAATAGTTGTTAATGAGCTGTAAAGTCGTGAATGGGCAGAGGTACAAAATGTCATTACAGGAAAAGATGCAATATTTTGCAAAGCTGAAAATTGATTTATTCCATTTTCTTCGTTTGCAGTTAGTTAATTCAGAATGGCTTGGGGGCACTTGGATGGGGAGGAGGGAAATGATTTTGTTGAAGTGATTTGACCATTGCTCTCAGCCAGAACCCTACAGTGTGAACAGCCTTCCCCCATGGTCCAGGAACATTCCAGAAATCACCATCAGCTGAGCTGGGGGCTGTGTTTGGATGCCCCCAGCATTCCTTGTCCATGTTAAAGGGCTGGAGAATGTCCAAATGCTGCCTGTGGCACAGTGGTGAGATCCAGATGGACAGTCAGGAGCCCAAGGAGTGAGCAGGAGCAAAGGGGAAATAAGGAAACCTTCCTGAAGTTTGTTAATGTAAACCAAACAAAATTTGAACTTCAGGGTTAGCTGCAATCTCCTCTTTTTGCTGCATTTTTCTCCCATTGGTGCAACACTGAACATCTGCTTTGGTAAAATCTGGATCACTGTGTGAACTTCTGATGAGCCACGTGCGCTTTACAGAGCCTGGGAGTACAAATTCCACCTCATCCTGATCCAGTGCAAATAATATCTGAGCCCAGCTAGAATAATTTGATTTTTGGACTGGGAATGGGTTGCTCTGATTCTCTCTGGAAGGTTCCTGATGCCTTGGTAGTAATTTCCATAATTCCAGCATCGATCTCCAGTTCATGCAATCCACCTGCCTGGCAGCCTTTGTGTCCTGGCAAGGGGATTTTCCTTTGTGGTGTTGGGAAATGAGTTATGAGCCGATCCACTGAATCCTGACAGTCAGGCTCATGTCAGGCTGCAACACTTCAGAGATGGAGGTATAAATATACATTTTTGACTGATTTTGTGAGCTACTTCTCTTTCCCGATTGTACTTGAGAAGTGGATTGACTCGTTTCTGTAACTGAGTGGTTTTGATCTAACAAATTAATGGCAAGCAAAATGTAAATAAGTTAAATTAAAGTTACTTTGCCAGTTGATTTGTAACTGGTGACAGTGACAGATGAAATGTAGGGACATTTTTGGCTGTGGTGCATGTTCTGTCTGTCTGTGCAGAATGTTTGGAGAAACATTCATTCAAAGCATTACAGGAGAGCTGCGAGGAGAAAATGGTGAATTAACAGGAAGAGAACCTGCAGATGGTCGTTCAAAACATGGCCTAATGTTGGGTTCTGTGGGCCACAGGAAACTCTGGAGGATGGAAAACGGTTTTCTGTAGGAGGAATTGACTTCTTTCAAAGGGGGACATTATGTGAGGGAGCAATAAATAGGGAGCACGATAAACATCCCTGCCAAGGCTGAGAAGAAAAATCCTCTGTGGGGAGAAAAGACAAAACCCCACCAAAGGCTCAGGGGTTTGATCCTTCTTCTCCTGCTGAGGAGAGACCAAACTGTTAATTGTGAGGCTGCTCCTCCAGGTGCAGAGCAGCAAACAAAGCCCAGAGATCAAACGGCATTAGTGGAAAAATCCCAAACTGCGGCCTTTGAGCAGATGGACACGAACCAGGATGGATTTGGACTTGGACGTTCTGATCACAGTGGGTGCAGGATGGAAAGGCAAAGCAAACATGAGCAGAGCAGCAGCAATTAGGCAGCAGCAAACACAGGGAACCTCCCGGAGCCCTCCAGGGGTGTTTGCAAACCCCAGACATGTCACACGATGATACTCACTCTGTGCCATCGAGGGCCTGAATAAACACCCAAGTGCTGTTTATTTAAGCTGTACCAGATGATTGACTCGTGCAATTATCAAATCTTAAAAAGACGAGTTAATTCCTGATAGATTAGTAATAGGAACAAAGGAGGAGATCAAATGAGCTTTCAGAGAATCTATCTGAGGTCTGTCAAGATCTCCAGGCATTTCAAACATTCCGGTGAACAGGCTCCTGCTGGACGCAGAATAAAGGGAGCGCACAGAGATAATTCATTCACTCGGGGAATTAATGAAAACAGAAGAATTGAGATAAAATTAATGCCAAAAAATAGAAACATGCAATTAGTAGAGCAAATACAATAGAATACCTGTGGGTAGTGCAGAAAATAACTTGATAATGAAAAATAACCTGCACAGGGACTCTCGCTGGCATGGCAGGAAAAGAGAACAAACTTGCAGATGGGAAAATGGAGGGGACAAAACATGTTAGGAATTTAGTTTGCCACACACTGAACGTCAGCCCACAGATACACAAGGTGGAGAAAGTCATTTGAGATGATTCTGTGAGGTGAACAAACATCAAAATAAAAATACAGCAAAAAACCCCCCTCACCAGAGTGCAAGGATCTGTGTAGAGCTGATGGCATAACGTTGTGTAGCTGTGGAAAGAATGAATTCTGAATTTTTAAAAGAATTTAAGCACATAGTAGAGGCCAAATGAGATTTTAATTATTGGGAACTGATTAGAACAAGCCATAAGGAACAGAAACCTCTCTTGCCATGCAGTGACTGAATGCAGGATTCCATAGGTGGCTTATTTCATTCTGAAATAAGGTTGATGACCTTAATCATATGGGGGCCTTCCTCATTTTTACCTGGTTTGTGGCAGTATCAATATAATAAAAAGCTGAATAAAGAAGCTGCTTGTGATATTTATGCTTAATGCTGCTTTTTAGCTGAAATGGCAGAAGGTGTTCTGTGATAACTTCCAGGAATATATTATGTCATACATGATATCCTTCTGCAGCAGGTCCTACACAGGGATATGGAAAATGCTGAGAGCAGAAGGTTTGTTGGGCATGGAATGAAAAGAAAATTGTCTGTCTGTCTGTCTCTATGTGAGCACCATCAGAATTCCAAGCTTCAAGGAGTTTTTGTAGCTCTGACAATTCCTCGGATGTGCTTGTTATCAACATGCGAAGGTGTGTTGGTAAAAATTTGGGTGTAAAATATTCTGTTTAACCAGCTCATAGCTTGTCCCACTCGTGGAAAAAAAGAAAAATAAAGTAAAGCTTTACTCTGTGCCCATACAGATTAGTTTTTCCTTAGATACATCGTGATGGGGGAAAATGAAGCAGGAGAATGTGGCTGTAGGTAATAATCCCTTTAGTCTGATGATACCACAGCTACAAGTTCTAAAATGAAAAATATGTATCCAATCTATTTCCCATGGAAATGTTGCCGTCAAATTACAGGGAGAAGCAGGTGAAAGTCAAACATTTCAGTAATGAGAAATCAGAAATCAAGGGAATAACATTTAGGTTTGCATTCTGCAATTAGTGTTTGTGGGGGTTTGAGTCCTTTTCTCTCCTGATCTGCCTGCAGGATGAATTTCTGTACAGATCCAGAAACCCCCTTTATGGGCTGATTTAAGGGAGCCAGGAAGAGTCAACAGAAAGTAAAGCTGCTGCTAAAAGAGTTAAATTTGCTTTCCTCCCCAGCTGACCTTCTTGTTGGCCTGAAAATCAAAGACATCTGAAAATTGATGGTATTACAGTTCTCTAGTAACAAACTGACAAACACGTGGATTAATGGAAATTCAAAGTCTGTTTATATTTTCTCACTTCCATGATTATGCTGATCTCTCAAAATATTTATTTTTGCACCTCCTTCAACCAACTTCAGCCTTAATTTCTTTAAAGGAATTTTCTATAAGGTAATATATGTTTAGTCAGGTTCAGTCAAACGTAGCATTGTGTGATCTTCCCCGTCAGGTGGGAAGAAGGAGTCTCTCGAAACCTGAACAAATTGTTATGAAAATATCCCCTGCCTGTGGTAACGTTCTTCATTTGCTACTTCTGTTAAGTAAATTGAGAATGCCTCTGTCAATTTGAGGAAATCCAGAAGAGAAGACCTTTCCTTACATTTCAAAGGAATCAATCTCAGTTTATACTCCTTACGTGTTGTTTTTTCCCCCCAGCCTTTGAGGACTTTGGGAGCACACAACAAATCTAATTTTAAAAGGAATAGTTTGTATTGCTGAAACATGTTTTCTAATATACTTTGATAATAATGAACTTTCGTCACACTTTCCTAAGGTCAACAGAACAGTTTGGGGGGAGAGGGCGTGTTACCAGGGATGAAGTTCATTGACCTGGCAACACATCCTGAGAGGTTCTGAAATACTGAACATTTCTGTTCTTGCTCTCTTTTTAAAAAAACTAGGTTCTTTCAGCCTATTTTTTTTTTCTTACCAGACCTAAAACCCATAAATACTGAGGTCAGTGGTTGAAGTGTTGGTTGGTGTGAACGTTACATAAATCACTGGGAGGTGAAGGAGTGGTTTCTGACAGCCTGGCAGGATAAAAATGTTTCCAAAACTTGGGAGGTTTGTTTTAATCTTGGCCTTTAGTTGTATTGTGGAGGAGAATTTGGGTATCTTGGTGACTTTTCCCTTCCTTGTCCCACAATGGGAACAAGTTGACCCCCTCTGTCCCACTCAGGCCCGTGTCCCTCAAAGAACAGAAGAACAGTTTTTTTCTGGGACTAAGGTTTGTTCTAAAAAGCTTTGGTAGGACTCTCAGTGGATTATTTTTCTTGCACGACAATATACTTCTGGGATTGAGCTGGTTCTGCAATTACTTTACACCTCTTCTTCCTTGAGAAAAAAAATAAGGATTAGTGCACTCTAACTGTGGTTTCATTCTTGTGCTGTTTAAGTGATTGGAAGTGTCAGACTTCTCTGACTTTAATCCCTTTTGATTAATTTCCCTATTTGATCCTTAAAGTAATATCGTTCTCTGCTATAAAACCATTCCACAATAACCTTGAATATTTTAGGGGCTTTTCTGCTCTCAGTTATAAAACTGTAAATCCACAGTAATGCTACAGAGTTTCAAGGCTTTGCTTTCAATTTACACCGGAATGACTGAGAGAACAAGAAAGAGTTCTGGCTCTGACAGGAAAAGTAAAGGAAAAATAAAAGGGATCTCCTTGAAATGTTATGTGAGAGTAGAAGTAGAGTGCTAGGTGTTGGCACAGCCAGGAGTGTGTGACTTGATCCTCACACTGGAAAGGTCTTGCTCAGGAAACTCTTCCCTGCAGATTGGAAGAGTCTCATGGAAGGAATTCAGATTTTTCTTCTATCTTCAGGTTGATTTCTTGTGAACTCAAGGCTTCTCTCCTTAGTGTACTTATAGGATTCCAAGATATACTAATTCTGCATGGAATTAGTGCATTGCTTTGTGTAATACAGAATTTGGGGGTTGTTTTAATCCTGAAACTTTGAGAAGTTGCCTTTATGTTAAAATGATTGTCTACATTCCCTGTAGGGGAACAGTCTTTCCCCAGGATTTTGTACACGACAGATTTCAATGCTTGACATGAGCAAGGATAAACCTTGTGGTACAATAATTAATGTTCCTTTCAGCTCGCGTGCCCCCTTTGAAAATTAAATTACATACCAAAGAATATAAACATGGTGTTTGCAGTGGATTCCTGTTAGAAAAATTTTCATCTTTGTTGGTGACTCCTGGAAGTCTCTGGACTTGTGTTTAAATGGATACAGTCCTTGTTGCCCTTTAAGTTAAGGAGGTTGAGTGATGGAATGTCAAGAAACGTTCAGGTTCTTTGCTTTAAATTTGTAAATTCACTTCTCTGGATCCACAAATAATCTCAGTTTCCAGGGCTGTGAGGCCAGTTTATCATCTTTATGGTTCTTAACTTTCACTGAAACAATAAAAGCAAGTTCCATGAGGAATGTCATTTGGAGCCTTTAGTTCTGGAATCTGACAGGGACAGTCCTGGGAGAGCAGAGTTGAAGAGCAGCAGGTCACAGTTTACCCCTGACTTTCAGTATTCCCTGCAGAATATTTAAATAACTTTATTTGAATTTTTAAGCCTATCATTAGTCCATATCTTTAGGCATTTTTGGATATTTCTTTCCACTATTTTCCCCCCAACTTGTCTCTTTGATTAAATAATTTAGGAAGAATGTAACAATGAAGACAATTCCCTAGAATGATACGAAATGGGTTCTTTTCCTCATGCATGTGTTTGGAGTTTTCCATTGAATCTCACTGTTCGCATAAAACCTTTATCAAAATCATTTCTATCCATTCAAATGTGTCCAGTTATTTTATGTGTTAAAATGAAAAAAAATACTCCACTTTTGTCATTTATTTTGCAAACTCTGCTTATATATTATTTCTGCTATAATATCAAAATAACAGAATTGAAAGCAATGCTTGGAAAAACCAGCAAGAAAAATTCCAGAGTTAAGGAAACTCCTCTCCTTGCAAGAGCAGCTCAGAGCTGGGCCTGCTTCTCCTCTTGGTTTCACATTCTCCTGAGACACAAAGCTCAGCCCGACACCAGAAGCAGTTTTTTCCTGAAAATAAATTGTATTATCAGATCCCAAAGCTTTGATTTCACCTGGTGATCCATCAAGGCTTTCAGCAAAACATCCTCCTCAGAGCCCAAATAGAAACCTGTCTACCTTGAAATGGATGTGGGTGTGGGGGAAGTTCATCAAACATCGATAAGATAACAGGAAAAAAATCTGATGGCAACATTCAACTTCTCCCCAAACACAGGGAATGCATTTCCAGGAGAGATAATGCAGCTTTCTTAAATCACTTGTCCAGCAAGTTGGAATGGTTTGCAGTTCATGGACATCCTTCATACGATGCATTTAGAGATGAAATCTCTACTTGACCCTTCAGTAGGAGGTGACTGCTGATGACCAGTCAGTCAGTCTGAGATAACAAACATTGGGGGATTTATTTGGTGTTTTTCTTTCTTGTCTCCACCTTGTTTCAACCCAATCATTCTGATTTGTGAGTTTTCTACAATCCCTTTTTTTATTGAGCTGTACTGGGACTCAGATTGAGGAAGAGGCCTTGAATGTTGTCCAGGATGGTGTTTTCATAGGTATTTGTGTTTCTCTTTAAAGTCAAAGGAATCCTGGATATATGGACTGCAGAAACTTCTGTCCCTGTTTGTGTCTTCTGGGTGATTTGTGTGTTTTAGCACCAGCTTGGGGGGGTCTCAGAACTTCTGAAAATGTAGATTCTAAAGGGAAGAGTGTCTGCCCAGCTCTGCTTTTTGGTCTGCCATGTGTCCAACCCTGGCCAGTGCTGGTGTCATCATCTCCTTCCCTTCTCAGCTTTCCCTGCTGCCCCCTCACCAAAGTCTTTGCAGCCACAACAAATGCGGCCAACCATGCAATCTCCCCACACCAGAAGTGTTGCATTCCAACCTCACCATGAGAACCTGGTGCTGCCTTTGGAAAACCTTCACCTTGAGAATGACTTGTGTCCTGTGGAAAGAGCTGGTACTCAGCGAGGCTCCTATTTGTGGTGCACTTCCCTCACCTCTAAAATGAGATGACAGTCATTATATCTTCCACAGAGCTGAATTAGAAGGGTTTCAGTGTGTTCCACTGGTCCCTCAGTGACAGCTCTGTCCCTGTGTCATGGTCACTCCTTACTTTGCTTCAGTCCTACAGATTCTGAACTATCCCAGTGAATTAAAGCTCCTCCTTTCAGCCATCTAACAGACTTTATACTACCACAATCACCATTACATACATTACAGAGCTATCAACAACAAATGTTAACACCAATTAATTTCAAATGATAAAATCTGAAATTGGCAGCAGGTTTTGGGTAAGATCCTGGTACAGCTGTCTGGGACTTTTTTTAATTTTTCCTTCACTAAAGCTAAATTATTTACAAGAGAAATATTAAAATCCTCATGAAAGGAAATGGAAATACTATAACATTACATTTTTTTGTAAACAAATATTACAGCGAGAGCACTTGAAGTTAATTCAGAAACAGCAGGAAACCTCATTAATGTTATATAATGCAGATAAGTATATCTGCCTTTCCAGCAAACACCTTTTCTTTGGGGTGTGTTTATGAGACTGTTAGAAATATTTCAGCTTCCAGTGGCAAATATTCCTGCTCATTAGTAGCTTCCATGAAATCCTTGGTGCTGTGTTGGATCCTGTTTTGTTGGCTTGTTCATTAAATTCTAAACACTTCGAGCACTTGTCGAGCAGAGCTGCCCTTTGTCCACTGAAGTGACAAGCTGACAAAAGAGTTACACGATGATTTAAGGCCTGACTGCAACACAAGGAAGCCCCAGAGGGGGGGAAAACTCAACCCCGTGTCACCAGCTGTAATAGATACAAGCCCAGGGACACTGCAAAGATTCTGAGATTTGCCAAAGAGGCCAATTTCACAAGAGCCTCAGTTGGCAGCAGGAGTTGTCAGGGAGGGAACAGGATTTTCATTGAGAAAGTGACAGGGACAAATTGACAGTCATGTTTGGAAGTTGTTGAGTTTTGCCATCTTAAATAGAGGAGAAAAATTAACATTAACATGGTTTATCATTTTTAAAATTAAATGATCCATTTGCTTCTTTGAAACGTTTTCCCATTATCTACCGACTTTATTATGCAACAGTAACGATGGTAATAATTAATATACATAAGAGATATAGTTAAATAATAAACAGGAAAACCCAGTGAGAACTGAAACCTGGAAGAACAACATTGTTTGGAGAGAAGAAAATCTCTGGTCACGTTGTGTGTTTGAATTCATTGTGAAGGAATTAAGTTAGTGATAACTCCTCACAGGATTAGTGCATTCAGTTGCTGCTTCTGAAAAAGAACTATTTTATGGTCTGCATGACTCATTAGAGTCACAGCTTTGATTAACACCTCTCAGTTTACTGAATTAAAGATGCACCAGTTATTTTCAGGACGATTCATGAAGCCAATGCCACCACATGGTGTGCCTGGAAGAAAATAGAAATTTCCAGGTTGAGTCACGTATCTGTGTCCCCTTTAAGGTTTGATGAGTAAATAGTGTTTGTCACAGCCCTTCACATTTTTTTCTCTTGCTTTGAGAAGAGATTTGGAGGAGTTGCAGCAGATTCTGTGCCCCCAAACCCCTAAAGCACTGAAGGTCTCCCACAACCTCACAAAAAATCAGGGCACTCATCCCTCATCCCTGAGCTGATGAGGGAGATACAACAGTTCCCCTGGTATTTGCTTTATTTTATAGTAAACCCAATTATTTTCTGATTTGCTTTTTATTTTTATGTTGGAAAAACACGAAGTTCCTGTAATATATAAAGAGAATTTCTGTACCTTCCCTGTTTAATTGTGGCAGTGACTGCAGATCTCCCAGACACTTCAGTCCTGCCATGTTTTACTAAAATATTTTTCTGAAACGCACAGCAAGAGAACAGAACCTGGGAAAACAGTTTTGTCTTTTCTTTTTTTTTTCCTGCTGGAGGGAATGTCAACTGTGCCACAGAAAGAAGTAAATCATTCGAGTAGCCAGAGGGAGAAAGAATCTCACGTTCACTGGGGAGTTCAACTCTGGCACACGAGGGGAAGAGGAGCAGGAAACAGGGAATTGGAACAACACAAATGAAAAGGAAATTGAATAAGGGAAATCTGAATTTGCTGTGGAAGTGCCTAATGAAAGCATCTAGATCAAAGAAAAGGTTAAATAAATTCAGGGGGAATGTTTGGTTAGTTTTTGTTTAATGGTGTCAGACTAAAGTGGGATCAGAGTTTTTCTTCTCTTGACTGGGTACCTACAGTGTCTGAAAGTCCTGAATGACTATTAAAATTAATGAAAGTATTCCTGAGGAAAAAAATCAACTGTGATATTTTTGCTTGCTTTAAGTAAAAAGGTTCTTAGCAAATTTTGGTCCACCCAGGAGAACAAACATCAAAAAACGTCAACTTCCCTTATCGTAACAATTTCAAATTCGCTATTTCGGAAAATAATGTTTAGATGATAAATGCTCCTTCCAAAAGTCACAGGCAATGAGCTGAACCCTTTTTTCCCCACGGTGCTCTGTCAGGTAACTGTGATTTGTGGCATTTGTTTCAGCTGCAAAATTCATAAAGATGAGCAGCTCAGATACTTATCGCTGCACGCAGCCACTCACCCAAAAAGCTCCACAAAACAAGGAAGCTCAGGACAGAAAATGTTATGGACCTTCTGGTATTCAGCTCCCTGAAATCTCTGAATTATGGATAATTCCTTTCCTCAGGACTGGCATTCTGCTGCCTCCTGTTTCTCCTCTCTTGGCATTTGAATTATTGTAGCATCGAATGGAAGGAGAGTTGATTTCCAGAGGAGTCGTGGGGCACAGGGGGAGTGGTGGGGCTCTGTCTCCAGAAATGGAAATTTAAATTTAAATGTAAAGCAGGTTGAGCAGAGCCCAGAGGGAGGAGAGCAGGTGTTGCAGGAGCTGGGAATCTGGCAGGAGGGGGAGCCCCATGGGATGGATGCGGTGCAGCAGAACCCCCGGGGATTGTGCGGTGCTTCAATTCCCTGATGTTGTTCCGTGGCCATGGAAAGTAAAAAGAAGCGTTTCCCCTTGTTCCAGAGCTGTATTCAAACGATGTCGAGGTGCTCAGGCAAGTGAATATACATTTTAAAATATGTGCATTTGCTGATGACCTTGTGTAGTTTCAGTTTACATATTTATCCACCCACTGAGTGTTGTCCAGGCGTGACTCGAGAACGATCCAGCTCCTCAAGCAGCTCCTACAAATCAATGTTCTGATTTAAATGCATTCCAGCCTGTTCTGTTTGGTCCAGAACAAGGCATTCAATTCTACAAGGGAATTTACTTGCTTCACTGGGCATTTGCAAAGCAGAATCCCCTCCCTGGAGGAGAAATGGCCATGGATCCAGTGCTGGTGCTTCCAGAGGTGGCACTTCATCCACACCCTCCTTCATCTGACAATTGATTAGCAGGGAAAAATAACGATACAGTGGAAATAGAGCCCACATCTCAGAGGCAGATTTCAGTTGTGTGTTAGTGATAAAAGCAAGTGATCTTCAGGGAATGAGGGTGCTGATGGAGAGGAAAATATGTGGTCATTTGTAAGGAATCAGCCTGCTCAAGAGTTATGGAATGGTTTCCTTCTGCCTGTGGAAGAGAAGTAATTTGTCCTATCAAACACAAATCAGTACCTGCCTGTTACAGACTTCTTTGTGATTCTTCTGAGCAATTATAACTTAAAGTGTAAGTTGAATTTTGCATGACAGAAAACTCAGTCGCTGTGAAAATCGGTGGTGTTTCTAAAAAAACATAAAATATATGCACTTAGAAAAAACTAATTACTTTCACAGCTATTCATTTCTTTTTGTTATTATTTTAAAAGGATATTACAGAATAAAAGAGCCTAGAAACACTGCTATGGCCTGGAGAAGTGGCAGAGAGATTTTAGAGTGGCTGAGAAAGGAGTTCAATAATTTTAGGCAAAAACCCCATCATCTGTTGTTTGATTAATTTTGCTTTTTGAAGAGAATAACCCCCCCCCTTTTTCTTTTCTAATGAGACTTTCACCAAAGACAGATCTGCCTGTCCTTCTAAGAGAGAAACCTGCCATAACTCGAATTTTGGCTATTAGCTCTTTCAGCTTAATAAAATATGATGATTTTACAGTGCCTGTCACTGTAATATATGTATCCTTCACTTGGATAAATCTCACACTTTTTCATTCAATATTTTTGGAGGCAAAAATGGATCTGACCTGTGCACAAAGGATGTTCAGTTACCCCATCTGTGGGTCTGAAGCTTCCTCAGGACATAACCCAAGTAGTTCAGTGCATGAAATACAAGATCCCCCTTCCTTCCCCTCCCAGCTTTTCCACAAGAAGTTATTGTCCTTCCCAAGGAGGAAAGCAAAACAAAACAAAGAAACAACCACCACTTGTAGAAAAGAAGCTGAAGATGTGCTATTTTTTTACTGAGTATTCGTTCTGTCTGTAAAGAATTTTAAAGCTCCTCTGCATTGCAATTTCCTCCCGTTAGTGCCACTTGAGTTCTATTACAGTTCTATTACTATTCTATCCTTGTGTGTTGTCAATAAACAACCCAGGAAAATAAGCCCAAGTTTGGGAGCTGGGTGAAGGACACTGTGGTTTTGCTTATTCTACCTCCTCCTAGTCAAGTGTCTTTGTTTCCAGGTTACCGTTTCTATGTTCTTTCATTCTCTGCTGAACATGATCAGAATTTGCATTTGTTATTTAAACAGCTTTGTTGGGAAGATCCTTTGGGGGCCAATTTAATGGTCTTTTCATGAGTGTGTTCTGCAGACCACACACAGCCCTGGTGTAAGTGCATAGTTTGCAGTGAGCCTTGACACAACATATTCAGCTTGGAGGAACCTGTAGAGGCATAAAAAATGCAGGACCGGGCATATTTTAGACTATATTTTCAAAAACTCCCTCTGGTTTAAACACCAGTATAATTGCTCATTGTTCCAGTTGGGATAGTTTACATATATTAAGCCAGAACCTCTTGGCAGGGCTGAAGTCTGTGTTTGAACTGGAAAAAACTCAAATCTGCCTTAAACAATGGTATGTTAATTAGGAACGTACCACAAATAGCTGTTGTAGATGTGGGTAACCTCTGGAGGGAAATTACTCCACCCCCATGGCATTGTGTAAACATTTGGGAGGGAATGAGATTCCACAATTCCATTCCATAAGCCAGAAAGCAATTTACTGCATTGTTAGTCATGAGAGCTCCTCTTAGTGAGGTCTTTGATCTTATTCTACCTCTCTTGGTCTTTTTTTTTTTTTTTGTCTCTTTGCTTCCCACCTTCTCTCCATCTGAATAGTCCTTGTTTGGCATTGCACACAATCATCTCCAAGGGAATGCTGCATTATCAGGGAATGCTGCATTATCAGTGTTTCACCATCAACAGGGGGTCGGAAAACAGTTTTGGGATCTTCCTCCTCACTTGTTCTGCCAATGCAGTGACTCCCCTGTGTCGTCCTGCTCTTGCAGAAGAGCAGCACCAGGTCACCAGGGCAGGAGTGACTCTGGCTGGGTGTAAATGAGTGATTTTGTGTCCCTTTCCTGTCTCAACTGGGCAGCTGCCACTGCCTTGGTGCCACAGGGTCATGTTTTCTATATCCTCAAGAATCTCTGGGAAAGGGTTTGTTTGTCACTTCACTCAAGGTTTGCAATGTGCCACTCTCCAGACATCTCACAACTACACTCAGAAATAGCCTCTACTGAGGCATTTAATGAAATTCAGTGAGCTGGGTTAGAAATTGCACCAAACATGAGCCACAGTCTTTGGTTCTTTGTGAAATCCATTGTGGCCAAGCGAGTTTGCCTTGACAGTGATTCCAGTCCCAGCGCTGTGGTAGAGACGGAGGCAGAAGAGGTTGGGGCAGGTCCTTGAGCCCTTTTTTGTGGGCAGTCAAGGATACAGGCATCATTTCCAGGCTTTTGGACATCATCATTTGCAGGAGTGTGCAAAGGCTGAAGGGCTACAGCTGCAGTAGCCAACACTGGATGTGACAATAATTGATAATTTTTATCAGCTTTGATTCTGCAGAGTACTGAGTCTCTCCCTGGGGATGCAAAATGCTCTTAACACTCCCTGGAAGTTGGGAAGAGTTGAGGCTTGTTTAGCCCTCTCTGTTGCCTTCACAAGAGCCCTCAGAGCTCTTTTCTTGCTCCTCTCAGTCCAAGCACAGAATTGAGGGTTCACCGGTGGGATCAGGTCTGTGCTGGTGTCACAGAACAGGTTTCAAGCACTGCTTCCCTTGTTCCCAAGTGCCAATTACCTCAGCCTTCCTTTGTTGTGGGTATCTTTTCCTCTTGTTCATGAGATGACATTAATCCACCTACTCCAATTTAGTGAATTATAAAGAGAGGCTCAATCAATTAAAGTAATTGAGTAATTGAGACCATCATTTCATCATCTTTGAATAGGGCAAAGCCCGTGTCCTTTGCTGGAGGTCCTTGGGTGCCACAGTGCTGTCAAACATTACATCATTCTAGAGCTGCTTTGTCACATCCCACAAGAAAGAAAATGTGCTGCAGCAACGTGGAGCAAAGAACATTTCGAAAGGTTTAGGAGTGGAACAACTAATGAATTCATTCTACCTCAGAAAGCCGCGGGTAAGGCTCACAGCAAAGATGATATAAGTCACCAAAGGAGAGGTTATCTCGTGCTGCACATGTGCATATTTTAGTGTGTAGGAATATGGATGTGTGGGTATTTTTATTTAAAAACTCCCCGTGCTTTTAATCTCTACACTTCTTAAGTTTCATAAGTGAACAAAGAAATGTCATCTTGGGCAGCAATTATCACTGACTGTCCCACTGGGGTGTGATGAAGCCGTGCTTGCTGTGTGTCAAGGAATTTAACCCTGCTTCAGACCTAAATGGTTGTTGGCAGCTCTGGGCCCTTCTAATGCTTTAAAACTGCACAATTCCTGTCATTGCTTCTCTTAGCAAGAAACCAATTTGGGCAGAGAGTTATTCATGTGTGCAATAAGTGGCTGGGCCTTGCACTGTGCTGGATGAAGTGTCATCACTGGGAACCTGCAGCTTTGGGGAGCAAGAGGTCGAGTGGGGATGACACATGGGAAATAGTTTAAGGCCAGGAGTCCATTACTAAATTTCAAGATTTTAATAGTAGGGTTTTTTCAGCTTTATCCTGAAGTTTTCATGAGGTTTTTAGCTCCCAAGTTGGTGGGTTTTTCTATTTTTCTATTGACTCAATGGTTTGTTTACCAAATTCTTTTCAAGAATTTGGGTGAGGATAGTGCTGCTTGTATTTGTCCACTCCCTTTGTTCCAGAGGTTACAACCATTTTTTCTTTGTTATTTTTAACTGTCTTGATATATGTGTGTGTGTATACATATATATATAATATATATAAAAATTAGATAGTCTGTAGGGGGTTGGGAATAAATTGGACAGATTACAGGGGTGGAATTTTTTTTTCTCATGTCACCAACAAAATAACTCAGAAGCAGCAATGGAAAAGAACAAAAATTGTGTTCTGGCAGTATCCTGTATTGATGATCCTGGCAGTCTAAGGGGAGAGGGTGATTTATTTTGAGGTTTATTTTGTAGCATTATTGACTGATTAGCAAATTCCGTGCTAATTCATGTTGCTGAGCTGTACTTTACCTCAAATTCTACACTAACTAAAACATCTTTCTTATAACTTTATCTCTGGATTTTGTCACAACTAAGACTTCACTCTGAGATTCTATTACTTCTTTTTTTTTTTTTTACTTGAGAAAGATGTATTAGCTAAATCTTGGCAAGATTAGCAAACTGAGAGCAAGCAAGTAATACAATAAACTGTTTCTGACCTTGATATGTAGTAGTTTCTCAGGGTGTCAAGTTAGTTATGTTTAGATGAATTAAAGTTAAGGCATCTCTTACTCATCTTTAAAATCCATCAAAGGCATTGCCGGGGCATTCAAGCCATGGAACTGCTCACATTAAGTGCATTTATTCCTTTTCTAAATATTACTCAGAGGTTTGATAAGCAGCAATATTGTTCTGTAATGATCATGTGAATGCTGCAGAGCTTTCAGAGAGATTTCATTCAGTGATTGCATTGCCTTGATCTGCCAATCTGCACATCAAAAGAAGCTATTTTGTTTTAATACTCTGTCTACCACTATTAACTTCCCTGAATAGGTGACCCCCCCACACGTCAGTATGTTTTAAAACTATTTGGGGATTATATTTAAGCCACGGTAACACTGCTCGTGTCTAAAGGTACCTCGGCATCTCTTCACAGAATCACAGCCCAGATGAAAGGCAGAGGAGATAAAAGGCAAAGAAGGATCATCTAGTCCAACTCACCATCTAACACCCGTAAGGAGACCGAGAGCACATCGCAGAGCATAACACCAAACTGGATCCCTCACAGTCTAGCAGGCCACTCCGAGCCGGAAGGGGCCCAACGTCATCCAGCCCTACACCGCCCTGCTAGACCATGTCACTAAGCTCCTCGTCCAGTCTTCTCTTAAACACCTCCAGGGATGGTGACTCCACCACCTCTCTGGGCAGCCCATTCCAATATGCGATTACTCTCTCTGTGAAAAACCGCTTCCTAATGTTAAGATTGAACCTCCCCTGGCGTAGCTTGAGGCCGTGCCCTCTCGTTCTGGTGTCGTCAGCCTGGAAGAAGAGGTCCACACCCATCTGGCTGCNGGAGGGTGGTACCGCCTTTCTTTTTACTGTTAATGTACTTGTAGAAGCTTTTCTTATTGTCCTTGACAGAGACAGCTAGGTTGAGCTCTGTCTGGGCTTTCGCCTCTCTGGTTTTCCTCCTGCACCGCTTCACAGCTTCCTTGAACAGACTCTGACTCACCTCCCCTTTTTTCCAAAGGTTGTACATCCTCTTTTTCTCCCCCAGCTCCTTCAGGAGCTCTTTGCTCATCCAGACTGGCCATCTGCCCCTTCGACTCACTTTTCGGCACATTGGGACCGCCTGCTCCTGTGCCTTCATGAGCTCATTCTTAAAGTATGTCCAGCCCTCCTGGACCCCTCTGCCATTAAGGGCTTTCTCCCATGGTACCCTCTCAATCAAGTTCCTAAACAGCCCAAAGTCAGCCCTCCGAAAGTCGAGCATGGAGGTTTGATTTTTGCCCCTCTTGTAGCAGAACATCCCCAGATGAAAGGCAGAGGAGATAAAAGGCAAAGAGAATGTTACTAATTAACTCTGGGTATCTAATAGGCTTCACTTGCAGTCCAATCTCCCGGAATATCTGGCAGGCAGAGCAGGCTCCAGATGGATTGACTGCAGCACACATATGGCTGCAAATAACCAGAACACACGTCTGGGCTTTTACCTGTTGGATGCCTGGCTTCCAGGAATGGAATGGCTCCCAGTTGTGACACGGGAACATGAAGAGATCCCAGTGCCCTGGCACATCTCCAGTGACAGTTCAGTCTTAGCTCCAGATGGGAAGCAGTGGCTGCTGGCCTTGCTCAGCATTGCAGAGATGGGGTTCACAGGTTATTCCGAGTTGGAAGGGACCCACAGGATCTTCGAGTCCAACTCCCAAGCGAACGCCCAGCCAGGGATCAGGCCCACAAGTGTGGAACCATGGGCACCACACTCCATCCAAGTCTCCCACCATCCAGACCATGTCACTGAGTTCCTCATCAAGTCTTCTCTTAAACACCTCCAGGGATGGCAGCTCTTTTCCTATTTCATTTTTGTTTGACACGTGTGTGAATTTGACCTCTTACTGGGGTCTCCAGTTGTCCTTACAAATAATTATAGTCCCAGTGAAACTGTGACTTTGTCTTGTTTCTCTGTCTCTGCAGGGTTCAGTTTCACCCTTTGGGTAAGTCAGGCAACTGCAGTTTATTGGGGTGTTCAGTCAGCCAAGGTTTGTAGTTTACCTGGCTGGGAAGAAACAACACAATGGAAAATGGGAATGTCTTTCCTAAGTGACACAAACTAGTCCAATGTCCTCTTTCTCACAGTGGCAGGAAGTTGCATCAGAAAAAAAAAAAGTTAAAATTGGACAGTAAGTAAATAAACTGTCCTTTGAAGGCCATCTCAAAGCCACCTTGAACTGGAGGAATTCCCAAGAGCTGCAGGCAGCAGGGCCAGCAGGAATGCTGCAGAGGAAACAGGACCTTCTGTAGCCAGAGCACATGTGGATTCTTCGTGTGCCAGTGAGTGGTTTGGCTGCCAGTGGGCACCATGTGTGGAGAGAGCAAATGACCCGGGAGGGAATCCGTGCACAGCCACTGCCACACTCCTCTGTCATGGTCATCCATCTCCCCATCAGGTCTTCTCCTGGGCTTTCACACATACAGGCTTAAGCTTTGAAATATTTAAGCTTTAATATCCTTTATGTGATTAATTATGATAGTTGTAGGTATTTTTGCTGTCTGCATAAGCGTTCAGTCCTCTGGGGACCTCGTTAGGTTATTGGCTTCATCACTTTTCTGTGGCACTGATGCTGCAGTTCTAGTCAGGATGGATCAGCACAAAGAAAAAAACAAAACATTTTTATCTGTGGATTTTCATACAGCAGCCAAAGTTTTGAATTCTGAGAAACAGAGCAAAGAATCGCTGTTTTCCTGATACATATCTGAGCTTGTGTTTATATGCACAAATATCATGTTTGAAGAGGAGCCTCTTGCACACGTGGAACTCTGACTGGTGTTTCTTCAGGCCTGGAAAGCTTGTTTGAACCTCCCAGGAGAAAATCCCACTTGCTGTTCCAATAAGCCTTCCCTGTGTTTCTGCCTCAAGAGCAGGAAATGTTGATGGCAGCTTTAATGCTGAACTCTCTGTGAAAGCCAACATCCAGGGTAATGCCAAATGTGCTCTGGAGCCCTGTGGTGCTGAGTGAGCTCTGTGTGTTTGTTTACCACCTTCCCCATCAGAGGAAGCAGCAAAGGGAGCCTTTGTTTTCAGTGGCAGCAGAGATGCGTCTTTAATGTCACCGCTGTCATTCTGTGCCCCACTGGCTCCTCGGGGCTGTCAGACAGCAGGACCCCGTGTTTGGGCAGGTGGAGCTCTGCTGGCAGTGCAATAGTGTCAGTGGCAGCAGAGGTGGCACCGTGCCCACCCTTTCAGGTCTGTTTGAGGTTACTAAGCTTGATATTAAAGGCTGCAGAGAATGAGCAGCTTTGATGAGCCGTCGCTTTCGTGATCTCTTCACGTTTGTTACCCTGACTACGAAACCAAAGCTTTTGGGCACAGAACAAAAAGAGGCTCCAAGACAGAGCTTTGCATTTGGGATGCCCTTTCACATCCTACCCTGAGTCAAGGCTTAACACTCTGACCTGTGATACCATCCACCACCCTTCACCCTTGGATGCTTTCCAATCCCTGACGGGAGATGCCAAGGGTTGGGTGCTGCATATTCCAGTTGTTATCACCAGGGCCTTAACACTTGGGCATTTCCCTCCCATATTTTATCCATCTGACAACCTGCTGTTCCATCAAATGTAATTTGGAGAATGGTACTTCATTAGATGATTTTACAGTCATAGAACCACCCCAAAGCTTTGATGTAGATGATAATTAGTAAGGAATTACGAGGAGATAAAGAATGGGTGGGCAGACAAGGCTAATGAGTCACAGTCAGCAAAAAGTGGGAACTGCAGTAGTTTGCTGGCATTAATATCCCAAGTGTATTCCTGTTGCATTTCTCCCCCAGGCAGGAGAGGAAGACACTGAGAAGATGCTTTTGCAGAGTCAGAGGTTGGTTCTAGTCTGCCTGTGAGACAGTTACAGCAGTGTCAGTGCTGCATCACAGTGCCTTGCCTTCTGGAAATTCCACATCTGACAAATCAGATTGATGCCAAAATAAGCCATGGTTTAAATGGTTGATTTTCTCCTCAGTCTGAAATATTCAAAGGAGGTTTTTTGTTGAAGGGTAGCATCACTGCAGTGTATTTTGTTTGGGTCCTGTACATAATCCAGTTCACAGGGATAAGGTAGAAGGAGATGAGGAGGATACTCATTATCTCTTGAAACCAAATATAACATTAATTAAGCAGATAATAGCCCTTAAGTAAAGTCTGTGAGTTCATTGTTTAAGGATCAAAATACGTGATGCTATTGGAAAGACAAAATTAAGAAAGGGTTTGGCCTCATCTTTCTGTTGAGCTTTTTCCTTGCAGCTAATCACAGATGCTATTAGTGCATCATTCAGCAGGAGATGGTTTTAGAATATATTGTATTTTAATAATCTCTTCCCTGGTGTTAGCACTGCCCTTACGCTGTCCCTGGCAGTTCAGCTGTGTTCTGTGCTGACAGAATTTACAGTTATTGTCTCTTACATTCACAAAGCCTTCCTGAGGAGGTAACAGGTTATCAGCTCTTGTAGTCGTTTTTAATCATTGTGAAGAATCATTTCTTTCTAATAAGGCAAGTGATTAATTATCATGCCCTTTTTATCAGTGTAAAGCCTGTCAGGGGTGCAGTGGCTTTCAATTACAACCTTACAAGGTTTTCTTTGATAGAATTCAGCACACTTAGAGAGACAACCCCAGAGTTAGGCAGCCTTTTTTCTTTACAAGCTGTAATTATCTCCTCAATTATTGTCCTGTTTATTTACAAATAAAGACCAAATATCCACAGTGGAACATATGAGAAATTAATAAGAGATTCCATTACCCCAGCACAGAAGAAAAATTGGGTATCAGAAGCTTGATGGGAATGGAAATACACCATCCCTTTGCATGATTAGAGAAGATGGGCCCTTCATAAGCCTAAAATAAATGAAATACCTGTATGAAATTAGGAATATGTTTCTCATTTATAGAGTGTCCTGAAGCAAGATGCTTTTGTCTTTTCCTAATAGCCTCACTTCAGAGTCAATTGTTACAGATGACTGTGGAGGTGGAATGGAACCGGGCAGCAGTGCAGGAGGGAGGAGCCTGAGGATCCAAATAAAGCAGCAGAGAATTTACAGAGAGTGGGGAAGTGCTTCATGTCAAACCAGATTTCTGACTTCTCCATAAATCTGTAGGAAGGTTTGGCAAAGGATTCGAGGCAGTGCAAGATCCAGAGTCCCAAAATCAGAGTCTTTCTGGGTGGCCACAGATCCACCCAGAGCAAATTCCTGCTGTTCCTCGCGCTCTCTGATATTTTCCATGGGCACCTCAGGCAGCCCTGGTGCAGTTCTCTCCTGGCCTATGGAAATACAAACATAAGTTCCTCTTACTGCTTTGGGAATTCTCAAGTGGTCTTGAAATTGTTTCCGTTTGCCTCCTGTGTGCACCCTGTTCCTTGAGGTGCCTCTGCTTTAACACCACCCTTGACAAGCTCTTTAACCTACTCACGGGGAATATTGACTTTCCTTTTGCACTGTGATGTGAAGGATTTCCTCCTCAGAGGGATAAAACTCAGCCCTTCTGAGAGTTGGCATAAATATCAGGAGGACTCGGAGGGGCACAGATCTCCTTCAGCAATAATCCTATTTTTTCTTGCTGTTAATGTAACAAACTAAAAATCACTTTGCTTTTCCCGTTTGTTTTCCCAAAGGGGACCGTTCATGCCCTTAAAAGCTCTTAGTGCATGAAGCAAATGTGTAAATAAAAAGACAACAGGAGAAAGAAGGGATAAATATTTATACAGTCAGCATTCAGAGCATAATGAATCTTTTTATTTATTTTTGTTTCTATCTAAAATTGAAATAACCAATAAATAATGGACTTTGTTGTTGAGAAAGTATTCTTAGAGATAAAGTCCCCCACTGGACGTGGGGATGTGGGGAATCTTCTGCCAGTCCTGATCCTCATGAGTGGTGGTGGGAAGGGATGTTACTCTGCCTGATACACTTTGAAGGGAATGTTACTGCAAAACTCAGCATTTCATGGCAGGCAGAGAAGAGAGTTTGGAATTTGATTTTAGACAGAGATCTGGAAAATGTTTTTTTCTCAAGTTTGCAACTTTTATTTTTGAAGTGTGTCAGTCATCCCCAATGTGAAATACGTGTCTGATCACAGCACTTCCAATAGCACAAATAGGTTTTTAATGGCATCAGCAACAAAATTCACTTCCTGTTGCTTCCTGGAGCTGATGTCCATGAAGTTAATTGTATTCAAATCTGGCTATGATTTATTAATGCCATGCCTTGTTTGCCTGTTAATTCTAATTCTTTTACCTGTTGGTTGCTGGCTCTTCCACGTGGTTTTGTAGGGAATGTGCAGTGCCTGTAAGTGCTCTCAGTTATTTTTATGAATTCCATGTGCAGGGAGGAAATCCACCCCGAATCCACCCCACTGTGCAGTGTCAGGAAATTGTGCCATCCTCCTGTTTTCCTCCCCAGCCCAGCCCTGGTGCAGCCTGGCAGCCCCTCAGTGCTCCTCGCTTGGCTGCCGGAGCGAGACACAGTGTGCTCAGAAATTGCTTCCCAATCCATCTCTGCCACAGGGAGCTCCGAGATGAGGAGTGCAGCCTGCTCCTCCCCAGAGATTTACTATGTTATAGGCTCTGTTCACATTTCTGTGAATATACAGGGATTTTTCTTGTCTACAGCACAAATGAAATAATCCTCTTTTAAAGCTGTCAGGACCAGGCTCTCCAGGCCACTCCTGGTGACCGAGGTCTTTCTCATGTGCTGTTGTATCCAGAAGCTCCCAACTTTTGCAAATACAGAGTGCAGAACACAATTTGGCTCGTTCATGATGGCAGAGAAGCACATTTCAGTGAACTGGCACAGAACTGGCAGCCAGACATTCTCCGTCCACCTCTGCCTTTTCTCCCCTCTGTATTTCCTTGCCTAAAACTGATAAACCTCCTGCTTTCATTTACCCCACAGGCTAAAGTGCAGCCGCTGCAATTTTATAAGGTTCTTGAAGGATTACTAAAGAAATTCAAAATCTTCCTGAGGTGCTAATGGTGTTAGGCTGTATCTACCACAACGAGCTACCAGTGCTGATAGAGAACTGAAGGATAAAAGCTCAGGTTAACAAAGTCCCTGGGACCAATAGAGACTAAACAGGGAATCCATAATCCTGCTTACCAGGCTTTTAAACCTCAACACTCAAAAGATATGCAAGGACAGATCCTTGATTTCAGGGCTGAGCATTCTCCTTCTTTAATGAGCAGTTATGATACCTGTTGATATATTTGTTGACTAAATTCAAAGTGCTTTTTGATGAATAATGGAAGATAAGATCCCCCTCTCCTTCCCCTTATCTAAAGAAAGCACTTTAAAAATTGCCCACATGAAATGGCCAAAGGGCACATTTTGTGAATTCTTCACAAATAGATTGTGTGAGCCTCCCTCTACTTGATTTCTTTCCCCATGGTGGTGGTGTTAGCAATTAAATACTAAATGTAGGAGCCTGCCAAAGCTCACTCCGTTTTTCCCTCTGGATTATTACAATATCATTAGGGTGTATCATCACAGCAGCAGGGATTCATCTGTCTGCATTTCAGTGGCTGTTACTATGGATCTGATTGTCTGGATTCTGTGTCTTTGGTACAGACAAATAAACACTCCAGGGTGCAATTCATCTCATATTCAGACAACTGTCAAAAACAAGCCAGAGCAATAGTTGGGGGTTGCTGCCTACAGCGTGGGAATCCAGTGTTAAATGAGATGGTTTCCAACCTGCAATGTTTATGTCTTGACATTTCCACATCAGTATAATTTCCCAACTGGTAGTTGTCAAGCACTGGAGATTTTTTTGATTTTTTTTTTAATACTTAAATGCAAGTGAGTGAATCAGATTTAAGTGATAGGTTTTCATTTCTTCTTTTAGTCTCTCAAATGGAGCAACTGGCGCTTTTGTATTTTGTCCCTGTGAATTGTACAGACTGTAAGGGAATGTGGAACAGAATGAATGAAGGGATTGCAGTCCCTTACATGAAATAAACACCAAGTGCTTCAAATTGCCTCAGCTATTGGCAAGAATGCTTTGGTCTGAAGGTGTGTTACTGAAATGGCAGTTCCCAGCCCTGGACAGAGAAGCTGTGGCTCAAAACCTTTCCATACCTTGGATTTCTTGGAGCAGAGGTTCAGCCACACTTTGGATAAGAGCATGAACCAGACACAGTCAACTGGTCCCTGTTTTGTGGTGAATTCAGCGTGTGCTCATCAGCACTTAACACACTGTCCTTGGTAATTGCTACCTTTTAATGAAGTGTTTCATCACTGCAATAGTTTAGAACTTTGAAAGCCAAAATCTGGCATCTTCTATTTGCTGTCTGTCCATATTCTAAACATTCTAAATGTCACCTTGCATTGGAAATGCGAAATTCTGAAATGTACACAGTTAGAAGAGTGACCACAAGAATGTTAATTAGGGCCTTGTCCTGAGTAATTGACCTCAGGCTCTTACAGCCTCTTCTGTTCTGAGTTACTGGCAACTAAAAGTTCAATTTGTATTAATGAAGGGAATGATTCTTTCTGTTGTACATCAAGATAAAATGTGTATCTATTGACCAGAGGTAGGATCATAATGATTCCAAGGGCTCTCAAAATACCAATCTGGCTTTTCCTGCCACAGCTTTTATCTGTGCCATGATCCCCTGCCTTCCATGTTTGATGCCTGATTTTCCAATCCAGTTGTTTAACACTTCTCCAACCCCACACTCCTTTCCCAAGAGCTGATGTGGCCACATCCTCTGACTGGAATTCTCCCTTCTACTTTATCAGTGTCTCTTATCCACCTACTGCAATGGGTGTCCCACCAGGAAACGGGATTATTCCCCTCATTTCCTCCCAGATTTCTCAGCAACCTGTTGATCATCTGGATCACATGGATTTTCAGGGGTGCATTCAGTTGACCAACTGGTTTTGGCACCTCAGATCAATCCCCAGAACAGTAAATTCAAGGCTAAGAGAAGGGCATTGTTGGTGCCTAATTATTCTGCAGAGTTGAGCTCAAAATCTTTGGATATGTTCACATGATGTTCAGACACCTGGTTAATTAAATGTAAGTTGCTGTTTGTAGCTGAACTTGCCAGCCCTCAGCTGAATCAGCAGGAAGGGGTGGGGGGATGCTCGTGGTCTCCTCCAAAAGGATTTATTCATTAAACATCAGCAGAGTTTCCCAGGTCAGTATTTCAAGGCAGTGCTGATGAGATGAGATGTCAAGTTATAGTAAAAGATTGTGTTGGTAAGTATATTTAGCACTTACTCACTCCACTGGTAAAATTGGGGAACAACTAGATTTTCAGGAAGTTAATTGGATATTGAAGCCTCTGAGTCATTTCAAGTGAGATGAGCAAGCCTTTCCTTGAGGATGTAGCCTAGAGATAAATTGAATACTGGCTGCAAGCTGAATTAGCAAATGGGAGCTGGGAAAACTTTAGTGGGGAAAATTAAGATTATTTTATATGAGCAAGCAGACAACCCGTGGTTAAAGTGCCAAAACAGGGGTGTGCTGAAAAGCAGCATTGCTGTGGTACTTCAGGTGCTTTGCAAGCTCTCAGTTCATGTGTTTGCTACAGATACCAGGAGTCAGTGGCCCACAAAAAATACAAGTCCAAAAGAATCTCTGGTACTTCTGCCTCTTGGTACTTCACTCTGTCTCTCTCTCATGCGTTTCTAAGGGTTTTAGTTGATGGATATTTTTAAGGTCTGTTTTTTTTCCCCTGGAAGATGCACAGTTACCAGCACATGGAGCCTTCTGTTCTTCACATGACATTAAGTGCTCCCTGGAGACTGTTCCTGTAGGAGTTCCCTGCTGAGGGTTTGCCTCAGGAGTCTGTAATTCCTGCAAGAAGAGCACATATCTTGATTTCAGAGCCATCACAGGAAGTCACACTGGATGATGCTCACTCACATTCTGCTTCATTAACTGTTCCTTATTTGTTTCCTTCTCTTGCCAGCCCACTTTAACCAGATCCCCAGTGTACCCCCAGTAAAGCCTGTACCAGTTTCAGGCAGAAGACAGATGGCTTCATACCCTGTCCCCTCTCTCTCCAATGTACAGATTATGTCCTGAATACTTCTTTCAAATGTTCCCAAAACGCTGACAGCACACTTGCCTTTCTAATAAAGTGACAAGTATTACAATTTGGTTTTATACTGGATTTGGAGAGGAAGAAAGTTGACATGGGAGTGTGTCATTAATGGCCAGCAATACCCCCTCAAGGACTTTCTATCCTTTCCACTGAATGGAGCTTGTGCTGTGCATTTTCATGTTCCCACAGTCTGACCTAGGATGGTTGGACACTGAATCTCAAAGAAACTGTAAAAGGAGTCCAGAAGCTTTAAAGTGTTGGTGGATAATGTAACTCTAATGAGATGTGCAATGTAATAAAGTGGTTTCCAGTTGATCTTCTTGGGCAGAGCCCAAAACTTCCCTTTTGATAGACAACGTGACCAGTTGTGGGTTTGTCCATCTCCAATTTCAGGAACAATTCGGATCATTTCAGGCAGTATCACGGTGTGTGCTATATGGCAAATGTATGTACAGTAACTGTAGTGTTGGGTAGATTTTAGCACCATTTGGAAGCTTTATCTGGATGTTTTATGTAGATGTTAGGAGTTAGGAGATGGTTTTAAGATTCCTTGTAGTTGCCTGTGGGTATGGACGTGTGTGAATGAACATTGTCATCTTTACAGTCATTTGGAGAAAGTGGTAAGTGAGGCATAGAACAGATCCCCTCGTCTTCATTAGCTAATTATCTGGTTGTGAGGCCCAGCATTCAGCAGTTCAAGCAAATAAGGGAGATGTGAATTATTCATTACATGAGAATGAAGGATTGTAGCTGTTCCAGCCTCCTCTTTCTGACAGCTCTATCAAGGATAAGAGACAATGATATTGCAGAGAGGGGGTCATTGACCCAGTCTGTCCCTACTGTTTGGGTTTTTATTTTCTCTTTTAAAACATAGTAGGAGCAGCAATCAGGATTGCCCAGCTATCACCTTTGCCTTGGTGGCAAGACTCTGTGTCAACTGTTGTTGTATTTCCATTTGTTTCTCTTTCATTGTGCATTTTTTTCCTCAAATGTGTCAGCAGGACAGTGAAATATTTTAACCCTCCCAGTGACCAAGTGATGTGTAGATAAACTTTGCATTTCCCTACTTTCCTATTGGTTCTGTCTTGAGAGTCATTTCCCAAAGCCCATTGGGAAGCAGAAAGCAAAGCTTTCCTCTGCTAATATCTGGTGTTTCATCATTAAGGGATAAGAGTCTGTAAAAACATGGCCATTTCTAAATTTATACATCATCTGATAGAGGCACTTAATCCTTCCCATGCCCATGATGGCTCTTCACGGGTGCTGACATTTCTACAGCAATTTTTAATTGCCAGTGAATGCCATTAGGGGAAGCTGTGGATAAACAGCATTTTAAAGGATCAGCCAGCTGTAACACTCAGGGATTTTAAGTACAATGAATAACTTATTTCAGATGACTCACAGAAAGGAGCAACTGTATGTTCATTTAATTTCACTGCAAAAACATGACAGTGTAAAAATACGCTTCTCTGCATTTATATCACGATCCTGCCGAGTTTCCTCTTCATTTATTTGCTTTCTCAGGCTTCAAGTAAATAAGAAGGGTCAGTAAAGCCTTTTAGCTGTGGCCTTTTGGCTTTGTCCTGTGTCATTCCACAACCAATGCATCCAGAATTCGAACCTGAACACATCGTAAAATGACACACACGAGCAAATTACCAACAGGAGAACATTTCAAATCATCCTGCAGCGAGACTGTTCCATTAATTAGCTGGATAGGAAACCTTAAGGAGGAGGAAAGAAGGATGTTTCTTCTGAAATTATGACCTTGGCACTTTGACGCCTGTCAAGCCCTTAGAAATATTTCTATATTGGAATCAGTGTGCCAACATCCCCCTGCAGCTGGCACTGGGTACCAGAGTCACACATCCTCATGCCCTGTCCCATGGAATCTGCCCTGCTCAAGGAGCTGATTATGCCTAATAAATATCTTGGCTGTTACTGACTGTTCTGCTCACATTAAGAACCCTCCTATGGCAGACTTCCTTTAGAGAAAAAAACTCAAATCACAAAGATTTGTGGGCCATTTAAAAACCTATAGGGCATGAAATTGATACTGGGCGAGAAAGAGGGAAAGGAATTCCCTCATTAGGTCTTGCACATTAGTACAAAGGCTGTTACTGTAGTTTAATCTGAGTTCTTGTGATATTGCCTCGTAGCTCATCTATACCAGGCTTGCACATGGAATAATACACTGAGATATTGGTATTTCTTCATTATATTTTTTAATATCTTCATTTGTTTTGTATCCATATGTACCATCCATGAAAGAGCAAGGGATGGTTAAGGTGAGTAACTGAATGAAATACCCTGAACTGAAACACTGACTCCCTGCTTCCCAAAATGGGGATGTGTAACATAAAGGCTCTCAAGAGTTATGGGCAGAATTCCACTTTTGCTCTGCTGTGGATGAGTTGAGCAGTGCTGAGCACTCAGGCTGTTTCTGTGGCAGCAGTGGAAGCTGTTGTGGCTGTTTCTGGCTAAGGCTTGTGATGTGATTGATTGGACTATAACTTAATTGCTGCTCAGGCTTAATAGTTTGTGCAGCTGTTTTCCACCTCTGAGTCTCAGTAAAGAAAGTTCCTTTAATGGCCCAAGTTGACAAAGGGTCAGAGCACAGCACACAGAACTCTCAGCTGTTTTTTTTCTCTCTGTGCACCTGATATTTTCACATTGTCTGCAGTCTTTGCTCTGATGTGACTCAGAGTGGATGAACATTTCCAGTCAGGCTTTCTGGCAGCATCTATATCCTGGAAAGTACTGTGAAATCAGCTGGAAAATGATCTTGCCCAAATTATAAATGCAAATTCAGTATTCATGTCAGACAAACACATTTTCTCTGAACAGATTTTAATGTTTGACTATGGCAGAATCAAGCTAAACTCATTTTCCAGTTCAGTGTCAGCCCAAGTATCACAGGGGGGTGTTGCAAACCCACAGGGGAGGGAGGAGGAATCAGCCAGGAGCAGAGACCCGCCTTCACTGAGAGTCTCTCTTGCTGCCCACCTTGCTCCAACCCCTTCTTGAAGTACACAAAACCTCTTTGTAGTGATGCCCCCTTATTAAAATGGCAATTTATTGATTAAGAGCAAATGGAACCACCTTCTGCAGCAGAGACAGTGGAGTGGAGAAACCATGCTGCAATGAAATGTATGCTTTCTCAGCATCACAGCCCATTTATACAAATGGAAAAGGATTTTTTTCTCCTTAATTCTAAGGTCACATTTGTACTGTTTCTATTTCTGACTGTCATTTTCCCACAAGGATCTTGTTTGAACTCAGAGCAGTATTTGGAGCAATGCCTCCAGATACATCCAGAGATAGATCAGACAAGTTGACTCTGGAAATATCATATATTTATTCCCTTAAAGAGAGCAAAACCCAGTTTCCAATTCCATTGTTACTTCGTGTTTGAATTATGCAGCTTTCCAGATACACACATGGCTCCTTTTTATTAGAACTTTGTGTTTTATCTTTGCTCTAGTAAAAAAGTAGCATGTACAGCAGGAACCCTGAATAATTCAGTCTGACTTCATAACTCAGGGAGCTCTTTCTCCAGGTGTTTCTTGCCTGGGTGTTCCAGAAATCAAGCAATTCTCTCCTGAGCAGTTGTTCTGTGTTGTAGGAGCTCCATGCTGAGTGCAAGGTTACAGAGTTTGCTGTTGTATTGCCTGAGGCAGCTTCAGCTCCTGCTCTGTGGGAAAGGGACAAAATAACATTTTAGTTATTCCACACAGTTACTGAGGTATCCACGAGGAGCTGTTCAAACTTTAATTCTTCATAAAGGATCTTCTTTCTGAATTATTTCACCTAAATATTGGCCAGAGAAAAAGCATTTCCCCTCTGTCAGGCGATGTCTTCATCAATGCATGTTTTTTTGAGGAGCATAAAGCATTTTTATTAAACTCTGGATCCATTTAAAACCTTCTAAACATTCTAAAAATTATTACCAATCCCTTATCCAAAGTCCTATGGAGATGCCCTGCGGTGCATTAATGAGACTGGAATTGTGGCGTTTGCCAGAGAACTACACAAAGACAACTTTGATTAACAGCAGCTCTGTAGAGGTGATCTTTTGTTGTTCAGAATGAATTTTGAGGTCTCAGAACCAAGAGAGGGACTGAAAGCTGTGTGAATTAATAATGAGGTCATGCAATTCCAGAAATTAATGATTAGCAAGAAAAACAACCTGTAGCAAGAACCCAATGTTGGGGTTTTTTCCTTCTTTATGGATGTCCTGCAGGGTGGTACAAGTCCTCTAACTTCCTATTTTCATTGCTGTCACACCGCTGGGCACTTTTAACTTGCAATGCTCTTCCTTGTGACCATTTCTGTCCCCAATCCACTTGACAATCTGCCTCTCCCTCCTGAGATTTGCTGCTCATTTTACCCTTTCATCTCATTCTGTGCCCAAAAGTCACTGATCTCGTACTGTTCAGAGTCTCCCAGTCTCCAAACGTCTGCCTTTGACACAGTGGTTGATTCCAGCAGAGTGGAGTTCATTTTTTAACAAAATGGTTTTGTAATTTATGAATTTCCAGCTGTATTTGTTTCACACCAGAGGTTCTCTCTTGCCCTGTGGAGTGAGGAATGGTGTGAGGTACCCACTGCTTTTCCCGGCACTGTTGAACTCCTGCTAGAAGTGGGAATTCTCTCAGCTGTATTTATATTTCCTGTACTTCAGAATCAGGCAGGCTGGGTGCTTGGCCCTTCATTTACTTCCCATTTAAGCCTCTTCCAGATATCAATTATATGACTAATGGATTATCCATAGAGGAGCTTCATCTTTTCCTGCTTAGGTAATTCCTCTCCAAAGCAATGAAAATTCCATTAGGCAACAATGAATTACACCAGTCAAGCCCAGCCAATTCACATTCCTGGTGGGTTTCCTGTTCCTGGGTTGGGTACAAACCCTGTGGAGCTGCAGCATCGCTCGTTCTGTGTCAGGGTGTATTTCTATTCTATCTCATGGCTAAAATCCTACAACTTCCTAATTCTGGTGGTTTCTTTTGACAAGAAATTCTTTACCTGTGAAGGTGCCAATCACAGATTTTTCCATTTCATCCCTAATCCAGAGGTGTTCCACAGAGCACTGCCCATCTTGCAAGGTTCTCTATGACTGAGCTGCTTCCACATGACAGGACTGAACCTTCTCTTCTCCTAATGAAATCACTGTTTGAAGAGTCTTTTATTTTCGTGTTTGTTTTGCTCAGTGCTCAGTAAAACTAATGTAATATGGAAACAAATCTTCCTGTGTTGATGTAGAAAATGAAGTGTTTTGCTCATGTTTCCATGGAGACAATCAGGCTGCCATCAATGAACGTGAAATGGCTCTAAGTTCTACAGGATTTAGATGCATTGAAATAATTTCAATATAAGTTATTGACAGGGTTCTTGGCTTGTGTTCTGTGTGGCGTTCCAAGAGTCCCAGATGAATTTCTGGACAGTGAGGGTTGCTATCCCTGTTTTAAATGCTGGAAAAGGTAGAGAGTGACTAAATAATTTATCCCAAGGGATAAAAAAAAGCCCTGACAGAACAAGAAGACAATGTAAGGGTGTCCTTTCCCTCCTGGCCCTTTGCCCAGGGCGGCCACTGCCCGTGCGCTGAGACGCCAAGAAAAAATGTAAAGTTGGGAATTCTTCCCTGACATATTGTTTCACAGAATGTTATCAGTATTCTTCTTTATTTATTAAGTATAAAATCATAGAAACACAGATTCGGATTGGAAGGGACCTTAAAGCTCATCCAATTCCAACCCCCTGCCATTGACAGGGACACTTTCCGTGATCCCAGGTGGCTCCAACCTGGCCTTGGACACCCCAGGGACAAGCTCATGTATTTTACATGCCATAGCTCATAATGTCTGGAGCCACATTCTGTTTCATTTATCCCAGCAAATAAGGACCTGAATGGGAAAAGTCGAGTTTTTCTCATTTCCAGAGCTGAATGTCTTATCTTGTTTAACATTTAAATCCGAGCGTGGAGGGCCCGGCCTGGCTGGGACTGTGTGACTGTAACAACATTGACATTCCCTCTGTCCACACAGAGAGCAAACAGCTCGGCAGCCTTGCAGACAGATCCTACCCAGAATTTTTATTGCTTGCTTGGCTCTCTCCAGTGCTGGCTTAGACGAGAGTTGTACTTACACAGACTGGTAAAACCAGTCCTTTGGTCCTTCCCATTTACTGGTGCAATCAGCACTGACGGTGGTGCTGTTTTTCTTCTGCATTACCTCTAAAAACAAACATGCTTATGTTTTAAAATGAGATTTAATGACCAAAAAATACCTATTGAAGAATGGTAACATTTGATTGGAAATATTTTTCTCATTGAAAAATACTGAGGAGTTCTGTATTGTTTCAATTGTTCACAGCATTGCACTTCATTAGAGCTTTTAATCAAAGTTGGGAAAGGGTTCAGTGTCATAGGAGCTGGCTCTCTGAATTAAATCACAGTCATTTTTTTGCCATTATATTGCTGTTTCAGTTAAATTATAAATTACAGCAGCTTTAGAACTATTACCGAAGTGTTTCACACCACACGATGTGACTCCTCTCCAAGCAAATCAAAATATATGTTTGTATTAACCTGAAATGGGAGAGGTGTATCTTTAATTATGCATGAATAATTTAAAACGCTATTTTCCGAAGAAGGCATAAGCTGGTTTGTTTTCATTGGCACTGGAGTAAAATAATTTGTATTAAATTAAGTCCCACTAAATAAATGATAAATCACTTCTCTGTAACAGAAAGCACAAACAGTCTTGGTCAGTCTATGGGAAAAGTTGCATCCAGCATTTCAAACTCATCCCAGGACCGTAAAGTCCAATCATTCCAAAATTTTCAAGTTGCCTTAAATACACTTTCTCTTTTTTATGTATGGTGATTTGGAGTGTTTTGCATGACTTTGATGTTTTCAATTCTTTCGAACCCCAGGAACTCAAAGCTGGATCACCCCAGGGGTTTGGGGGAGTCTGACCCAGAAACTGTAGAGCTGTTTTCATCAAACCCCCAAGTCCCAGAGAGCAATATCCTTCTGTCTGGGGGATTTCAGGTCTGTTTTGCCAGGCAGGCAGGAGAGTTTTATGTGGAAAGGGCACCTGCACTGAGGGTTGTGACTGGTCATCACACCCACCAGTGGCAGCACATTTCCTGACTTACAGACCTGCCTCATTTTTCATTTCCTCACGATTTTTTTCACTGAGTTGGATTTCTGTCTGTTCGCCCAAGAACTTAATTTAAATACTCGGGTTCTCATCCTTTGCTTCAGAAAGGAAATCTGTAGAGTCCTTTGAAGCATCTTCTGCTTTGGATGGCCCTCAGCAATGTCAAAAGCAATTATATGTCCGTTAAAAGAAGTGATTTTTGAAAGTGCCTGTAAAAATTAAAATAGATGTTTCTGTGCCCTGTATCAGCGTCTTGAGCCACTCAGATGCTGCAGCGCTCCAAAGAAAAGCTACACAAAAAAAAAACTGGACAAAAACCATGTGCAGTGAGGGAACAAATGCTGACAGCTTGAGATGTTACTTCTTAAATGCCTTGAGAAATTCCATTTATTGAAAATATAATTCACATACATGTTTGAAACATTCAGGCTTACAGTAATTAATTTTCAACTGAATTGATTTCTTTATGCAAACTGCTCTGAGGAGAGAGAGACTTAAATATCTGAGCTGGCTAATGGAAGACATGTTTTCCCTTAGACTTGGGGGAGGGCTTACACCAATTTTCTCCCTAATAAATCAGAATGTTTTAAGCCAAGATTTGCAGAAACAGAATTAAAAAAACATTGGTGCTTATTTACATTTATGGGGGCGGGGGGGGGTGTCTTGTAATTAAATATTAAATTATTAGATAGCACTTTGTAGAACCAGAGTTATCAACAATATCAGCTCTAAGAATCACTCAGCTCCAACAAAGAACACGATCTTCCCAAAGGCTTTAAAAGCCTGGAGGTCCATCACAGGCTCACTGGGATGTCTTGTTCATTGAAGGAGGATGGAACAGACCCATTGCAGTTGGATTAAGCCCCACTGACAGTCAACCTCAGCACATGCACTGGTTGAATTTTACCTCTAGAGCAGTGAAAGCTTCCCGTGGTTTCACAGAGAAGCGGAGCAATGCTCAGCTGTTCAGTGAATATGTGTGACCATGTTCACCTCAGGAAAAATCCCTAAATTCCTCGTGTACTTTAGAGCTGTAGAATTCTAATCCTGGTGGGAAGGCTGTGGTGTATTTGAACGACCAAAATGTGAAAGGCAAAACGGGGTTTAGCAATCAGGAGTTAAAAACATGCCCTTTCCCCAGCAGAAATCAAGAGCAAAGGCTGTAGGGATTTGTACTAACATGTTTGTGTTGGTTTAATGACTTCTTAGGAGGGGTTTCATGGAAGGTGCAGGAGAATTCCACCAAGTCACTGCTCAGTCACAATTTGTGCTGACAGTGGAGACAAGATGCTGATTTGAGACCTTCCCTCTTAGAGCTGAAGTTTGACACCAGGTGCCATCTGAGCTTCGTGCTGAGTGGGGGGGAAGCCAAGAGAAGAGTCAGAGCCTTCTGTCCACAGCTTTCCCGTTCCTGCCTTTCCCATTCCACAGGCAGGAGCTGTGCTTTCCTTCTTAGTCCTGACCACACAGTCATATTGAAATGCACACCTATAATGTGATGCATCATTTCATTGAGAGACTCTGTTTTCTTATCAACCTCTCTCGTATTAAAACATACACTGAGATCTTTGCATTGAAGACAGCAGCTCTCATTTTCCAGTTCATCATACATTTCCCAGCTGATATTCTTCTTTTCTTCTACAGGCAGAACAGTTCCAAGGGGATTGCATAAATGCTCTTGACATTGCATTAAGCAGGAGGATTTTTGTCATCAAGTGATCATAGTATTTGTTGGCAGGTGATTTTGCAAACAAACCCCCCAATATTTACATAATTCCACCTCTTTTTGATTGTGCAGTTCCTTTCAGCTCCACTAAACAGCTAGACTTGGAAATTACTCTCTTCCCCCTAAGGAATGGCCATAAAACCAGAATCAGGCTCATAAATCTTGTTGTGAACCAGTTGTAGAGTTTCTGCAGGATTACACATCCATTGCTGTGAGACACCAGAAGTATTTATTTGTTATCACCCTTTTAAAGTCAAATGTGTGAAAAGCAAATTCCCTCTGCAGTGATTAACACAGTGACCCAGAGCACAGGGAGCTCCAGCCTTGCAGAGCAACTCCTCCCTGCGCTGCCATTGACTGAACTGAGGTTTTCCTGCAGGTCGTAACTCTGCTTTTATAGTGGTAATAAATAAAAACGTGAAATGTAATAGAAAAGTATCTCAAACACTCTTGGTAGGTCTTTGTCCAACCTTGATTTATATTGCAAACCCACAGGCTCTGGTGCACGGAGGGGAGAGGAAAGTGGGAAAGTTCTCTGGTCTGCTGGGTGGAGGTGGGAGGGAAGGGGATTTGGGATGCACTTGGTGTTTGTAGCCCTTTTGGTATTGGAAGCAATGCCAACATGCCGTTAGGAGGTTGTTGGCAGGCTGATGCAATCCTTGGTGTCTATTGTCTACCAATTATTCTGGTCTCTCTCTGAGATAACCACACAAGATTTATAGTTTTGAGAGAGAACTTAGATTGCTCTGCATAATAAAAGATAGACCCAGGGGAAAAAAATAAAAAAAGAAATGCAAGTCTTTTGTCTCTTGGCAGGAACTGTGATTCTGCACCTCTATTTTATATAAATGGGTCTAGCACAGGTTTTGGGGTCACTGTGTGTGTAGGAAATCCTTTCCCTTTTCAGGCAATCAGCTGACCTGGAGAGGATGATTTTCTTCCACAAATATTGTGGCCAGTGAAGCAGAAACTGTAGCCCATCTAAACTCTTGTTCACTTGTCAGACAGGAAGAGACTTCGCAGCTGTGAGTACCAGGACAGCTGGGCAGAAAGCAGATGCCAGCCCCAGAAACCTCTGGGTGTGAAGTGAGGAAGAGAGGGGGTTTTGAGCCAAGATGAAAAGCCAAACCTCCGAAATTTTCCCAGGATAAGAAGCTTCTGGAAGTGATTGTACTGAAAGCTGTGCAGTGTTTCAGCCATCACTCCTGGGAAATGCTCAGAAGAGGAAGCTTTGAAGCCTGGGCTCACAGAATGATGGGCAGTGGGTTTTCATCAGAGAATTTATGTTCATGGGAAACCTTTAATTCCAGGACTAGATGGAGACATATCCTCATACGAAAAATGGGGGTGAATCCTCAGGCACTGTCAGGTGAGATTAACAAACCATTCCAGTCTCACCTTCAAGCTCAGTCTAAAGAAAAAGTGAGAGAGTGCTCACATCTCAGACAGGCTCAAGGTATTTTTTGTGGTGCAGACCTGAGTGCAGACTCCTTGACATCAAGGGATGGCTGTAGTTCTCCTTCCAAGCTGATAAAATAACATCTTCTTCCCACTGTAGTTATTTATTTTTACTTTTAGCTCTTCATTTTCCAAGATTTCATCCTCATTGCTTTAGGACAAAGAGAACTGTAATGACAAATAGGGTTGTTATGTTTCATCTTATTCCCAGGGGTGTGTTCTCCTGCCAATGAGGAGCATCTGCTCCTAGTCATGTAGAAATCTGATTAACAAAGCCTGATCTTTGATTAGCATATTTCAGAAATTGTTTCTTATTATGAGCTCTCCTTAGGGCTTGTGTTGCTCAGCAGTAGAACAACCTTCCAAACCTATTTAACATGTTGAGGAACTTTGCAGACATATAAATTCCTGTTTGGAACTTTTATGTTCATCTGGGTCATGCGTTCTGCAGAAGTGGGAAAAAAAATCTCAGGAAATGAGAATTCACATTGTGGGGGTTTTCAGTGTCTTTGGATGGAGCCCACAGTTCTGCTCCTATTTAATAAACTTCGTTCCACTGTTTTCAACTCTATGGAAGGTCTGTTTGTAATGAATAATAAATGGGGCTTCTGTTGTGTGTTCCACTTCAGGATTTTCATGTGCTTTTCCACCGTGAACGAGAGAATTCATACAACACACAGATGGGGAAAAGCTTTGTTATTGTCAACATTATTATTCTTTTCAGCTTTTAGAAGCAAGACACTGAGGTTGAGGCCTGATTTGTAAGGAAATAGTGACAAGGATTTCCAGCCACATTTTTTCTCCATTGCTTATCTTCAAACTCATGACTATTCAACAGTATTTGTCTTTTTTTGATAGACAATTTTTTAAATTTCAAAATTGAAAGCTGTTTCTTGTACCAGTAATGTGGAGTGTAATGCTATTGCACAACTGCATGTCCTTTCTTTGCCTTAGAAGACCTAAACAGTTTCCTGAAGTGGAGAAATTCTCCAAGGAGAGTATAAATTTTACTGTGAAAAAATCCTCAGTATTGTAACTGTGCATGATGCCACATAGACCACGTGGGCCTAAATTTTGCTCCTCTTACTCATGCCAAACTAGTGTTGACTTTCAAGGCTAAACCCACACCCCCAGTTAGGTTTTGGCTGATAGGAAACCACGAGCACAAGGCCGGAGCGACAGCCCAGTGCTGTTGGCGGCTCTTGGCCCTGGGCTCCGAGCCAGTTTGCACAGGGGTTTTTATGGAGGCAGCATTTTGCATCAAGGATGTGTCACCAGCAGGAGCAGACAACGTGCATGTGCTGCAGTGACAGAGCAAGGCCAGCTGCAAGCCAGCAAAAGTTCTGCTCATTAAACTGGGAGTGGAAATGACTTTAGAATTACCTGAGCCCACTGAACCAACGATCTGGAGTCTCTGCACGCTCCACGTGGTGCTCTCTCGTTAAAGGCTTTGCAAGAAGAGGGGGGTTGACATCCAGGGAGACACATTGCTGAGGAACCTGTGCCCTGCCATCTCAATCCCTGTCAAAGATCTGCCTCAGTCTCTGACTCAGTCTCCAGGGAGAGCCAAGAGGATTAAGAAAATGTATCTCACTCTTTGTTCTGGGATGTCAGGGGCAGGGGATGGGACACTTCTCATCTGTCTGATTTTAAAAAGACACCAAAAGGCAACAGCAAAACAGCCCTGAATGCTGAAGAGCCTTGTGAACCTTTGGTCTTTGCAGTGGGACAGACTGGCCCTGTACCACTGCTGAAGTATTTTTCTAATGGCAACACTTGGAATGTTGATGCCTCATTGTTTATGGTGCAGGAAACAGATGGTCCTTCCTCCTTCCTTGCTCACTTCACCTCTTCCATCAGTTTTAATGGCTTTAAAAGCTAAAGCTTTTAACACTTTTGCTTTGTTTTTACCATTTCCCCCTGTCTTGCACCAAGGGCATTCCAGTGAATCCATGGAAGCTCAATTGCCCAGCACAAATGTGTAATGGGCATTAATGTGGCAGGAGCTCATGGCTGTGGCTGTTTAACCCAGCACAGAACAGCTGCAGCACTTCAGGCCTTAAATGCATTTGCTCTCCAAAAAATTTGCTAATTTGTAATAAACTGACACTTCTTGTACTTCAAATAGTCTCCTTTGAAAGCTTCTCTGATCATTCAGGAAAACTGGGAAGCACAGTTGTCATAATGCACAGGAAGAGCTTGAGACAGTCCCCAAAATGAAACCAGGAGTGGCCCAGGATGTGGGGAGGGATGGGAGAGGTAAAATGGGGTTTCAGGACATCTTGAAGAGGAGCAGAAAGTCAAATCCAGGGCAAGAGAATTTCCAGAAGGAGCTTCTCTAAAACTCACTTCTTAACAAAAAGTGAAATTTCTCCATATGGCTGTGACTTCTCCTCTGAAGTGGTTTGAATATTTGTAATTCGCCCTGGCAGAATTATTGCTGTTCTTTAGAACATCCTTTTGTGAGAGAATGAATTTCGATGGATACCTAGGACAACAGCCTGGGCATCTTTTCTCTTCTAGGACATCATGGTCCCTAACCCCACCTCCAGCAGCAGTGCTGCTGATGCACGTTGTTGTATGAAAGCCCAGGATTATTATATTGTTATTCCTGCTCTTCTACATTTTAAGTACAGGAAATGCTTATGTGTAAAAATTAAAAACAATTTCTACAAAATAATGTGCCTGTTACACAGCGTCTGTGAAGTTAAATTTATTTGCACTCTGCAATATGTCAGCTCTTAGTGAGCTTCTAAAATACTAATATAGGAGTACATTTTATCCAAACATAACTTTTCTGTGAAATAAACAGCACGATATAGTTGGTTAAACCAGAACTTCATCCCAAAGTCTCGTGTCCAATATTAATGTGATATGGTCTAGTTGGTGGGGAGTTGGACTAGATGATCCCTTCCAACTCGGAATGACCTGTGAACCTGTGAGTGCTACCCAGACTCAGGTCACTGTTCAATAATCACTCTCTGAGCTCCTCATCTCTCCCCATAAACATCCCTGTGTCCCAGCAGTCTGAGAGCAGCAGCACAGACCATAAACCAGCCATTTATTTATTCACTCGCACCTGGGAGCGTTTGTTCGCACCCCTTGTCATCTGTCAGCCAAATGAGACGCCTTTGTTGCATTTCTCACTTGCTTTTTTTTTTCTTTTTTTCATGTGCTTGGTTTTTCATAGCCCTCGATCCATCCAAGGATCCGTGCCTGAAGGTGAAGTGCAGCCCACACAAAGTGTGTGTCACCCACGACTACGAGACGGCGATTTGTGTGAGCCGCAAGCAGCTGCTGCACAGGTGAGGGGACACACCCACGCTGACACAACTCCCAAATTAACATTAAAAAAACCAATTTCAAACGTTCCTTTAAAGTTTAATTTCCTTTTTTTAATTTTTTTTTCCCCAAAGAACAAACAGAGGTTTTGCTATTTATAACCCAGGCTGTTCCCAAAAGGTGACCTGGGACGTGGTGCGCCATGTGGTGTGGATTTGTGGGCTGCAGGATGATTTCCTTGTGCTGGGAAGGGTTTTCTCCTCCTCTGAATATTTTAAAACCTGAAATATGTGTCAGGGAGATACACAGTTCCAGTAACTTAATTGGAAGTGATTAAAAAAGAGATTAATAAAGATTATTTTTTTAAAATATATCAAACCTCTGCTTAAATTTGCTAAAGAACTGAAAAATGATGGTGGAACTTTGTAGAGCATCTCCGTGGGGAGTCACATAATTACAGAGAGCTCCAGATCTGATTGCTGAATGGATGAATTAGGAGCAAATGAACTTGCTAATATGTTCCAAGCTTTGGCCAAGATGTTCAAATTACACCACAGAACTTCACTGAGAGAAGCTCCCAAATAAATGAAGAAATCCTCCTGGTCATGGGTTGCAATAGACTGCAAACAACCAAGAATTAAGAAACTCATAAAGAAATGTTGAGAAAACAAACTAACATTGCCCTGGTTTGGAAGCAGAACGAGTAGAACCAGTGAGGAAACAGGGTTTGAGTCTCTCCAGAGCCTCTCTGAGGATCAAACTGAAGAAATAACCCCCTCCACTTGCCAACAGGTGTCGAATAAATCAGGTACTGCTGTAATGGGCAACTCTGAAAGCTTGGTCTGCACTTTAGGAAAATACATTGTCTTGCTTTCATTATTTTGGAGTGATAAATCTGGGGATTGCTCTTCAGTTGGTCTCCCTGTTTAGTATGGAAGCAAAAATTCGCCCGGAACAACTCAGGTCTTAAATGTCCTTGTCAGCTGTCGACAACTGTTTAAGCCAAACAGGCTTAAGCCCTTCAGGATGATGTGATTCCCGTGTGCCAGGACTATATCTCATCCTATCTCACTGGGGAAGCAAATCCTGTAAGAAGAAATTGTCTTTGATTGATAATAGGAAGTTAATGGTGTAATGTGCATGAGGCAGTGTGTTTAATCTTTGGGTTTCAGTATGGAATGATCCCTGGAAGGATGTCAGGAGTCTGCCTGGGCGCAGTGCTTACATCCTAATGACATTTTTGGCATTACGTAGCTTACGTTTTTTAGTTAGGATGGATTTAAACTACTTGCATTATAGAGTATCTTTGTGATATATAGCCCTAGATGTTGAGCCAAATGCTTTCTGAGCTATTTCCAGTATTTAATGTTCCCAAAGTAGTCAAAATGGTTCAAAGTAATGGTAGAGAGGAGCTGAATATCCTTTCTTTGCAGAAACCAGGCTGTTTCCTGTGATGTCTCTGTGATTCCTCCACTGCCTGCAGCCCTTTCAGATAACCTTTGAGTAGCACTGTGACTATGGAGATGAATCGAAAAGTATTGAAAACTTACCCTGAAAATTCTCCAAACAATTTCCAGCAAGTTTTGTGATGCTGAAAGAACTACTGTTGCTGTGTGAGAGTGGCACAGATAACCCCAAAGTGGTTTTATTCTCCAGGTCCCCAGCTGCCTTTGGCTCAGAGGGGAGACATCACCAGGGCAAACTTTCTGCTGGTTTGGGCCAGGGGAGTGACACCCCTAAAAGTTGCCATCCTTGGTCCCACAACATTGTGCTTTTTCTGGGCTGTATGTCTGACTCCAGACATATTTAAGGCTGTGTTAATCAGGACTAAAGAGGAGTTGCACCTATTTAAAAGCAGGGAAAATCTGAATATTTTAGTGTGGGCACATGGAGTAAGAACCACCAAATAACACAGCACTGTGTGGCTGCAAGGTGGGAGAACCCAAACGACCACAGGCCAAGACCACAGTGTAGTTTGTTCATTTTTGTCTTCCTTCATGGACACTGTCCAACTAATTTTTCTAGCAAGCTTTTAGTACTTCAGAAGTTAAGGCAGGACATGTCTGAGAGGTGTTTGAGACAGACAATAGCATTTGTCAGCACATCCTCCAAGGCATTTACGGTACCAATTGGACAGTAAATGTAGAGAAAAGGCAAGACTAGCAGCGATTGAAGTGTGTGAAAAAGATACATTTCGAGGTACCTTATTACATACTTAATTATCCTTGTACTAATGGCAGTCTTATGAAACCTTTTTTGTGCGGATTAAAACCCCTTTCAATTCAGACATCAGTGAGGTGTACCTGGATTTTAGTAAAGCCTTTGACACTGTCCCCCATAACAAACTCCTGGTGAAGCTGGAGGCTTGTGGTTTGGATGGGTTTACAGTGGACTGGATCAGGAGTTGGTTGGATAACAGATCTCAGAGAGTGGTGGTTAATGGTGCTGTGTCCGGTTGGAGGCCGGTCACTAGTGGGGTGCCTCAGGGCTCAGTGTTGGGACCTGTCCTGTTCAATATCTTTATTGATGATTTGGACGAAGGGATGGAGTCTGTTATTAGCAAGTTTGCAGATGACACTAAGCTGGGGATAAATGTCGATCTGGTGGAGGGTAGGAGGGCTCTGCAGAGGGACCTTGACAGGCTGGCTAGATGGGCTGAAACCAATGGCATGGGGTTCAACCAGTCTAAGTGTCGGGTCCTACACTTCGGTTACAATAACCCCATGCAGAACTATAGGCTGGGGTTGGAGTGGCTGCAGGATGATCAGGTGGAAAGAGACCTGGGAGTGCTGGTTGATAGAAAACTTAACATGAGGCAGCAGTGTGCCCAGGTNGTGAGGAAGAGCCCTTATTAACCCAGTTTTCCATGAAATGCAAGAGTTAACATCTCCCAAGGAGTTCTCACACATTTCCAGTCCTGTAACACTTGGCGCCGTTTGTATCTGCTGGTGCAGTGGATGGGAAGGAAAGATGTCACTCTTGGGCTCTTTTCAGAAGAGCAGAATGAGGAGAGAGGATTGATGGGAAGATAATGGGCATATTACCATGTGCAGGGTTTACAGCTTTGTTCACTCCATTTCACTGGTGATCACCAATTAGTCCATCACTGCAGCGGGTGTCACTCACAGAGCGAATCACCCATCCCTGCCTCTCTGCTGGGCCTCACAAATCCACCTCTTCCCTCACTCTTTCCTCAGGACTTTTAAGGATAATGCTGCTGACAAAACAGGCCGTTACTGCGTCCCTCACAATATATATATATATATTTTTTAATAAGATCTGGACAAATTCTGGGATAAAACATCTGCTTTTCTAAATTCCACATCCAAACCTTGGTGTGAGCATTGTGACAGGGTTGGCAACTGCATTTATCCACAAGGAGCAGACAAATCTCCTTCTCTTCCTTGACAAATCCTGCAGTTGATGCACCATTTCTGCTTAGGAAGGACCCTGTTCAAAACAAGTCAAGTAAAATTGAGTAAAACAACCCCATCTGTGTTTGACTTGTGTGTGTTTTCCCAAACTGCAGGATGGGAGGACCCAAAACAGGCCAAAACCAGAGTGGAGTTTGTTCATTTTTTTGTCTTCCTCCATGGGAACTGTCCAACTAGGTTTTTTCTTGTAAGCTTTTATTATTTCAGAATGTTTCCAAAGCAAAGGGTCTGTATTTCTACTTTTTGCTCTGTGCTGAAACAAAGAGGGAAAGGATGTGACTCCCCAACAAGGTGAATTTTCCCCATTTCATTAAACTCTTGATATTTTTTATAAGCTGGCAGTTGCAAGACCAGGCAGAAAATTTGGAAAATCTGCTGTAAAAATGCTGGTTTTTTCATTTATTATTTATTTGTAGCTGAGAAAAAATGAGGAAAAATTCATTTCAGTGGTGCTGCAGTGGAAGACAGTTGGTTCATCCATCCTGGGTAGGCAGGAAGCCAAAAATTTTTTTCTGGGACTTGGGGGCCTTCTTGGAGTAAGAGTCCTCCATAATCTCAGTGATGAAATATGGGATTCCACTCAATAACTTAGGATAATACAGCTCTGTAATAAAATTGTTATGAAGATTAAATTGTTCGTGCATGCACTGGATGCAGAAAACATAAATATCAAAATTGTTTTTTCACATCCCTAGAGGTTTTTGTAAGTTCTGGGATGAATTCACAGACATGAGTTAATTTTTACTGCAGGTTTTTGGTTTTTTTTTTTATGGACATCAAATGAGTTCTTTTGTTGATTAATGTTTTCAGAATTAAGGGAAGAAGAGAGCCCGGTTCAGAGCCAAAAGAAAAGTCTGTTGCTTTATTAAAAAATAAAGCCATTTCAAGTTTTTTTTATTTTTTCCCCTAAATAATAATACAACAATGTTTACATCTGCAAACTGGTTTGAACTCACTAAAGCTGACTTTCCCCCCGCCCCCCCAAAATAAGGTTATTTTGTGAAACATTTTATCCACCTCAAATTTGAGCATTGATTAATCTCCTGGCTTAGATTTTTGCTTCAGAAGAAAGAGCATTGAAATATTTGATTAAACACACACTCCCCAAAGCCAACAGATTGCGTGAAATTCTTTTCAAACAAATACACTGTACCGGGGAAATTGCCAAAATTGAGGCTTCTTATTCCCAAGGGTAGCTCTGACAGAATCTTGGAGAGTTATTTTAATCCTCTGTGAATGAAAGTTGTAGACATGAACAGGCCGGAGTAAATGTTTGTATTTTGGGGTGGTTTTTTTGTGATTTGTAACTAATATCTAATCCCTCCCAGTACATTGCAGACTTTATCTGTTTGTCCAGAAAATTCAATGAGAAGCCAAGAAAATCAAAGGGAAAGGGGCCTCGGAGTGCAGCACAGGCTGGGATGTGCCAGGGCTGTGCCAGGGATGTGTGGGGACCTCAGAGAAAGCTCCAGAGCTTTCACAAGTGTTTCATCTCCAGATTGCCGGAACAAAGGATGCCTTTGCTGCAGCACAAAAGCTTGGCATTGTGCAGCAGACAAGTAACAGGCACGTGGAAATCGGGAATGTTTCTTTTGTTCTGTGGGATAAGTTGCTTTTCAAGAAGACAGCACATGGTGTGATGTGCCATCAATCTGGAGGTGCTCAGGGGGACCACTGACTATTAAGGCTGAGCAGCAGAAGAGTCTGGCACTATCCTTTATTCACCATTACAGTTATTTTTCAGTTTTTGATCATGAAAACGATGATCTAAGCGTGAACTCCCGAAGGTTAATAGCTTTTCCTCCAAGACAGTCTCCATCACTGACTGCCCGGGATCCCATTCAAGGGTACTTGAAGACTGGAACAGCACTCAGTGGTTTTAAAAGCAGATGTTCCTCTACTCCACAGGATCATCTGTGAACTGCAGCTCTCACTCTCCAAGTGGTGCACTTCCCAGTTTCAGCTCTGTCTGCATTAAATTGCTTTTAACTAAAGAGACCTTTGGGGTTGTCTGGGGAGGGCCTGGCTTTCTTCAGTCACAGCAAGGAGCTCGGCCAGTTCCGAGTGAGGAGTGACCTACTTGCTGCCAGGAGTTCCTGCACAGAAATCCTCCGGTGATGACTTTCTGGAGGAAGCTGACTATGGACTGGCCCCTCAACAGACAATCCTGGTCTTTTTTTAGGCTGTTTTCTGGCTTTCCCAAGATGTGCCATTGACTTCGGTGGGTATTTCAAAATTTAGATTTAAAAGACCCTGAAAAAGTAGCAATCTTAGGAAAGACCCAGTTTCCTTCCTCTTGAGCACTGCAGTCATCTTTAGAGCTGAATTCAAATGTGGTTACTGACTCAAAGCGAAAAATACCCAAATTTTGCTCCGTGCATTTTGGTATTCCCATGACTTCCCAAACCTCTTAATAATCATTATATTTCCTTTGTATTTGCAGCATCCTCCCAATTTCCATGGGCGACACCTGTGCTCTGCCTGACCATGCCCTAAGTCTTCTCCTATAAAAAAGCTCTTTTTAAGACCTTCCTCTTGCCTCTCTCAGTTTTCCTCTGTAGCAGAGCTCAGCTTTGGCTGCTGAGACCAGGAAAGAAATGAAACCCCAAACTATCATTTTGTCTTCTTGCTGTTCCAACTCTTTACACATCCTTAGTCATTGCAATGGCTGTGAGTCATTACTTGTTAAGATTTTAATCTTTATTTTTTAAATTCGTCCCCTCTTTTCAGTGCCTGTCTGTGCATGCTGCTTTAAACCTCTGGTTATTCTTCCATCAGCCCTGGTAGAATGTTTGGAAATCCATATTCCAGGTGGGCTTTCATTGGAGCTTTCTGGAGAACAGCTCTGGCTCTGATGTTTGGTGGTCTCTGGGTTGATACACCATGTGGTAGATACATGTGCAATTTGCTGTTTCAAGCATTTCCACATTTGTTTCATCCTCAGTAGAAACACACAATACCAACAGTGCTTTTTTCTTTAATGGAAAACATTTTTTTTATCAACATGGTAACGAAAGGAGGGGGGGGAGCGAGTCTGAAATAAATGCAATCCATACCTAATTCAACATTACATATAAACTGCTTATAAAATTCAATGTTTAGAGCTCTGCTGTGTGACTAACATGTAAGTTAAGTGTATAATGATGGAAAACTCATTCCTGAAATTGATGTGTGAATGCAAGTTTGTGCAGCAGACTCACAGGGAACACAAGGCAGCAGGAAAACTTAAATATAGAGAAGATAAAATAAGGGCAACATAATTGTTCTTCAATGGTTTTACCCTCTCAGTGGGTCCTTTTGTAGACTGCAGAATTGGTCACGTAGAGACCTCTTGATGTAGCTCTTCTCAGCTTGTCAAGAGCGAGCACCCAGAGCTGAGTGAGCATCCAAAAGCTCCTGTTCCCCTTGAGATATTTGGAGGAAGGCTGAGTTAAAAGTTCAGTCGCCTCCTCCGTGGCATTTGGCTCTTCCTGACTTGGATCAGGAGCTGTTGACAGCAGAAGGGAGGTTGGCTTTGTTTTTGTTGTTTGTAAAGCTCCTCTTGCTCATTTGAAAGGGAGCAAGAAATGAAAACAGTAATTGGTAGAAATGTCATCTGCCTGGCAAATGTCGTGGGATTTGCCAACAAATGAGTAATGAACAAATGAACAAAGTTGGAAAGGACTCACTGCCTTTGCATCCTCGGCCTGTGAGAAAGTTTTAGGCTTTGCATGTGGAGCAGCTTCATAATTCTTGGATTTTCACTGGTTTTTCCCCCAGCCTTCGCACATCTTCATCCTCACTGGCATTAAAGCACAGACAGGTGGGTGTGTGATGATGTGGGGCCCCGGAGGACAGTCCACAGGCTCTGTGTCCCTGCCAGGAGCACCACATTTGACCCTGTACATCCCATGGATGTGTCTTTTCTTGAGCTGTTGGTTGACTTTCCCTACGACTCCATTAATCCTCACCTGACTTGGAGTCTGCAATATTTTTGGATTTACCACAACCCAGTAGATTAAGGATGTATTTCCCAATTCACTTTGTATTTTCAATATGCTAAAAATCTTAACTGTAGAATTGCTGGAAGCAAATTTGTAATAATATTTAATATGTGGCTGCATTTTTGCTATTTATCCTTATCTTTAATCTGTTGAGTAATCCAGTCAGTCAGAAATTATTAGTTAATGTTTACAAATGACCTCCAATGCTCTGACAATAATTCTGTATTTATACAATAATCTGTTTACTGGAGATTTTAAATTCATTGCTGGTTTTTTTGCTGTAAAAGCCCCGGGACATGAATGTGTTCAGTGGAAGTCTTTTTAGTGCTAATAAAAGGCATGCTTTTGTAAGACTGGGACTTATGTTTACAGCAAAAGAATTTTATTAAAGCTTTTCTTCAATTTCCAACATCCTGTTATACTGGAAAAAAAACATTAAATGGGCAGCATTCTAAAATCTGCATTTTGATAAATGGCATGATACATTCCAATTGCAGTCAATATTCCAAACGGTACATTTGGGATGAAATTTGTAAATTAAGCCTGAAGAAAATTGCATTTGATTCGATGTTGGTCAGTTTGCTGCTTTTTACAACAGTGTGGTGCAGACTCAACACAGACAACTTTCAAATCAAAGATTGATCTTTATTGTTCACAGAACAGTTCTTAATTTACCATTTCACTGCTGAGATTTGCCAGTTATTGCTTCTAAAGCCTTTCCGTGGCAGCATCAATAACAACGGCCTGAAATTCTGATCCTTCAGGCCACGCTCGACTTTTTCCACCCCCAGCCTTGTGTGGTCCCAGATTTCCAGCCCACGTGTGGCTCTGTTGGGTGGGAAGCTTTGGCTCCTCCAAAGCTGAGATGGTTTTCAGCAGAGTTCTGCTGGATTTCACATCTCCTCCAACATCCTGCATCATTCCAGGCACAAAACCTCGCCGGTAAAAGTGATGAGCCCATAGCCAAGACCACCCCGAGGAATTGGTCAGCAATTACCTTGGCTTTCAGTTTTGAGTTAAAGTTTGCAGGAAACTTAGGCTGGGAAGACGTTTCCACAGAGGTTTGCTGGTTCCAAACTTGATTAGCAACAAAGACGTGAATGTCAGCTAAAGGATGAGGTTGAAAAAGGTAATCTGAGGTGTTTGATCCCTTCCATAGCCGTGCAGTTCCATCTAAGGGCACGCTTTTGAATGCAATAGCACATGAAAACAAGAAAAAGGAGCTTCTTGCATCAATCATTTTCTTATTTCGTGCAAGTTATGTTAACAAAATGAAGTTTTAAGCTATAACTTCCTGCTTCTTTAATATTTCAATTTAGATCATTCTCTTTTCATTAATAAGCTTATGATTGCCTGCTTAGAGCTTTGCCAGAGCTCATCAAGAGTTCAACCTACAGATTTTCAATTTAGTCATTTTATATCAGATTAATTCAACCAATGAACCACAAGTGACATTATTTATGGACATGAGCCACCAAAGTACAGTCTGTTCAAAGCTCAGTGTGTAGGCAGGACTAATGATACTTAGAAATCAACCCAAAATATGTGTTTTATCTCTTTCAGGATGTCTGCTCAGGCATCACTGTCCCACCTCCAAATGACCTTGGCAAGTTCCTGTCTCCGGGTTTAAAGCACATTCAGTGGGAGATGAAGGGGAGGTGGGAGATGTCCCTGCTCACTGCAGAGGGCTTGGACTAAATGACATTTGAAAGGTCATTTCCACCTGAACCTGTTCTGTGCTTCTCTGATTTGATGAGATTTTTGGTCTGTATATTCATCCTGAGCCACTTGACTGGCTACGACAGCACAGAGCTGTCTGAAATAAATAAATAAATAGCAAATATATATTCTGATAGATTCTGTTACATTAATGGAGCATAATGATCAGGAAACATTTCTACAGATCTGTGCTGGTAAATCTTTGTGGAATAACAGAAGATTAGCAGGTTTTCAAATTAGTTAAGAGAGAAGTATCAAGCCTTCATTTTGTTATCAGTTATTGCATTTATGTTCTCTATTTCCACAGCGAAATCATAAAAGATCCATTTTAAATAAACACAGAATGTTCAGTAACTGCAATTTCAAAAGTCAAAATTTCTGGCACATTCCACAGAGTTATTTCCTAATCTAATTAGTATATTAAAAAAAAGAAGAAAAGGAAGAAGAAGAAAGCTTGCATTACAGCCAGTGTAAAACTGCCACCTCTATGAAATCAAATATTGCAATTAAATAAAATACTGAAAACTTTGTAGTTTCAATATTCCTGGATTAGCTTCTAACTTCATAGAATTAACTGTGTAGCTCTTGCAGTCTCTGTAATCACCTCCCTGCTGAGATTTTTTAGCACTGGAACATTCTGAGGAAGTGGAAATAGAAATGAGGTTAAAATGGAAACAAGCTTTTAGCATTGAGTGATGTGTTCTGGAGTCATCGGACAAAATGGTTTTCCTGTCACTTCAGCAAAACATTTTCTAGGAAGGTAAAGAACAGTTTTTGACAGGGAAGTCTCTCACCTCAGGAATGTGGAGGGTGGTGAAGAGACCTTGAATGTATCATACAACAAATGAGGTTCAAGCCTTGCCACTCAGGCAGAGAAATCTTCTGCGTCTTCTGGCAGGTGGTTATTGACTTCTCTTCGTGGCTTTCCCTGGAAGTCTGGAGTTTGTGCTCCTTTCCCTTGGTTCTAATTGGAGAAGAAATTTGGTCAGTTCATGAATTATGCCAAGTCCCCTCAGCAGGCTCCTGGCTGTGGCACTCAGGCTTTACTCTTGGAAATAAAATCCACTCCAGGACTTCCCAGTGCCCCACCTTGGAGAAGTCAGTCAGATCACACTGGTGGAGTCACCACCTCCTGTCCTGGGGGTGTGACACATGTATTTTGTGCTGAGGTGGTGAGGAGGATCTATAGCCTATAGAGACCCCAACTGCCTCGAGGATTCAATTGCCATTTGCACCTGGAGAAAATAAGACTTTTTTTTCCATTATTACCTCTAGAACAGAGTATGGCTTTGCTCCTGGAAAAGTGTCCAGAGACATTTTCTCTCCTCTTTTCATTATTTGGAACTGATCCAGCACTGCTGCTTTCCCATTTTATTTCTACAATGGTAGAGATTAAATATACTGTATTATGATTTCTGAAGGATGAAATCCTTTGCCTGGGCCTTCACTGGTTTCTGCTGAATCCCAACTACTAAAATATTTCCGTCTCCATCTCATCCATTTTCTGAGACAGTATCTTTATATTGCAAAGCAAATTTTCCCAATAACCCTCAACTTACCTTCTTTTCTTACAATTCTCTTTGCATACTAAGAACAGGCAATTTCTGTCATTATCTCTCATCATACTTTTCCAGGGGAAGCAAATGCTTCAGAGTGTTCTGAGGACTTGCTGCTGCACCTGCAGGATTCAGGAGGAGAAAAATCTCACAAATCTTGTGAGCTCTTGCTGATGTGATCACTCTTTGCTTTAGTACATTTTAATTCTGGCAGCAAAAACTTGTCATGAAATAAATATTCTCTGACAGTCTCTCTACTTTTCTCCTGTCTAGATCTGCACTTTGAAATTATTTTGTCCCTTAATGAGGGCTTATGTTATCTCACACATGCTTCTATGAAACATAATGTAGTTTTAAAATAAAGAACAATTATTTTTTATACCTTGAGGCTCTTTTACAACCGTGGTGAATTGCAAAATGATGTTACTTTTCAAAAAAAAGGAAAAGACACACAAGGACTAAAGCGTGCTGTGCACTTCATTGAAATCCGAATTATTTTCACTGATCTTGTCTCTTGTTTGTTTTTATATATTTTTATTTGTTCTCTGGCCTGAAATATTGCGCAGATAATTTTTTAAAGGAGTCAAGGAAGGACAGGCACAACAGTTACGATTTGGATTAAAGGAGTTTTCTACTGGAGTCCCAGTTTTGACTCAGACTGAATCAATAATCTGTACATTTGTCATGTGGCACCTCTCCTGGAAAGGAACAGTTCTGTAAAGGTCTTGTAGAAGATATTTGAACTATTTATTTCATGTCTGCAAGTAAATCTTTGCAAACTTTGTATTAACAGCATTGGTCACACTCAAATTTAACAGCTTTGTTCGGAATTAACATTTAATGGAATTAACATTCCACCAAGGGAAGCCACCTTATGGCTTCAGATTCCTTTGCAATCTCGTCAGTTTTTCTTCTGTTTCACTTTTCTCCTTTCACTGGCAAGAATTTTACAACTTTTTCTTCCTTGTCAGTGTTTGTAAGATCCAACACAATCTGCTTATGGGTAGTTTTGTTATTGTAACTCTGTCCCAGCTTCGTGATGATGACATCTAAGAAAATGTTCTTTAATATGCATGGGGAGTGACAGTTGGGAATTTGGCTTGGCTGATTTATCTGTCCTCTGCTTTGATCACCACACAATCCATCTTCTTTCATGAAACAAAACAACCCATTCTAATTAGTTGGTTGTTACAATCAGTGATCATCAACTGTGGAAATCTAATTAACCTTAGTAGTAAAACATAAAATAAGGGGAGTTTTATTCATTTGTTTAATGAGTTGGGAAGTCAAGAGAATAGAGTTTGTTAAAAAGAGATGAAAACACTAATGAAGACTCAAACCTGCTCCTCTTGCCTCACATCTGGTCTCTTGCCTTGCTCAGAAGGCAACTGAGCAGACAGAAATACAGGAAACTTCCGTGTCCTCAGCTTTTTATTTCTCCTTTTTAATAAATTCTGTCATTGTACCTCGTTGCCATTTAAATTGATGGTTCATGTTGAACAGAAAGGACATTTTAAATTATTCTGCCCATTCTTCATTGCCATAGGTTGTAATGTGTATGCCATTACTCTGCTCCTTCCTCCAGCTTTAAATCTCTTTCAGGTCCTTTGACACATTTTTCTAGTCTCAGCTAATCCAGTTTACCTGGAGCCCAGCACTGCCAAACTGAATTACACTGTGGTCATTCCTCCTTAGCACCTCATCCATAGTTAATTTCTTGAGCCTCTGAGCTTTATCTGTGGATACATTTTTCATTTGCAACAATGCTTCAGCTTAGCAAAGGAAGAGCTCAGGAGTCCCAGGGTTTTGTTAATCAGTTCCTTCGTAAATTCAGAAAAGTTTTGCTTCATTTTGAACCAAGTGCCTGTTTATCAGAGGTTCAGAGTCCTTCCAGAAACTCACATCCCAGTGTTTGATGAAAGGCAAATGAGAGATCAGAGATCTTAATTTCTCCATGAGTTTCACCCAGTGTGTGAAATGGGAACACACCTCGGGGTCATGATCAGGATGAGATAAATCAGCTGTACTCATTTGGTCAGGAAATACAAGCAGAACTTTCGGTGTTCCTGATGTTCTTAGCCAAGCCCAGGACTGCCACATTAGAAATCAATTAGTAACCAGAAAGGGGTCTGGTTAATCCACCTCTTTATTTCTGCTGGATTCCAAAAACTTAGGGCAAGACTAGGATCACTAAAGCATGAATCTGAAGCAGTTATGGATCCATAAACCAGCCTTCCAGCTGCTATACTGCAACCCTCAGGGTAAGATTTAACCAGCCTTTGGCTTCCTTTGGATGTAAGGGAAAGATGTATCTCAAGTAGTTTCCAGATCTGGAAAGAAACAAACTCATATTATGTATTTTGCCTTTGCAAACTCGTCCTTCCCTCACCAAAAGTATTATTTACTGATGAACAAAAGCTCTGATAGGGCTAAAGGTATGTTTTGTACCCTAAACTGAGAACAGACTGAAAATAAGGGAAGAATAGATTGTAAACGAGTGAAATGTGGTGATCTGGAAGAATTTTAGGAAGATACAGGATGTGGCTAAATTCAGTGTTTATACTCTTGTACACACTGGAAAGCAGAAAGATAATGTGCTCTGGTTTGCATCTGGGAAAGGGAGGATGTAATTAAAGAATGAGTCCAGAAAATAAACGTGATGAGAGAGAAACAGCAACTGAAAAACAGAGAAGCTGATGTGAGAAGAAATGTGGCATATTTGGTTTTGACTTAATGAGCTTTTAATGTGGACAGGGTGTTCCTGAGAGGAAATTACAATAATTGTACAAAGAGAGAGGAGGATAAACCAGAGCCAACACCTATAAAATGTACAAGACTGAGCTGTTACAGGGAAAGCACCAAAATGGCATTGAGATACCATTTAGAGAAAATATAATCCTTAATATGACACATCCCAGCAGAGAGAGAAAGAATAGTTAAGAGCAGATGAAGAAATAACTGCTTCTCCAAGGGGCCTCATTTTTGGGATTGAATGAAGCAGAAGGAAGTTGCAGAGGTAGGAAGGGAAAAGTGGAAGGAAAAGGGAATGGGATGGGAGGAGGTCAGAGCAGGGTGGTCAGGCTGGAAGATTGGAATTAAAATGGTGAAATACAACCGTGAGTAGGAAAGGGCATTGCAGGTTTTTTCAGGATTTTGTAAAATTTTCCTGTAACAAGCTGACCAGACCTTGATAAAAAAGTGTTGGAGGAGAAAGTCAGAGATGCCAATCAGGGTAGACCACAGACAGTGGACTGCTGAAGTGCCAGGCAATGTTCTCCTGTCCAGCTAAATGTGCCACTGGTCGAGTGTTACTTTTTCCCCCAGTAAAACTGACTTTTGAGAAAGCTGCTATAAAATGGTGAAACTTTCAGAAGTGCAAATGTGAAGCTACACCTCATTTTACTGGCACACTGAGCTTCCATGGTACAGAGCCTGTGGAGCTACGTGGTCAAAGCATGTGGGAAGAAGGGATGGTTTGCAGTGTGCGGTTGCTTGGCTTCGTGATTCAAGGTCACAGCAAAGGGAAATCTCAATAACTCAGTGGAAGTACCTCATGGAATGCATATCTTGCACTTTCCACAAGTGTGTCCATTGCATTCATCTTCAAATTTTACCTCAAGGTGTGTTTCTCCATGTGCCGTCTCCACACTGGATCATGTGCATTCCCTCAGTCCCATAAATTAATGTGATTATGGAAATTGTGTCTCTCAGCTGGGACCTTCCTGAAGCTGCAGTCACCTCTCATTAAGACCCAGCCTGATGGAAGATGGGTAATGCTCTTGATGGCCTCATTTGAGAGCTGGGAATGCTGCAGATATGATGAGTTCCACCTCTAGCATCAAATAACCAGACAGGCAGCACTGAATACATTGAGAAATTCAGCAGAATGTTTAGACATTCCTTGGACTGAGCTCTAAATCAGCAGTGCTGAATAAGCAACAGGGGCATTAGCCTATTTAGATGCTAAAAAGGATGGGATTTTCAAATTACCCAGCCCCGTGTGGTATTTATAAGTGGTTTGGTTTGCATGCATTTCACTAACATTCATTTTATTCTGACACAGGAAACTGCATTCTGATTATTTCCCTAAACCAACCTCGAATTGTGGATTTTGACTACACTCTGGAGGTGGCTTTGGGATTGATTTTTTTTTTTTAATTGTCTGTTGTTTGACAAGCCAATTCCATTCAGAAATCACCCATGAATTCGCAGGTAATCAATGCTAATTGTAAAAATCCTCAACAGCTTAATCTGCGTAGATTTCTTGAGAATTTAATAAGCTTCTCTCATAATAGAATGTGTCAGAAGGGGCAAATATTTTGCTAGCACAGCTTGTAACTGATTGTTTGTACCATGGCAGTGAGTATTCACACAGCAGTAGTACTGTGCAGTCAGTTTTAAAAAGGAACATTTGGTTTGGTGCCTTAAGGGCAAGAATTTTTACAATATTTTTTTTCATTCATTTACTTTCTCATCCCTACCAGCAATATACTATCAATTCTTTATTTATTTTTTTTTTTAGGGGAGGATTGCATGTTATTTGCCTTAGGAAAAGCAAAAGCAACATAATGAGGCAGAACTCAGCTGAGCTGTCTTAAGGACGCTTTGGGGGGGGTGATGATTTTTCCCCTGCAGTTGCAAAGGAACAGTAACATTTCTGAACCTTTTTACCTCAGAAAAAATCCCCCCCAAAAAATAAGAAAACCAACCAAACTCTCACTTTTGGGGCAGTAGGGCATTTATGGAAGGTGGATTTAGGATTGTGTTGTGCGTGAATTGGAGAATAAATAAGGCTGAGTTCCAGATTGTCCTGGAGGACACAGAGCTGCTCAAGGCCACCTCTTTCAGCCCATTAGTTTGTCCCCAGAGTTCTGCCCTGCTCAATGTGTGTGGGGACAGGACACAGGGGAGTTTTTTGATGGTGTTAAACTTCACAAACCTACATTTGGCCAAGGAGGATGGTTCCAAAGCTCCTGGGAGGGTCGTTGGTCGTGTTGGAACTTTGGAATCTGCCTCGATTTTTAGCCCAGGTCACCCCTCGGTGTTTGCACGACCAGGGTTCAACACTGGGACCAGGAATATGAGCTGGAGCAGGGAAACAGTGGGAAATGAGTGCTCTGCCACAGCCAGGGAGAACAGTTTAGAGGCTGGTCAATGGCATGAACAGGGCACAGCGAGGGAGGATCAGCTCCCTCCCCAGACAAACCTCCCATCCCATCAGCAATTCGGCTTCCTTGGAGATCTTGGCAAACTCTGCCAGCAGGAGGAGGCAGAACTGATCAATACATTATTTTAATATCAAAATAATCGGATTGTGAGCAGAGAAAAGGTACCTTCATTCTAGTAAAATGTATTCTTTTTTGGCAGCAGGGAAAAAGCCACAGGCTGGCATGGAGAGAAAGGCCAGTGGCAAAAAAAAATATTTTATATTTGCTGCACAATTCATCTTTGAGCACTTGGTACCGATTTCCTGCATCTCAGCAGGTGAAAACCAGGATCCAGAAGTGGCTGCTGGAAATTCCCACAAACCAAGTAGTGGGGGAGAAGATTTCAGCTTTAATGATGAAGTTCCTGCTATCTCCACTCCTCCTTTGAAACTCAAGGCACTTCACTTTGTTCTTACATAGTCTGGTGTCTGGGATTCCTTTTTATGTTAGTAGGAAAATAATGATGAAAAGGAAAATAATTCTCTTATGAAAATTCATGAGAACAGGCAGAGTTTAGAAGCTCTGTTATTTATTCAGGAGAGCTCAATGAGTTGATGTTTGTGTAGACTTTTTTGGTTTGGTTCTTTTCCTTTGTGTACCTTGCCTGTTTGCCTACAACTGTGCAGCTGGTGAGCCTAAGTATTAGGTCTAAAAATTAAAAATCATCTAGAATCGAGATTAAAAAGTAAATTGCCTGTAAGCACAATAATCTGTTAGCTAAGGGGAACTTTCAAACACCATTTTTATGGATTGAAGTGCTCAAAGGCAGAAATCCACGTGCTTTTCTAATGGTTTTAGTATCAATCTTAGCATTTTTAGTCCTGTCAGGAACTAAAATCTCAGATAGATCCTTGTCCTGAGACCCCCTGACACTGTGCAGAACAAGTTTAAAAGTTTAAAAGTTTTCGTATTTAATGACACATTTTATCTGTTTGGACTCAGACCCTGCTGGTTTTGAGTAGCCTTGCTCAAGTGGTTGTGTTTGGGGGTTCTGTGACTCGGTGGAGTCAAGTGCAGCACTTGGATCACCTCAGAATCTGCTCCTTTAAAACACACAAGAAAATAAAAACTAAAAGATTCCTTCATCTTGCAGAAACAATAACCCTGAGCATCCTGAGCCTCAGTACTCTTTATTCTCTTTCGGGAGTTGGTTGCTGGCTGGACCTGCTGGGATCTGTGCAAGAATCTTCAGGGCATTTTCCCTGCGAGTTGTGTCAGAGATTTTTCTTGCAAAACATGCTGCTCTACCCAAACTTTCAGCCTTCTCATAGCTAGCTGACAAGCTCCTTCTAGTTATTCCCCATGTTTATTTTATACTGCCTTCCTCCTGTTGGGGCGTAATAGAGACTTGACTCTTCCTTGGCTCTTCCTCTTCCCTCGGAAATACCTATTTTTTGTTTCACCTGATACACTTTCACCTCAACAGTTGAGATTTTTGCTTTAACTCTTCCCTAAATTTGCCCTCTCCAACTCTGTCTTCTGAGCACAGCCTGCTCTCTGGGAACACCCCTCTGGCTCCTGGTGCTCTCCAGCAATGGGATGATTTAATTCCCAATATAATCTCATCGTTGTCTCTGTTTGAAAGAACAGCAAGTAACCAGAGTATCCATTTACTGTGGGAGGAAGTCTGGAACGAGCCTCATTCTGCCAGAAGGGTCCCCAGTCATCCCCCAGCCCCATCAGGAGCCTTTGCACATTTCCCAGGGTCCAGGGAGCAGTGGCCTCTATTTCCTGTGGCTCTTTCAAGTCAGATCTGTTGGGGAGCCGATCTGAAGGCAGCAAGAGAAAGCAATCAATAGAGTCAGTACAAGCTGATAGTTGGAATTATTTCTTTGAATGCTGAAATCAAAGGAAGTGTTTGCTATGTAAGGGCAGTGGGATGATGCTGGAATGCGAGGCAGCTCTGCATGTTATTATTCTTTGTATGTGAAGGTGTAAAATCCAGGTAGAGAAATTGCTGTAATCGTGTGTCTGTTCTCATTTTATGGTGTTCATATTAAATAAAGAGTCTGTATCTGATTCAACAGCATAATACCCTTTGGTTTTTTTGCAAGGTAATATGTGTAGAATGTTTTCATCCTGTAGCTTGGCTGGTAGTGGCTCAAGGTGTGCACAGCTCACGTGAAGAATATGAAAGGTTGTAGAAATGAGGCCAAGCTCTTAACTCGAATAAACACAATATAAAACATTGCATTGCCATTTACGCTGGCAAATTTCAGCTTTGCCATTCTTTTCCTCAAGTACAAGAGAAACAACTTCTACACAGGAAAAATAGAAACACAGGCAGGCCCTGCTGGGTTTATCTTCAGAGTGATGAGCTTCCTCCAGGAGACGGGAACAAACTGTGCACAAGGCCTGGAGAAAGAAAGGCAGGACATTTAAACCTCTTCCCACAGTGAATTGTTCCAGCTTCAGGAAGCCATTCAAGTTTGCTCTGTCAGGGCTCCTTGCAGCTTCTCAGGAAGCACAAACACTCAGTACCAGCTGTGGTGCACTGAACTTTTCCATTTTATTTTAATAGGGCTTGAAATAGATGGATGTGACTTAGGAATTTTGAGCTGATACAAGGTCTAGAAGGAAAGAAAAATGGATGAAGTTAATCCTGATCTCAAGGAATGTCTCCATGTGAGCTGTAAGTGAAAACTAAAGTACAGAGCAGACACTGAAGACAAGTTTCCCTGAGGAATCCTCGTGGGCCCACCCCTGGGTGCTTAACTCAAGGCTGCCTTCCAGGGAACCTGAGGATGGTCAGGTGGCTTTTGCTTCATGGAAGAGACCACTGGGAAAAGATGGTCTGTCATGCAACCAGCCCAGCAAGGGACAGAGCTCAGAGGGCTTTGGGGCTTCTGGCTTGAGGGCAGAGGAAATAGGAGTAAGAGTTTCTGGCCCTGTAGTGTTTCATGTGTCACAGCATCTGCCAGTTCCCAACCCTGGATCCTCCAGGTCACTTGAAGCCCGAGCTAAACTGGCACACCACCACCTAGGCCTCGAGTGGCAATGTCAGTAAATGTCCAGCAAGAGCAGTTTATCTCCATGAAATAATTTGGTTTTGTCAAGTCACTATTTTGTATCTGAGGCCTGTTTTGTCAAAAAAAATTCCTGACCTGCTCCACACTCTTCAGGTAGAGCCTGAAGTCAGGAGTTGTATCAGTTGAGGCACAGAAAACGTGATAGGTGAGCACTGCAAGTAATCTGCAACGTGAATTGAACCAAATTCTGTGTTTGTGTAACATCACTGAAAGAGTGAGTTAAAGAACAAGAAGAGACAGTACCAATCTCACTATATTTGTTTACCTGATCCTTTCTGTCTGAAGAAATTGTGTAACTTATTGGTTGGGGTTTTTTAGACTCTGCTGTTACTTGCAGCAGACCTTCGAAAACTCCCCTAACAAAACCTTCCCTGGGTAAAGTGTTTTGTCCAATAAAATTACTGAATAAGTTCTAAAGTCTAAGGACTTCTATTTACTGTCTCCTTCCTCCCAAAACTTTGGCAAGCCTTTGAAAACAACAGCCTGACAACTTACATTCAAATGAACCTGATTTCTAATTGCACTAAACCCATCAATGCTTTCTGATAAGAAATAATTTTTGCAAGAAATAATTTTCTTACAGAGGTTACCCAAACAGCTCAGGCCATATTTTCTTGTCATGGTCCAACTCTTACACATCACATCAAAGGGTTGTTCAGGAATTAAGGTCTGGAGGGTTTGTTATTTGTTCTTTCTAACATGACTCAATGTGAGATGGGTTTTTTTGAAGCACTGGGTTGATAAACTTTTGCTGAACCAAAGCCACAGTTCAAACTCCCCAGCAGGTTGTTCCAGTGCCCAGAACTGCTGCTCCAGGCCAGGCTGGCCAGGGCTGGGTGATTCCCAGCTGCACCCAATTGGGGCTGAGTGATTCCCAGCTGCACCCAATTGGGGCTGAGCCTCTGGGCACACCTGAAAGCCATAAAGTCTTGGGTGGAGCCAAATTTCTGGGGGTTCCTGAGCTGGTTTCTGCATAAAGTCGGGTGCTGGGGAGCTCTGCACTGCAGTGCAGGTGTGTGTGGCCTTGGAGCCCTGGGCAGAGAGCTGCTGGAATGTCCTGGCATCTCCCTGGCAGCAGCTGGAAGCCCTGGAGCACCCTCCCTGCTCCTGTGCAAGCCCAGCAGATGTCAGCTCCCTGGATTTTCGCAGGAGGTGGTAAGCAGTGTGTCTGTGGAATGAGTAATGACGTTGAGTCACTGTTCAGCCTCCCTGTGTGAAGTGGGAATGTTTTAAACTGCTGAAATTTCTTTGTGCTCTGGAACATCAAGAGGCTGAATTCTGTAAGACTTAAAAAAACTCCCTTAACCTTTCTGCCTTTGGGTGCATCAGTTCACAAGTCTGAAAGGCAAAAGCAGGCAGGGTTTTGCCTGGAGGTCTTAATATTTGACCAAGACATTCGTGTGTGTTTGCATCTGGACTGTTGAAAATAACTGTAGATCCTTTTGACTCTGGGATTTGAAGCTGACTGTCAGGGAAAAAAATTTTTAAAGCTTAATTTGCTTTGGCCTGGCTTGCTCTGGCATATTTTTTTCTAACCCAAGATGATTAGCACAGCAGAACATGTTCCCAGAGTATGTGAATGTGCACTTCATTGAGAAGGGATTTGCTGCCTGGCTGCTTGTGGCAGCCAATGTTCTTGTCTAGCTTTTAATTTGTTTGTTTGGATGTTTGATGTGTTGTTTGGAATTACAGGATTGAAAAGCCTCCAAAAGTCTTATCCAGCCTCTCAAAATACCATTCCAGAGAAATATATGGTGTTCTTTTTACCAAATAGGTGCTTACCTGTGGTTTGGGGGAGGGTGTGGAATTCGGGTATCCAGTAAAAACTTCCATCTGTTGCTAACTTGGCCAAATTGACAAAAATTAGTTTTGACTTACTTCAAGCAGAGTGACACTTTGCGCTATTGTTTCTGACACAAATGTGTCTGGAAAAGAATATATTAATCTTTGAAAGGCCAGTTCCCTGCCCCTGCAGGAGTGAGGGTGCTCCAGGACTTGTGCAGGATTCCCTCCCTCCTTACATAGCTCCTGTGACATGCTGCTACAATTGTTAAGCTCTTGTTTTAAATTAATGAAATGTTTGGAGATCTATTCCACCATGAATTGGTTTTGTTATTAAATACTGCTCTCTTTGTGGGAATTAGTTTACTCTTATTATCAGAGGATGCTGAAGTTGAATGGGGAGGGGAGGGGAGACAATAATGTTTCCTTGATTGTCTGCAGGTGAAACACTGCAAATGCCACTCGGGTGAAACCACTGCAGTCCCAGGCAAGGGGACACACCTGGGCTGGGGCTGCCTTGGAGAGGCTGCAGTGAGCACAGAGCCTGGGCCTAAGGTTGTGCATGTTAGAAAATGTTAGAAAATCCTCAGTGAAGTGATGGAAAGGGGCCACTGGGCTCAGTGTGCTGCTGGGATGGCTTGAAACAAACACGTTCAGGTTTTGGGGGTTTTTTTTGAGGTAATGGTAGAGTGAAAAACACAAGCTCCAGAAGAATTTTCTGAATGGAAGTGGCTTTTCAATATGAAACTTGCATTAAAAGATGGGAGGTGTAAGGCTGTGCAGAGACAAGCAGCCTTGTCTGGGGTGGACTTTTCCTTTATGTTAATAATGTAAAACTATTGATGTAGTTTGGTCCATAACTGCTGTACAATGTATTTCCTGCTTGCCACTCAGATCCTGTGATTTGTTAGACATCAGTGTAGCTAAGAAATGCAATATATATCTAATTTTGCTGAGGTGCCTCTTACTTCAGTCACTCATCTCCATCCTGCATGTTTTGTCTGATGGTTTTGATGAGGCTGGCACTAAATCACACACTTCAAATTGAGCATTTTAGTTGATTTTCTTTAGCTAATCATAAGATTCTCTTGACAACTTTACATATAGACAAGGGTCTTTTTTTTTCCCCTTTTCCTGTACTTTAATTTCCACAATCTCCAGTCTGCTTTGGACTGTGACCCTTGTTCTGCCTTGTCCAGAGGGCAGCACAGCTCCTCTTGCCTGTTTCCGCACTCTGCCCATCAGTATCCACAGTCTGATGTTCAGCTGTATTTTTGACTCTGTGCATTTGCAGAAATGCTGAGCTGTAAATAAAGCGAGTGAGGAAACTTTCATGTCCAGCTGAAAAAAATCCAAAGGCAAATGCCTGTAATCGACAGAGCTGGAGAAAATAAGATAATGGTTACATTTTGATAGCAAAGCATTGTTGGGGGCTGCAGAGGAGTCTGTTCCTCTGGCAAACTGAACTAAAACAGTTTGTACAACCTCAGCATGAGGGAGCTGCTCCACAGCTGTATTTGGGCTTCAGAGCCAAGCAAGCATCCATCCATCCACAGCATTTAGCATCTGCTCTAATGGTATCTGAGAGAGGCACTGCTGCTCTCTGCATTAACAAAACTTCTTCAAAATAACAAGGGATTTTAGTCTTAAGTACTTGGCTTCTATTTTCATAGTTTATTATATCATGATTGTATCCACGGAAGGAATCCAATCTTCTTAATAATAGTATTTCTCTCTGGCAAAGGATGGACTTGAAGAAAACTGGAAGTGAGATGAGAGAACAGAATTTGTATTATTTAGCAGCTGAATGTGTCATTACATCAGAGCTGGTATTGTGTAGCAAATTGCAATCTGTAGTGAAAGTGCTTTAAAAAAATCTGTATGTATTTTTTGAAAACTGTGATAAAGTGGTTCAGCAGCACATTGAAACGCATTTCTAGCTGAACTATTATATCTGTTTTTTTCCTGTGGTACAAGAACAGATGGCTGTTATTTTTCTTACCAGTCTCCAGCAAAGCTGCTGTGATGCCTCCCTTGTAAATGCTTTCAAGTGAAAAGACAAGTACACACCACCAAAATGATCCTGCATTGTAACACTGACTTGGGCTTTCTAAAGCAAACTTTTAATCAGCTCCCAACATTAGGCTGGTGATAATTACCTCGTGTGCTGTCAGTGAGGTAGTTCATTATGACAGGGAAATAAGCTGTTATTTGGAATCAATGCTTTTGCAGGAAGTTCTTGGAGCAGATGTCTCTTTCCCAGACGTTCTTAATTCAATAATTGAGTATTCCATAACTCGAGGACAACTGCAGTCGCTCCCCTGGGACAAGCAGTGGTGGATTTGGAGATGCTCTGTCACTTGAGTGTTCCTGGGGGGACTGGGATTGAGCTGAGGCTCTTGGCTGTTCATTCAGTAGCTGATGTGCAGAGAGGGCTCCTGCACATCCAGTGACAAATAGGGTTGATGACTTTGGGCATTTTTCGTCACAGAAATTGTAATGTTTTTCAAAGGATTTTGTTTTGAAAGTCTTGCTACTTTAACAGTAATTTGGTAACATGGTGAAATTGCCTCTAAATCCAACCTGTTACTTGCCTGAGTGACCAGAAAGGCTGTGGAGTTCAACCAAGTGCTGGGTTCTGGAGTGAAATCATTTGTGGTTATAAATCAAAATGAAACTGCCAACTATTGCACATCTAGAGCTACCTACCAATTTATGACTTTTTAGGTTGCCTGCTGTAATGTGCCATATTATATAAGTATTGTTAGGAGCTGTAGTCAATTGCCTTGACTTAAATTCTGGTTTAGTGGACTTGGCAGTGCTGGGTTAATGGTTGGACTCAAAGATCTTAAAAGATCTTTTCCACCTGAAACCATTCTAAAGGAATACAATATTGAAAAGGCTGTATTCGGAGAGGCTCTAATGCTTCAGTTATATACAAGCATGTTATAAAAACTTGATGTCTTATTTTACAGCCTTCGACAGAAGAAAGGCAACTTGGCCCAGAAGCACTGGGCTGGGCCAGCTCACATGGTGAAGTGCAAGCCTTGTCCCTTGGCACATTCCAGCCCTGTCTGTGGATCTGATGGACACACCTACACGTCCAAGGTAAGTCCTGCTTGTACCCTGAGATCCTTGGCAGTGCCCACCCAGGCTGGGGGAGGAAGAGGAAATCACTTTCCTTAACAGGCAGTATTAAATTAGTCTTCTTCAGGAATGCTTCTTGTGTAAAAAAAGTGCTGATAAATGTAGGTTTTTCCATATTTGACAAACAGCAAATCAGAATGACAAATCAGAATCTTATGGTTCGGTGTTTAAATAAACAGCTCGTGATTCATGTTTCTCTAAACAGCTCATTCTCCTAATGAAGTAGAACACTTTCAATATTGATGATGCAACAGAAAAGAAGTCAGTTGATCAGACTGACTTGTTCAGACAAGAGGATTTGGGGGTAGTTTAAGACTTGGTCTCCAAGTGGTAAAATAGCAGCATCATTCTTCAGTGATAGATTTAGTTTTTGAATTCTTTTTTTCTAGACTCTATGGGTAAGGATAACATACCACCCTTCATTTAGCCTGTGGTTTTAATAGGCTCCTGTGCCAGATGCAGCATTTATGGTACCATTAAAAAATTACCATAACCCAGTGGGGTTAAACTGGCTCATTGTTACACTGGAAATATGATCACCTTGGGGCTTGAGTCAGTGCAACAGAGTGGCTTCACAGCCTTCCAGAATTCCAGTTTTCCCCTTAGCAAATAAAACCTTCCATGTCTGGGGTCCATGTTCCACAAACTGCCCTTCAAGCACTGGAGGGTGTGTTCAGGGAATACCCCAAAGGTTCCCTTCTCTGTGCATGCAAGATCATGTTTGACACCCACTAAAACTACACTTCAAAATCCAGAAGTAGCTTTCACCAGCCCCTCACCTCATTTATTGAGGGCTGGTCAAAGGAATCCCATCTTCTCTTGACAAATAGTCAATGGTGTTGATTTCCGGCATATACATAAAGGGGAAAATATTGAAAATTGTGGGAAGTGCACACCCAGATGTTGTGCTGCAATGAATTGAAGTTCACCTGAACTAAGCCAGTAGGAGACAGAAGGTGCTTTGATGGCTCTTAACTGGATTTAACTTCATGTGTGGGAGTTGTACTGGTTGAAAAATCTCACCACCCTTTAGACGTTCAACCATTCTGGTTCTTTCTCTGAAGTCTTCCAAACTTGTCTCCACTGTTGATCTGGATTATTTCATCTGCTACGCACAAGTGCTGAAGTGAAAAGGGATGAAATTGTTTGGCTGTGGTGTGCAATGGGGGTTTTGTTCTTGTTTTGTTTTCTAGATGACAAACTAATTCTTTGAAGTGACAGGATTCTTTAATTGCACCAGTAATTCAGGGCTTGTGCATGATAATATTTCACAGATTATTTTGAGTTGGAAGGGACCCACAAGGATTATCAAGTTCAATTTGAACACAGATGTGAGTTTTATCTTCTCAGGCCTTGAACCTTGTTTCCAGCAATTGAACAGTGAGTAGTTTTGGGACTTGCATAATTTTGTTACACCTGTCAACTTCATCAACTCTATGACCCTTTCCTGTCAATTTTGAACTCTGGACTTCAGGTTTGTCAAAAGTTTTGTTGAGTCTCCAGTTACTGTTTGAAATGCAGATGTTTTAAAGTGCACACCAGAATAACTTTGCAAAGTAATTGCCATTTCTTGGGTGTAACGGCTCCATTTAATACCATGACAATCCAAAGCACTTCCATAGCTTATTCCAGTCAGAGTTTTCAAAGCTCTTTAAAGTATTTATGAATTAAGCTTATGAGGAATGTAAGCCCTATAAAGAGCTTGATGTAATTAGTTGATGTTTTTGTGAGCAACACATTAAGAAGAATAACTTTGTAGCTGTCAGTTTTACAGGAAGTTTAATTAAGCTTGTTAATAAAGCAATTACCTGAACATGACGAGGTCTGCACTTAACTAGTCAAAAATGAAAATAGGCTGATCTTAAATAACAAAACATACCACCTCGATGACTAATGGTCCCCTCAAAGATGGAAGGGTACATTGCTATAATTATATTTCTAATTAAGTACATTGTTGTTCTGCAAGTTTTAATTAAGTCATTGTGAGCTAATTAAGTCCGTGATCATGTCTCATTTTGTTTGAAAAGGGGAAAAAAATATCTCCTGTTGTCATAACATTAGGTAACAAATTTGATATTGAGAGATGTGCAGGAGAGAATTCTCAAACAATCTTGAAAACAGGATTAAAAACCAGTGACCAACTAATGAGACTTTGTTAGTTAAGTGTGTGTAATGCTGTGTTTAATTAGGAGGGGTCCTGTATTCAGAAGCACACTTAGTAAATAGTTGTTTAAGTGTTCAAGTGTTGGGTATTTAGGTTTGGTTTTCCATAATCCAGCTCTTGGTTCACCTGCGCTCTGGCTGTGGGATGCTGTTACTCAGTTCTGCTTCTGCTTTTAGTTTGGCTTTGGTTTTGTCAGGAAAAATGAAGGCAACAAAGTGGGGTGGGGGAAAGGAAAGACAGGAAGAGTAAGACAAGGTAGGATATGGTCAAAGTAATCCGTGTAGAAGAGATTTAAGTCATCCTTTTGCTCCCTGTATGAATCTTAAAGGTGATTGGTGGGATGTACATGATTAAATTACTTTTCCTCTCCCCCTCTTCACTTTGAGCTCATTTTAAATCAGTGAACTCAAGTCTTTCAAGGTCAGCATTGTAGGCCTGACATAGTCAGTCTGTCATGGCGTGAACCTGCACGTGATGGATCTGGTTCATCACCCAATTCTTCCACTGACATGTGTTGTGCTGCTGGGCAGTTCATGTTACCCTTATTCCTAGTTTGGAAAGATCTAGACTTGATAAAAAATGGGGAGAGTTTCTTTGAAGTTGTGATGATGTAACTTAGTCGTGATTGTGTAATTTAGGGTTGGGGGAGTGGGATGTTGTTGCTTGTGTTACTTTAAATGTCTGTACATGTCATGACAGCACCAGTGCTGAGTTTCCTGGAGCCTCCTGATCAAGATGATCAGGATTTTTAATGAAGAATTCAAATACTTTTTTTTTTGTGGGAATTGGTAGATTTCATGGTATGTGACTTCCGATGGTGCTTTCCATAGTGAAAATACCTTATGGCCATGTTCCTACTTCCTTATTCCAGTACAACATTCTTTCCCATTTCATTCTTGGATTCTGTGAGTTGCAGAGGGTTTCCTGATTGCAGCAATACATCTGCCACGAGGCTTTCAGCACTACTGGCTTTATTCTCTCAACCAACCACAGCAAAACTCCAGAGGACTGGGAGAACAAGGATTTGCTTAATGTTGAGTACCTTTGTACATCACCCATTAGAGCTGGGCACATCTGCCTCCTGCATTCCCCCGAGGTGGATGTTCCCTCAGCCTCTGCTCTGGGCCAGGGAGGCTCCAGATGTAGAATCCAAAAGCTGTGTGAAGCTGTTATTGCATAATCAAGTCCTAAATAATAAATGTTGTCTCTCAGAAGGCGAAACACGTGGAGCTGTGCAACCACAGCTGGGCTGGAAGCGTGAGGGGAGCAATGTTATTTGATCAGGGGCTGTGTAGCCTAAAGACATCCTGGTGTTTGGATGGTGTTTTTCTGTGTCATCTCAAGGAATGAGCACAGGATTGGGAATAAGGTGGATCTGTATTTCTGTGTACCTTGTAATCCATGCCTGTGTCTTATGATAGTTTAATGTAAAGGGTATTTTAGCATATGCTTGAAGAATGACATTTGTCTTCTGGTTATTATGCTTTTAAAAATCACTTTGAAACCTTGAGGTGTCTTGGCCACAAATAAACAATCCAGGATAAAGAGCTGTGCTTTCCCCTGGCTGGGATAGAACCTCTATTAAACTGAGGGGGCTGGGCAGCACAGTTTGTGAACTCTGCTCACATAACCATGCAAGTCTGCAAATTCCTGGGTTTCCTTTCAAATCCCATTTAGTTTTTATGTTCAAGTGGAGGAGCTTTTGCTTTTCAGCGGTGTCAGAGCATTGTTTGGGATTTTTGAATTTACTACTGATTTTTATATCCTAACTGGGGAGGGGAAAACAGCCCTGCATAACCACTCATCTGTGCATTGCCTCTGTGACAGCTTCCCAGCTAAACCCCATGAATATATACATGTGTGCAAGGGTTTTTACCTGACAGGGAATGAATTGTGAGAGCAGCCAAAATGCAGTGACTCAACAGATAGAGGGGGGAAAAGCGAGGAGCTCTGGGCAATTTTTCCAGAGTCAGGGCTGTTTTGTCACATTGCCATGGCTGAGGTGGTGTGAACTAGTAAGAAATTGCTGTGGACCAAGACAGTGTTCTTTCAGAGGCTGCTTGTTGCTGTTTCTTGAGTCTTTGGAGGGAGAGTCTTCATTAACACAGTTCTGCAAACACAGATGGGGGGAAAAACAACAGAAACCTAAGGGGGGGCGGGGGGAGAGAAACCTCAAAAAAACTTGGTTTTGGTGGGGTTTTTTCCATCTCTTACAAAAAAGATATGATTGTTGTTGGGAACTGGCTACTCAGAACTCTGCCAGAGCTCTTGGTCAGTGGTGGAAGGAGAAGGGAGTTGCTTTGGTCCTGCTGGAGGCTGGTGATCTTTAAAGGCAGGACAGAAATACTGGAGGTGCTCTGAGGACAGATTTAGATGTATCATGACCTGTGTTTGTTTTTTCTTGGTATAACATCTTTTAAGAGAGATGAGTTAGAATTCCTACTGCTTGGATTTCTGCTGGGGTCAGTGAGAAAAACATCCCTGACAGAAACCAAAATGTACCCCAAGTTGTGCCTCCGGGTTTTAGCAATTATGAGTTAAAACTTGTCTGATTGGGGTACAGGGATGTTTATCTCCTTTCTCCAACCTTGCCTAGGAGGCAAAGGATATTTTTAGATTTGTTTTTCCATATTCTAACATTTCTCAGTCCAGAACACTTTGGCCTTGTGCAGACTGGGTTCAATTTCCAAATCCATATTTTTCTCTTTAATTCCTGACTCTTATTTAACCATATTAAGGCCTGTCAAATTTACATGTTTTAGTTACCAGGTCAAGCCTACAGGATCTGGGGGAGATTGCAATTAAATATCATTATTAGGTGGATTGCTGCAAGGGGTAACTGATTGTTCCTATTATTTTGCTAACTTGACTATAGAGAAAACACTGCTTTCAACTCAAAAAAAAATGCTTCTGTGTGGCTGCAGTAGGGATGTATAAATACCATGCTGGGAAATGCAGTATGAGAACCTGTGCAGAATAAAATAACCTTTGTGTTTCCAACAAACTCACCCCATTGCTGAGTGACAGGGAGAGGTGAAGTTTCAGGCTCCTCTTTCACATCCAACTCCCTTTAATTCTGTACAGAATTAATTCTGTAAAGCAACTGGAAGTGCTCATCTTCTGGTGCTGCACAAGTGCAGGGTTTTGGGGTGGTTGTCTTGAGTTTCACCAGTGCTCCCATGGGATAATAAACCCTAAATAAATCCAAAAAATATATGTATTTACTCTCATGAAGGTCTTAATGCTTTTTGCTATTGCAGTAATTTAAAGTGACTGGGCTTCACTGACAGGATGCACTTAAATGTAACTTAAATTGGATAGATTCATGTTTACCCACTAAGTCTCTAGAACCTAATTAGACTTGCTGTATGATAATGAAGCTTCTCGTTATTACACCTTAGTTGTTACCAGAATACTCAGAAAAAACTCTTGAAGGAGAGGATGGTGTGTAGGGATGAGTCAGATGTAGCTAAAATATCCTGGCCAAGGTATCAACAAACTGTTTGGGGGGTTTTAAGGCAATTTCTAATGCAGTAAATAATGTTAATATAAAATCATGTTGGATTTTGGTGTTTTGAGGGGGGTTCCTTTCCTTATAGAGCAAGAGTTAATGCTGAAGAACAACAGCTCATTGCAGAGGATCTTCGGTCCTTGTTCTTTCTTGATTTGCCCACAGATGCTTTTTTTGAGAGGGATAAAATGATGTTTAGGATGTCCCTGATTTTGTTCCTTCCCATTCACAGGAACAGTGTTGAAGGTGATGTTTTTCTGTGAGCAGCCAGGTAAATTCTGCCAATAATTAGGAGCTTGAATATGTAACACTCCCACTGCTGGCTGCTCAGTATTCCAAAAACCAAGAAAAACAACATTTTTCTAGGGAATGTGTTTAAATATATGTGCTGAAGTTTTAGTGAATTAATGAGACTGCATCTTATTAGTATCCTGAAAAATGGAGTGATGTGTCCATCTCCAGGCTGGAAGATGTAGACTTGTCAGCCCTATTTTATACTCTAAGTAAACATCTTGTTTAGAGTGTCAGTTCTCCAGATTGTCTAAAAGTTTGTTCTGGTGTTGCTTGTTCTTTGGCTGAATAATTTCTTTCTTGTTTTTAATTTTCATTACTGCATTGTATTAAATTTACAAAAAGTATTGGATGAAACACATCAACAGCAATGATTGAATAATGAACATTAGGTGCTGCTAAAATAAATGCAAAACATGGGGGGGTTTGTGTGGAAAGAGGCAGCACTGAGGAACAGAAGACAATGTTCTTATTAATAAAGTTTCTACATTAAAATTACAGCAGGTGCACAGGGAGAAAGAAGCAGCAATGAGTAGAGTGTGACTTGTGTACTTTGAATTACTGTGTCAGTGGTGATGGATGGAGCAAACAGTGAAGTCTGACCTGTCACGTTATGTTTCTGAAGCTGTAAGCCTTGAGGCATTTGTAATTGGCTTCAGCCAGCAGTGCTAATGGAGGTGGATTGGAAAATGAGATTATTGCAATGATACAGGCTGCTTTACATTTTTAGTAGTCAAAAGAAAAGGCTGGAAATTCAAAGGGATTGAAGTCATGAGGTTTGTTCTTTATAAACTCTCTTGTCCCTGGGTAATAGAGCAGGCAGAGGAGTAGTTTTTAGATAAGAGGTTCACAGTGTGTGGAATATGAGTTGTTTTAAATTATTTTTGTGGGGCATAACTTTTGAACAGTGTGTGGGTGGTGCAATGCACATAGTTTCCATTACAAACACAAATGTCATTATTCTCATCTTCATATGCCTCGTGCTGAGATGTGCCCCTAGAGTGTTACAGGAGTAGAAAACACATCTTGGGGTTGACATTACTCTGTGAGTTGTCAGTGTGGCATGAAGTGCTCAAATGGACACAAGCTCTCACTGTGCAGCATCAATGCACAACTGAAGTGAGTTTTAAATAGTCACCCCCAATGAAATTCTGTCACATTCGATGTGTTTAGTTGGTGTTAGAAAGAAATCACACTGATATTTTACACATAATATTGAGGAGATGTTGTGGCAGTTGTTGCAGGTAGAATGATGCGCATATTTTCCAGTGAAAGCATTTTATGGGATAATGTCAGTTAAAGCTTGTGGAGTTTTCATCAAAATCAGTGTTTGGAACTTTCACTGAAACCTAAGGCAATATTCAGGGAGAAATGTCTGGGCCCTCAAAATGTGTCTTGGGTTGGAAGTGACCTGAGAACCTGCTCTGTGGTAATGTGTGTGTTGGCAGCTCTTCCTGGGGAGATAGGGGTTGGTTTGGGAGAGGGTTCTCTGTTTTGCTTTGGGGTTCTTTCAGTTCTGGAAAGTGGTGGAGGTGAGACAGGAGACTCTGAATCTTCAGAACATGGAGTCACCCAGGTCACCTTTTTATAATAATGCGGGGAAAGGGCCATTTTTGGATGACTTTCTTTTCCCTTAAGGGGCTTGAGATACACCCTCCATTTCACTTTCTCTACACCTCCAGGTCCTCTGCTTTAGAGTCTTCATTCTTTGGCTGAATAAGGCAGGAGGGATCTGGGGCTGTGGAGGGCACTAGGGAACATTGCAGAGGGTATGGAAGGTGTTTTGAACTGATGGCCTTAGGATATAGTCTATGGGAAGGAGAATGATGAGAATATTGTAGTGGGATGGGAAGATGTAGGGAACATGAATTCATAGGGAAATTTGACTTCATTTCACTGCAGGAAACTAACACGAGCTGGGCCTGTGCCCACTCACTGGCAATTAGATGATGCAAGTGGAGTTTTTTGATTCACTGAGGATTTTCTTCCCAGGAGTAAAACTACACAAAACGTAACCAGAGCTCAACCAGCTGTATTCGCTTTATCTGTCATGTTTTCCTCATGAAGAGAGAAGAGAGTTGAAAATACCTGTAGTTACACCTGTTAATTTGTTTGTTTGCTTTGGGCTGTTCTCCAGCCATGTGTACTCTTATTTTACCCATTTTTGAGAATTATGTTTAGAAACACAAACATGTAAGAGAGAGTCTTTTTATTTTTACTTGGATTCCTTCTAGTTTGCTGTAATGTCATCCCAGTAAAAGCAGTTTCTGCTGCAAATACACTTTTTTTTCCCCACCAAGGAGAAAAAGGTGTGTTTTGTTCCATGCATTTGATAATGGCAAGTTATTTTCTTGTTAATGTAGGTTTTACCTTCATTGTTGTTACCTGTTCAAATTGAGAAAAGAGTGTCTAAGTGGGTCATTTTGGGTCTAGCTGGCTGTGCTCACTTTTTCTTGCAGATCTTTAATGAAAAGGTAGGAAAATAAAGGAGAAAGGGAAGTTCCCTGGTTTAGTTTTCAGTGGTGCTGGTTGTGAGATCTTGGGATAAGTTTCTGCAGATTGATAGAGCAGATGTGGAAAAAGATTTCTGGTAAAACCTGGATTGTCAGGTAAAAAGATATTTTAAATTAATTATACAAGAGGGATAGAGGACCAAAATGTCTTCTGAAGAAAAGTTTCTTCAGGTAGCACAGAGTAAAGGGCCTTTAAAAAATTCAGCAGCTGAATGGGGATGGTTGTGGCTTTCTTCAGTGAGTGACTTAGACCCAGCACTGTGTTCATTTGCATTTCATGGTGAGAACGAATTCAAAAATGTAAGAAATTATTAATAGAAAGGCAGAGGTTTTTCAGAGGGGAGATGGCACTGCTATTCAAGCTGTCTCTTGCGATTCATGTGTGGGCTGGAAAAGACAGGAAGGTCCTGTGGGATGCAGCTCTGTTGTGGGGCTCTGCCCACCCTGGCTGAGTTCACCCTATGGCCTCTGCAAATAGTTCTGTGCCCTGGGGCACACAAATCCTCCCTGCTGGGTTAGATCCTGAGCTCTTGGGGGTGAGCTGACACTGCTGGGGGGGCTCAGTCAGCAGGGGAATCTTTTACTCTTGCATGTGTGTCTGCAGCTGTGCACAATGTGGTTCTCTAAGCTTGGCCTGGGGTCTTAATGTTTGCTGTTGAGACACAGGATTTCTTTTTGTACAGACATGTAATCACATCGTGTGATGTGTTTTGGCTGCCACCAGGTGCTGTTTGGCTCTTGGTGAACCTTTGTGTTTGATTTTCTGTGTTACACTTGGCCTAACTGCAGTGTTACATTAGTCCTACCTTGATAAAATATTAAAAGAAACTTTTAAAACCGTGTCCCCAAATAATTTAAACCTAAAAGAAGTGTATAATCACTTATTTTGCCTGTCAAACCAATTATATCCTCAAACCCTTAGTGATGTTTTGCTATGATGTAAGGTTAGCTGCACTCCCACCCTTTGGGGAAGATTCAGGGAATCAACAACAACTTCTAAGACTCTTTGACCCAGGTCTTAATCAAGAGCCAGTTCTTGGTGCTTATGGGCAACCTTTTGATTTTGACCTGACTTAATAGAGTTGTAAATGGAAGATCACCAATAAAACTGGCATAAATTATTTCTTCTCTTAGCTGCCTTTCTGAGAGTAACAAATCGAATTAATCAATGGGATTAATTATCTGTGGAAATGACATCCTCACTGGGCAAAAGCAGTGCCAGGACTATCTACACATTTCAAGCCGAACATCTGAAGATATAAAATTGAAATCTGCAGAAAGTACAAAATAATTAATTTCATTCACAGGGGTTCTTACAGGCAATTGTGGATGCACTGTTTGAAAAAACCTGTCCTATTAAATACCAATTAGATTAGATAAAATTCTAGAAACCTCCTGTAGATAAAGGCTTCAGCTTGTTAATTGACTTTTTTCCTCTTAAATTCAGGATTTCAAGTAATTTCAGGATGCCCTTGCCTTTGACACAGATGAAAAGCTACTTGCTTGAAATTCCAGTTGTAAAGTCTCCCTGTTTGGCGAATATGTTTCTCTTGAGTATTGTTGAGGTTCTTGCCCCCCAAAGGGGGGAAAATGCTGGAACATAGTGTGGAGTTTGAAGAAATTGACAGGTCAGATGTGGCCAGTTTGAATTGAAGGGAGACTGGAGTGAAAGGCTGTGCCAGGCTGGAGTTTGGGCTGGGCACTGAACTGGCACCATGGGATGCAATTCATGACCAAACTCTGCTGGAGTTGGGAACAAAAGTCTTTCAATTAAAAATAACCAGCCCAAGCCTCTGCTAGGAGATGGAAGAGGAATTCTGGCCTTTATGGAGACCTTTATTTTCAAATCTGAGATCTGTCATCACGGAGCCTGTATAGGAGGGTTAGTGCCAGAAGCATGTTTTATTACTTAAATATATCTTTCACAAGCAATACGGAGCAAGGAAAACTCTTTTGAGTTGTATAACTCTTTGATGGCATGCCTTAAGGTCCTTCTTTTGAAGCCAGTAAATCCTAGAGCAGTAATTTAAAGGCTGCACTTCTTAAACCTGAAAGCATGTTCTATATCTTGTTGTGTTTAGTTTGAACACTTCTCTGATGTGCCTGATCCTGTATTTGCAGGCTCAGTGACATCACCTGCAGGCACTCTGCCGTGCATTGTGACTCACCAGTAGGTCACTCACCCAGGGGGTGGCACTGGGAGGCAAAGAATGTCATCAGCCCCAGGATGAATAGGGGGGGAGCAGGAAACTTGTGCTCCTGCGGGATACCTCGCTGTGTGTGGGGACCAGGGATGTGCCAACACTGATCCCTCCAGGCAGCGTTCAGTGCATGGGGAGGGAGCCTGACCTGCTGTGAGGTGTCACTGTGACTAATTCAACAGCCTTTAACCAGTTCCTCTTGGCAGACCCTGGAATTCCCGTTTTATTTGTGCATCAGGGTTGGGCTGGGGCTCTGCGCACATCCACGAGGGAGGGTACATTCACCCTTTTGGGTTTCACATGCAAGTTGTACTCAGTTTTGATGAGATACATCAGTGCTTTTGCTAAAGCTGTTGTGTGGCTGCTGGTGCTCAGCACAGGGGTTAGGTGGGGACACTTCTCTCTTCAAAGATGTTTGTGTACTTTCTTTTCAGCAGTAATTTTCCTTCTAAGAGATATTGAATCCAGTCTTGCAGCTCTAAGTGTTCCTACTGATGCCAAAGGAGATGGGCTGCAGGTTGAGGGCAGTTAAGTGTTATGTGTTCACTTAGCTATTTCTTGGGACCATAGAGAGACTATAAAAAGAAAAGCTGTTCCTTGGGAAATGGAAAGAGGAAATAAGGCAGGTAATGATTAATTCTGAATGCAGTTATGAAGCAAGAGTGTTATGAGCTGCAGGTGGTCATACACAGATAGCTTTTGCTGTCAAATACAATGAAATATTAGATAAATGTTAGATTTATGAAATGAATACTCTATAAGTCAATGGCTATTGACTACAGGTTAGGATTAAGTAGAGGAAATAAGGGAAGTGCAGCAAGCAGCTTCCATCTGTGCTGAAGGCTCACAGCATCCAAAAAAAGTCATGATTACAGGAGATGTTCTCTTGCTGTTGCTCAATGAGCTCTGTGCAATTAGCAGGAAAGGTGATCAGGATTTGGGGGCACAAAGGCCATTGGTTGGGGCCATGAACTGAAACTCCAGAAGTGCTCAGAGCACCAGTGTGAGGGTAATGCTCTGATCCAAATTTGGATATTTACCGTAGATTTCCTTATTGGTGGTGAAATAGTTGAACAAGTTTATTGGGTTTTTTTTTAAGCTTTGTCAGATTACTGCAGTGATAGAGTATGAATAATCCATGGTTTTAGATGAGGGGGTAGCTGTAATTCAGGAAGGAAAGGTGAAAAAGTCATTTGCCACCTCCCAAAATCTAATATGCTCCAGGCCTTGTGTTTTCTCTAGCAACAGTTGTTTCTCTGCTTCTGCTGGGGAAAAAAAAAGGAAAAAAAGCTGATTCTTTGTCTTCACTGGGTTTTCTGGGTGCACAGTTTGTCTCTTCAGTGACTTGAGTTTTATCTCTGCATCCGTGATTTTGGAAAGGTGATGAGAAAGGAAAGGTCTTTCCATATTCCTTCCTTCTTCTAATCGGCTGCTCCCCTTGTTTTTGGGCTTTATTTCCCCTCATCTTCAACAGAGAGCTCTTCAATCTCTGCCCAGGCAGTGCCCCATCCTCCCCAGTCCTCTCTCAGCCACTCTCCTCAGTACTACATTAACTTTAAAAGATCATCACCACTTCTATTTCCATTTCATCTCTGGGCACAAGGCACTTTGTGATATGAGTATGTTTTCTAATACAGGTTTTCTACTTAACAGCCAATTGCCTCTTTTTACTGAGCATCATCTTTGTTCTGGAGCAGGGAGGAGATGATGGGATGAGCTGAGCAGTCCTTACACATGGATGTAGAAAAGCAACAATGAATGCAGGGGAGGCAGTTTCCTCAGCACATCCAGGAGGCCATGAAGGAAAGGCAGGTTTATAATTCATCTTGGGTGCCCTTGCTGCTGACTGTGAATTTAGTCTTGATCTTGGCAAATCAGTCACACTTAGGGAGTGACAAGGAAATGCAGTGCTGGTGACAGCCTGTGTTGTGAATGTTCTTAAGGTCTTGGCTGGAACACAGTTCTAGCCCAAGCTGTAGGCTCAAGGCCTTGCTGGACAGGCACCCTTGTCAGGGGCAATTGTGACAACCTAATCTTTCTTAAAATAAATGTTTTTCTGTCCAGGAAGTTGTGCAAATCAGTCATGTTCCCTCAGTTTCCAGCCATCAGCCTGTGCATTGCTCAGGGGATGGATTTCCTTGGTGATCCCATGCCCAGGGCTGCAGTTGGCTTCTGCACCCTGTTGTCATCCCTCAGCATCACTGACACCACACTGCACCCGTTCTCAGCTCATTTTTAAACCAAATTATCCCAACAGTGTCTCATTCTCAGCACCTTGATGAGGGGAACCCTCTCTGCTGAGATGACTGAGACTCCTGGAGAACAGTGTGAGGGTGATGAGGCTTTATCCATCTGGCTGTTCAAGCTATGATTGGAATGAAAAGGGGCCAGTGCCTTTCCTGAATGATGGAGACCAGTGCATATATAAGTGTCTTTACAGAAAATTCCAAGAACTTCCTATGCTTCCCTGTAAAGCGACAACACTTTCCATTGAAGGGAATAATCCAAATATAAATAAAGCAACAAAGTTTGGGTAGTTTTCTGTCCCTGAGGATCTGCCCGGATCTGTGACTTGCTTTTGAGCAAGAACCCACCCCTTGAAGGGAAGTCAGCAATAAGTAAGGATTGTAAATACAGGATTTGTTCTTTGGGGAAAGCTACCAATCTCGATGATGGTAATGACAGGGCTGCTTTTCTAACTTGATTAGAATCACAGTTGTGGCTGCCAAATCAAACAAACTGACATGTGATGGTTGGAGCTTAAACCCCTCAATTATATCCACTCCTGCACTGAGGACAACCTGATTACTCTTGTTGTTAGTTCAGCTTGTCTGCTGAGAAATTTGTGTGTAAAGCTTGTATTACGTATTTTTTCAAGTCCTTTCTGCAGCCAAGGTCAAAATAGGAGAAAACTCAGTTATTTACATCATGTGTCATCTGATACAGTTCAAATATTGAAACCTGTGTTCTTGCTGGGAAGAGGAAACAAAAAATCTTAGTGTTTATTATGTCAACTCACAGCTAATTACAACCTTAAATACAAATGTCATTTGCAATAACTTAGTCACCTTGTCCCAAGCCCCATGACTGCATTCAGTTAAAATCTAAAATTCCTTATTCCAGTATCCCAATAGTTATCAAACAAGGGCATTACCTGCTTTGGGGAACTGGCCTGTAAGAGACTTGTACTTCAGGAACTTTTCCCTTAATGCTTGAGCACAAGATGCACCAATGCTTGAGGTGTTTAAAAGTTTTGATCTTAAATCTTTGACCTTCCTGAGAGGTGCCAACCTCTTGGCATGGAAGGCCTCTTTTCCAGTTTCTGACTTCATATTTTGAGCTTTTCCTGACAAACAGCTTATTTAAGCCATTTAAAACATCAAAGGAGGTGTTTCTTGGCTTGGGTACATCTTTAATTTAAAACAGATTTATTAAAGGCCAAAACAGGATAATACTGCGAAAGGATTAGCTGTGGTTACTTGATTTCTGAGCAAACAGACTAATTCTGCTTTCTTTGTACGAGTGTCTTTCACAGTGAGTCCATTCAGTGAGCGCTGAACTAGGCCTGGGGTTCGGATTTTTCCTATTTTTTTAATTTCTTGTTTCTATTGTCTTCTTTAGAAATCAGAAATGTTGCTGAAAGCTTTAACTTCAAAGCCTAAGCCTCCTTACTCTGTTGGTTGCTACGCTCCAAAAGACCTTCCTAAAGCTTCTTTGCCTGTAACTGTCAAATGTTTTGTTTCAGAGCTTCTTAGCAGCGAGGCTTCACTTTGCCTTTTGTTTTGATTTATTCTTCACGAAATAAAGATTTCTGAGAACTCAATTAAAAAAAAATAAGCTGGCATTCTTAGCACTTGAGTCTTGTAGCTCCTCTGAAAGCAGGCAGAGCAGTGGTGCTGTGGTTTATATTCATATTTACACTTCAGGGTTGCTCTGCCTGTGAACAACAGGCAAAAACTCTCTCTGGGGTCTGAAAGTTTGCTTGATATTGTACGTTTTGTACATCAATAATGAGGAATGAACACTGCTGGGGCCATCCCCTGGTCAGTGAAAGCTGGGCAAACTTAGTGTGGACTAGTTAATCTAAGAGGTGTGGTGGGGAAGGATGGGATAATCATTCTAGAGAAGAGGATTGGCCTCCTGACTTTTATTATCAGGGAATGAGGTAGTATTTGGGAACAGAAAAACTCACTGGCCTTCACCTCTCACATGCAAAGCCCAAGTTTGGTCAGACAAAGATGACACATTTGAAATGCAAGTGCTTATGCTGGGAAAACTCACATTTCCACCTTTGGAGAGGGAATGCAGAGTCTGGTGCTGTGTTTAGCTATGGTTGGTAGCACAAGTGAACTGTTGAGTTTGCTGCCTGCTGCAGCACCAAGTTGTCACACAAGAGCCAGGGGGTTCTTCTGCTGTATCTTTATCCTTTTCCTAGAAGTAGAAATGCAGTGAGTTTTAAGGAGTCATTGCCAACACAGGATGTCCAAACTCAGATGCCCAGAGGACAATGCCTGGGCTGACCCTTGTTCTGTCTTTCCTGGAACGTCCCCAAAACCTTGTCCACATGGATTCTGGGATGTTTCCAGTTTCTTCATTCTCCCCAATAATTTTGTAGCGCAGGCCCTGGGCAGCAGAACTTTGTGAACACAGAGTCATAGAATGGCTTGGCTTGGAAGTGAATTTAAAGGGCATCTCATCCCAACCCCTCTTCCAAGGGCCGGGACACCTTTCACGGGCCCAGGTTGCTCAGAGCTCCATCCAACCTGGCATGGAGCAGGCACAGCTTCCCTGGGTGACATGCTCTAGTTTAAATGTTGCTAGAGGAGGAAAAGGCTGCATGGAACAAATTCAACAGACAAGTTCACCAGTGGTCCAAGGGTTGTACCAGCTGTAGGAGCAACTCTTCTTTGACTTTGATTTGCAAGCAAACAAAGCTCAGGAGAGGACTGAGCTGTTCTCCACCTCCACAACCACCCTGGGCAGAATCCCAAACCTAAGAACAAACTCTGAGGGGCATCAGACACCTCCAAGTACCTGCAAATACGGCACCGAATACTTGGCAGTTACTGATGGAGGGGGAGATCTGGTTGAGGTATTTTGGGGATGCTTTATGTACTGCTCTCATAGCAGTTACAAGGAATACACCCACCCTTTGCTGCANTTTGTAGCGCAGGCCCTGGGCAGCAGAACTTTGTGAACACAGAGTCATAGAATGGCTTGGCTTGGAAGGGAATTTAAAGGGCATCTCATCCCAACCCCTCTTCCAAGGGCCGGGACACCTTTCACTGGCCCAGGTTGCTCAGAGCTCCATCCAACCTGGCATGGAGCAGGCACAGCTTCCCTGGGTGACATGCTCTAGTTTAAATGTTGCTAGAGGAGGAAAAGGCTGCATGGAACAAATTCAACAGACAAGTTCACCAGTGGTCCAAGGGTTGTACCAGCTGTAGGAGCAACTCTTCTTTGACTTTGATTTGCAAGCAAACAAAGCTCAGGAGAGGACTGAGCTGTTCTCCACCTCCACAACTACCCTGGGCAGAATCCCAAACCTAAGAACAAACTCTGAGGGGCATCAGACACCTCCAAGTACCTGCAAATACGGCACCGAATACTTGGCAGTTACTGATGGAGGGGGAAATCTGGTTGAGGGATTTTGGGATGCTTTATGTACTGCTATCATAGCAGTTATAAGGAATACACCCACCCTTTGCTGCGGTCCCCAACGGCTGCTTTTTGCCCAGGGATGGACATGGGTATGGGAAGGACTGTGTAGATGGAGAGTTGCTCCAAGTTGGTGGAGTCACGTGGTGTGTTTAAAATGTTATTGACTGAGTGGAAAGCCTGTGCTTGGGGATGTGGATGCCTTGGGTTGCCTTCCCTGTGCCATATGTAGGTTGTTTAGCTGGAACAGGAGTCTCTGTGTGTGCACAGATCGTTACCTCTGGATGATGTTCAGTTATCTGATGTGGCGTCTCCAGGAGAGAAATTAAATTGCCTTTAGTAATTTGAAGCGAGTGAAAATGACAAATCATCACTCTCAAGTGATCAGTAAATGGCTGCAGAGTGAGAATGCATCTCAATTACATGGTAAATACATTTCAAGTTGCATCGATCATTCCAAATCTCCAATTGTTTGGGGGGGGGGGGGGGGGGGGGTTTTTTTTTTTTTTTAAAATAATGTTTTTTTTTTTTTNTTTCTGAGCAAACAGACTAATTCTGCTTTCTTTGTACGAGTGTCTTTCACAGTGAGTCCATTCAGTGAGCGCTGAACTAGGCCTGGGGTTCGGATTTTTCCTATTTTTTTAATTTCTTGTTTCTATTGTCTTCTTTAGAAATCAGAAATGTTGCTGAAAGCTTTAACTTCAAAGCCTAAGCCTCCTTACTCTGTTGGTTGCTACGCTCCAAAAGACCTTCCTAAAGCTTCTTTGCCTGTAACTGTCAAATGTTTTGTTTCAGAGCTTCTTAGCAGCGAGGCTTCACTTTGCCTTTTGTTTTGATTTATTCTTCACGAAATAAAGATTTCTGAGAACTCAATTAAAAAAAAATAAGCTGGCATTCTTAGCACTTGAGTCTTGTAGCTCCTCTGAAAGCAGGCAGAGCAGTGGTGCTGTGGTTTATATTCATATTTACACTTCAGGGTTGCTCTGCCTGTAAACAACAGGCAAAAACTCTCTCTGGGGTCTGCAAGTTTGCTTGATATTGTACATTTTGTACATCAATAATGAGGAATGAACACTGCTGGGGCCATCCTGTGGTCAGTGAAAGCTGGGCAAACTTAGTGTGGACTAGTTAATCTAAGAGGTGTGGTGGGGAAGGATGGGATAATCATTCTAGAGAAGAGGATTGGCCTCCTGACTTTTATTATCAGGGAATGAGGTAGTATTTGGGAACAGAAAAACTCACTGGCCTTCACCTCTCACATGCAAAGCCCAAGTTTGGTCAGACAAAGATGACACATTTGAAATGCAAGTGCTTATGCTGGGAAAACTCACATTTCCACCTTTGGAGAGGGAATGCAGAGTCTGGTGCTGTGTTTAGCTATGGTTGGTAGCACAAGTGAACTGTTGAGTTTGCTGCCTGCTGCAGCACCGAGTTGTCAAACAAGAGCCAGGGCGTTCTTCTGCTGTATCTTTATCCTTTTCCTAGAAGTAGAAATGCAGTGAGTTTTAAGGAGTCATTGCCAACACAGGATGTCCAAACTCAGATGCCCAGAGGACAATGCCTGGGCTGACCCTTGTTCTGTCTTTCCTGGAACGTCCCCAAAACCTTGTCCACATGGATTCTGGGATGTTTCCAGTTTCTTCATTCTCCCCAATAATTTTGTAGCGCAGGCCCTGGGCAGCAGAACTTTGTGAACACAGAGTCATAGAATGGCTTGGCTTGGAAGGGAATTTAAAGGGCATCTCATCCCAACCCCTCTTCCAAGGGCCGGGACACCTTTCACGGGCCCAGGTTGCTCAGAGCTCCATCCAACCTGGCATGGAGCAGGCACAGCGTCCCTGGGTGACATGCTCTAGTTTAAATGTTGCTAGAGGAGGAAAAGGCTGCATGGAACAAATTCAACAGACAAGTTCACCAGTGGTCCAAGGGTTGTACCAGCTGTAGGAGCAACTCTTCTTTGACTTTGATTTGCAAGCAAACAAAGCTCAGGAGAGGACTGAGCTGTTCTCCACCTCCACAACCACCCTGGGCAGAATCCCAAACCTAAGAACAAACTCTGAGGGGCATCAGACACCTCCAAGTACCTGCAAATACGGCACCGAATACTTGGCAGTTACTGATGGAGGGGGNTTCGCTTTTAAACTAAGATGGCTTTGGTCTGTTGAAAAGAAAAAAAAAAAAACCAGCTTTGTTCCACTTTGAATAGTGTTATTAACCATGAACTCTCGGCTCATAATTATGAAGAGTTAGAATAGGGATGATTTCATGTAGTCAAGAGCAATACAGGATGAATCTAGAAATGAAAGAAAACAAGTGCAGTAGGAAAGTGGCTTTTAAAGTCCATGTCAGGAGATGTGGCAGACTAGTGTACTGGAAAGCAAAAACTCCCATGTGCAACTAGAAAATGGACATCGTTAGTGAGCTGTCATGCAAATCCTGCAGGAAGACGAGGGAGGAAACACTGAGCAACAGGAAAAGCTTTAGTGCATGAACATAAAATGTGGTTTACAAGGTACATTTTCATTTTTTTTAATGAGCCAGCGTTGCTGCCTACATTTGCATTTGGATTCTGATCCTGGAAATATTCCTGACTGAAAACAAAATTAGCATCTCCAAAGCACCTCAACTCCTGAATCTGCACAAGGAAACAGCTGGTTCAGCCCAGAGAGCGGGCACGACCTTGGTACTCAAAAATGGTCTGTGGAGTCACCAAAATCCGAGTGTAGTAGCCTTTGCATGATATGGAGCAAGAGGAGAGAGGGTGGTTTTTAGATTTAAGCCAGGCTGGTGCATTGTGTTCAGTCTCAGTGAGAAGGGAGAGGGTGTATCTTTAGTTTGACTCGACCATTCATAGTGACAGAATTGCTTTGTCCTCATTCCCCATCAAACTTGTCTTAGTCTCATCAGCCAGTGAAGGTCAAGTGGAAATCAGCATTCCACAAATGTTTCAGCTTTTGAATTGATTCCAGCTCTTCTTGGACTTCTGGATATCTCACAAGAGTCAAACCAGCTAAGATAGGCCCACACACCCCTTGGCCTGTGTGTTTCCAGAGCTGGCATCTAAATTCCTTGTAAAAACAAGTTCAATTTCCATGTGACAATCTAGATTTTGGTGGCTGGAACTGTTTTCTTGGTTGTTCGTAGAATGGGAACTGTTTATTTTCATTGTCACATTGCATTAGTAAATGGTCCCTCAGATGTCCTGCACCTCCACAGCCAGTGTTGTGTCCTTGCATGCCATATCATCAGGCTCATGCAATTAAATGCATTTGGAAAAATTTCCTGCTTCACATTGGGCTGATTGCCACTTTTTTCTCAGGGCAATTTGGTTTTTATACAAACAGAATTTTGTCCTTGGTGGTGTGTCCAGAAATGTCCAAATTGGCTGACTCTGCCCTGTCTGTGAGGGGAATTTGCAGCAGCACAATTACAGGATCATTTGCTTGGTTTGCAGCCCTGCCACTCAACCACTGAGATGGTTCAACATGCCCACAAGCAGTCACCCTGCTAACTCTGCAGCCATCAGGCACTTGGGGAAATTGTTCTTTATTTATTTAGGAAGTTGTTAATATTTATCTTATGAAGTATTTATTTATTTATGAGCTCATGGACTCTGCTTTGGAGAAGAGCTTACCCTGTGCTGAGCACTCAGGCTGTGTTTTCTAAAGCTACTTTTTGTCTTATACTGATGGAAGAAGGAGCCCCTTCTGTTCTTCCTCTGCTGAGAGGTTGAAGGCTATTTTTAGAGAGGTGTGCACAGGTCTGATTGTAACGCAGAGCTACAAAATGTGCAATTAATGCCATCCTGAATTGCATGATTGCTGCATCTTGTGACTCAGCTCATTCTTTTTTGAAGCCCAGGAACCAATTGTTCCTCCTTAGAAGATGAACCGTCTGGTTTTCCAGTTGTTCTGGTTGTTTAAGCTTATGTTGTAATAGTCAAAACCATGTAACTTACTGACTGCATATGGCTGGGATCTAACAACAAAAAGCAGCTGAAAATTTTAAAATTGAGGGGGGAAAAAAGTGTTGCTACATTTTAAACTCTTAAACTTGGCAATCCTGGTTTTAGGGACCTGAGCCATGTGCTCGGAGCAGCTGAGGTTGGCAGCATTACTGATGTGACCTCCTGACTTACCCTGATTTTTAAAGTTTGTCTGGGTCTCACACTTTCCTTCTGTTCCCTGGTAATTTTACCCTGAGGGCAGATTGATGCAGCCCTCCCTCCTCAGAGCTGCGGGATGGCAGAGGGCAGAGCTGTGCAGTGAGAACTATTGCTGCTCCTTGGAGCTTTGCTGGGCGAGGCCGTTTGGTGTTCCTGCATTTGGCTGCTTAAATCTCTTCAGCCTCTTTAATACCAGTGCCTTGGAACATGGAGCTGTCTCTTCTTGACCCTCCACCTGGAAGCTGTTCTTTTTTCCCCCCAGCAGATTATGAACCATCAGCCTGTCAGCAAAGTGTTCAGTGAGAGACATTCTCAAATATTTGTTGTTTACCTGGGATATAATAAGGTCCTTCATGTCATTCCTTGCAGAAAGGGGAATTTCTGAGCCCATCTGCTTCAAAGCTAGAACAAGCACACACTTCAAAAAGGCCTCAATATGTATTTACACAATAGATTGGTTGTGTTAATTAGAGTTTATTCCACCACTGGCACGCGTGCATAACTCCTATTAATATCAGCAGCAGCCATATATTCTCCTAAGGAGAGCAGAGCTCCTAATAAGAGCTCCAGGATTTTAAGATATCTTTGTACAGCTTTTATTGCAAAGATTAAGTGCTCTATGCTTTCCTTGTAGCTATTCTAATAGGAAACAAGTTTTTGTTTAATTAATTTTTGCCCCAGCCTTCCTTTTCTTTCTATTGCAGTAACACGAGCCAGTGCCACCCTGGAGCTTTACCCTGTGAGCAGAAGGGTGCCCAGAGAAATGGGATGGGCTGTACCAGAAATGCTGGTCTGGCCATGGAATGGCCTCTAATGGCAGGAGAAAGGCCATTCCATGTGCTTTTTAAGGCCCAAGTGCTTTTTAAAAACACAAATTGTAAAAGTGGTCGGCTTTGCTGTCTCCCCATCTCGTTTTCAGAAAAGAAACCTTCAGACAATTCCCATTAAAACGTAATGAATGTGTCCAGCAGGATGCAATGGGAGGGCACCATATGACATTTCTTTGGGGATTTGGAGAAAAGATACTGAACTTTTTTTTTTAATAATTTTTTTTATTGTGACAAGTTTTAAAAACTACAGCTTGGTCTGAATGTGTTCCAGATATAGTTGTTTGTAGTTTTTTTTCCCATCTGATGAAAACTGGAGGCAGAGGCTTCTAAAGAAAATAGTGATAAGAATGGTAGTTATGGAAGCAATGGCAAGCTCTGCTCTAAAGCTTGTAAACAAACAAAGCCTCTCGGAGGGGTGTCTGAATTCCAATGGATTCTAATTATCTGCCAGGACAGATAGGTACAAACCAACTACTGATATCAAGAAACTCTGGACTAAAAATATATACAGGCTGTAATTTCGGGGAGTTTTAGTTTCTGCCTGTGGCAGGTACTGGGTAAAAGATAAGGCAGAAAATAATGAGCTTTTTGTTGTTGGTATGTGTAGTTTCAAAGAGACATATTGTGAGTGAGCAAAGGATGCACCATAAAACAAACCCTGTGCTGAAATGATTCTGGGTGAAAATGTGAAAAGCTGGAGGGTGCTAAAAATTCAGTGTCTTCCAGGCAAGAGCACTGTTCAACAACAGAGGCTTAGAGGCACTGCTATTAATATGATGTAATATTTCAGGGCTTTAACTTACGTTTTAATTAGTGCACTATAAAATTTAACCTCCTATTTAAATTTTCGCTCCTTCCCAAAAGAGGCTTCGTGTTTATCTTTGTCCTGCTAATTCCTGCATCCTCTCGTGTTTAATTCATGTTCAGTTAATGATGGAAGCAGGAGAAGTTTGGGATCTCGACACTTTCTCATCCATTAGTGTGTCTACAAGAAATTCTCAGTTATAGATTTTGAATCACGAGTCAATCAAGAGCTGGTTTTTAATGAACTTTGTGGGTCATTTCTGACTCAGGGTATCTATTCTGTGTTTTTTATGCATTTTGACCAAATGAGGGTGTCAAAGAGGGAACCCTGAAGAAGATGTTTTCTCCTCATCCCTTTCCCTGGGGTTTGTTATTGAGGCTGGGAGATCTCCCAGTACACTGAGCCTGCCTGAAGTTCTGTCTGTCTCTGGAGCTTTATGAACAAGAGCAGAGTTAGACACAGATTGTCCCAGGCCACAAAAGCTGACTCTACCCAAATATCCTCCCTTACATAAGAGATCACAGTAACTTACACAACAATATTGCAGGTTAGAGCAAAACCTGCCTGCCAGAAGTTGAAAGCCAGTATCAAGGCAGAGATCTGCTGGTTTATTACATCATTAAAAGAATATCTAGATTCTCCTCTAGCAGGGACTGCAGGCTGGAGACTTAACAGACAAGAATAAAAGAGCTGGGAATAAATTTTATGTAGCTATTTCCTTTCTCCCTCAAATGTGAATGCTTATGCAAAACACATTGCTGTGGATTCACTGACAATAAAGAGGAAATCATTATACGAGCAGTGGATTCTCAGGGGAACACTTTAACCAAAACACACTCTGCAGTAATTTCCCACATCTTAGTTGAATAAATTAATTTATGAATTTTCCATGAATATGTTCAACCATTTCTCCCCTCATATATTTTATTGATCTCCATATACATTTAGCAACAAATAACGGAGCTGCTTTTCCATTTGCAGTAAAATAGTTTAGAGATGTTTATGTGGGCCTTGGGGTTCAGAGTAAACAAATGCAGTTCACACACCAGGGAGACAGCAGAAGAAATACAAAGCTTGCAAGAGCCAGGGAGCCCTGATGGAGAGTCGAGGCGTAACCAAATCCCAGCAGCAGGGAGATGAATTCCCTGAAATCAGCCCCAAATTGGGGCTGCTCCAGGTGACTCCTGTGGACAGTCACTGCCAGGAGCTTTGTGACTCATGTCTGCAGAATGTGTAACGTGCCTTTGATGTGAAAGGCTGACGGTTTGGATCATTCCTTCATTTAATGCTTTTCCATGTACTCTGTGTCATTTCATTGTCCATGGTCTGGAGGAAGCCAGCAGGCTCCTTGGAAACTGTAGATCCGGTGGCAGAGTAGTCAAAAAATGTCATTATTGCTCCACAGGATGTTGTCCTTGGCCGCTCTGCCTCTGAGTGTCTAAGCCTCCTTGTGTGATAATGTCCTTAAATCCAAAGTTGAGCTGCTCCAGGTTGTTACAGTGAGTAAGCACATCCTCACATGGAAAGTAAGGAATGTATCTCCATGTTTTTCTTTAGGCAAGTGATGCCTAAAGACCTAATCACTTACATGCAGTGATTAGGTGTTGAAAACTAATCAGTATTATCCTAATTTATTACATATAACATGGTAGAGTTCTTTAATTTTCATCCTCCAACACCAAACATGTCAAAACAAGTATGATGAGAATGTAATGTGGTTAATCATGTCCAACTTTATTCCCAGGTGACTTTATCATTCCAAGGTTTAAACTCAGCTCTCCTCCTTGCCCTCTCAGATAACAGAGCCCTTTTAAGCAGATTCTTCCTTTGGTTTATTTTTAGCTTTTCGGTTGTCATTTTTATCAGTCATATGGAAAGCAGAGGAAAAAGTTGCTTTGCTGTTTCTAAGTATAAAATGCTTTCTTAACTGCACATAATAACGGGCTTGAAATAGGCTGTTCCATCTTAAAGGTGGTATTTGAAGTCTAATTGCTAATGCTTAGATACATAATTTACATTTATTATGCACAATAAAATATGTGAGTAATTGATGTTCTGTAAGGGATTAAATGATAACTCCAGCTGCAGGAAGAAGATTTATGCCTGTGTTCTCAATAACACATTGACTATCAGAATATGCTGCAAAGTTGTTGCCTTCAGGACTGCACTCAGCATCCTTCTTTCTCCTGATCTGCTTTCTCTTGTCTTTGTGCTCTGTGCAAAGTGTATTTATGGGGCAAACAGATGAAAAATAAGTACATGTATTCCCTTTAGCCTTGCAAGAAAATGAGGGTAAAATGCCAGCTAAACTTGGACGCTTTTGTGTGTGGCCTTGCGTTTTCTAAATCAGAAGGGCAGAACATCCGAGCGAGCACAGAATGGCCACAGTGCATTGGAGCTGAGAATGGCTGGGAGATAATGCCCCCAAGAATGGGATGCAGGCACAGGATAATGGGCTCCTGCTGCTAGATGAAAGCTTGGGCAGAGATGAGCCCTTTTAACAAAAACAGAGCCAAAGCCAAGACATTTGTGGTGCTTTCAAAGCAGGAGGTGTTTATCTTGTAACAACGTCCTGCTCTGCTCTCTTGGCTTCCACTCTGCTCAAATAACTGAGGATGATGCTGTGGTTTTCAGCAGTGGCTGCTGCCCAAAGAGCTCCAGTTGCCCCTCTGCATCCTCCATGGCCATGCCTTGGTCCTTCAGCCTTCAGGAAACCTGCCACGTGTCAAAACACCTCATGTTACGCTGTGTAAACACGTTGGCCTGCTTTTAAACGAATCATGGAATTAATCTGTAATAAAACTCAGACTTATCAAAGGGAGTTTACAGCCCAACATTCCCATTTTCCCTGGCTGGAGGCAGTTCCTGCTGGGAGGAGCACCAGCCTGGGAGCTACAGGTAACACTTCCCTGTGAATTTAAAGCCCTTGGATTCTGATCTGGTAAAATCAGTTCTTCAGGAGAAGGCAAAAAATGGAACTGAATTCAGTTTGGTGGGGTATCAAGCCAAGGAAAATCACTTGTACATTTGTTTCTGCTGCTCTGTGTTATTCTCTTGCACTTTATTTTATAAGGACATTAGTCCAGTCCCCAGCCCCTGAGCTGCTGGACACGGAAAGGGGAAATACTCATGGGGCAGCCACTGTAGAAAGGGCAACTCCACAGGCACAAAGCTCTTGGAGGAAGGTCAGAACTAAAATACCTGTAATTCAAACAGCAAAGGCTGTGAATAGTCAGTGGGTTGTAAATCAGAACTTTTCAACAACACACTTTTGAAGTCTTAATTCTCTTGAGTTGCCTCGTTCATCTGTGTCCTCCTGCTCTCTTTATTGTGGGGCCTGATGTCTTTTTGTAGGTGTTACTCAGACCAACCCCATCCCATTTTGTGGAAGTTAAGAGCTCCCAGCTCTTCAAAACACCAAAGGAATAAATCAGTGGTGGTGGCACAGGGCATCATTTCACACCTGAAACATGGGCATGTACTGTAGGGAGCACTTGGGATTCTGGAGCTTTGTATTTGCTGCCCAGCTTTGCCACTAATCTCTTAGGGGGTCTGGAAGAAATTGTTTCAACTTTCTGTGCTGCAGATTCCAGGGAATTATAATAGAGGCACAGGTAGAAGTGCCATGCAAAACTCTGCAGAGGAAGAAGCTCTTTTTATCTGTAAAAATAAAAACAATTTTATTTGCGGCGAAGGCTGAAGTTTTGCAATCTCTCCAATGCTGTTACTGATAATGATAAATCTCATTTAATCCACAGCTGCTGCTTTTTACATCCTGTACTAATTCAAAATGTATTCTTTTTTATGCTTCCAGTGCAAGTTGGAGTTCCATGTGTGTACTTCTGGCAAAACCATCACAGCTCGGTGTGAAGGGCCCTGTCCCTGCCCTCCAGGACCTGAAAGCTCAAAACACAGGGTGGAGAAAACTGGTAAGTTGAAGTGTTAATGAAATTATGGCAGATTGATTTGCTCCTGCAATGTTCTTAGAAAAATGTGAGAAATACCTTCCTTAACTAGCGCATTTTTATGTATAACAGTTTCTGAGGAGAAGGTGAGGCATAACCAATCATTTTCCAAACAGGTAGTGCTTTCAAACACATGAACTGCTGCAAAACTAACACCCACTTGGTGCAGTCTCAGGAAAACTGAGTGCTGGCTAATGAATCTCAGTTCTGAGTGAAAATGCTTTTGAATGAAAATATTGAAGAATCATAACAAAATATAGAAAATGAATGATACTACCTGATGCTTCCTTATTTTGTGAGTTAAAAAAAACCAGTAGCCTGTGTATTAACCAGAAAGTCATTTAAAGTCACACACATGTATTACATGGGATCTGGATTTGCATTTTAAGCTTTATTTTATTAATGTTATCTTTAGAAATGGAAGGTATATTCAGGGTATATGTATCATATTAAGGGAATTGTTTCAGCAGAAGAGATGGACGGAAAGTACAGGTGCAGCAGCAGGGGCTGTCCTGGATTTTCCTCCCTGCTCTGAGGAAAGCCCTTGGGAAGGAAAAGGTTGTTACCTGTGTCTGTGGTTTGTTGGTGTGAGTGGAGATGTTCTGGTGAGAGCATCTGTGGCAAAGTCAGTATTAGCCTGGGTTTAAGTCCAGTGTTGTCTCCCCTCTCTCAGGACTGGGGCAGCTTTTGCTCTGTCTTGTTGACCAGTAAAATGTGTTTATTTGTCTTACGTCTCATATGGAGTATAAAAAACCATGAAGCTTTAACAGTGGGATTTTTTGACCCAAAGCATTTGTGACTCCTCTCTTTGCTCTTTCTCCTCCCCACTGTGGACACGTTCTAACAGTAACAGGCACAGAAATGGGGAAAAAAGTTCAAACAATGATTGTTGTGGTTAATTGAGGCCCTGTCCCTGCAGCTGAAGATGCTGATGATCCTGTTGATGGTCCCTCACACATCATATCCTCTAGCACAGCACCAGTTTTCATGTTAGGCCTCCATCTGCTTTCTAGAACAAGTGTTTCTCCAGATACACTTTGAAAATTCAGGTTTATTTCATTTTTTTTGAAGTCAGAGACATTTTTCTGCTCAGTTCCCCAACTTGAGTGAGGTGTTGTTGATGGCAATGTTCTGAAATCGGTATAGAACTGTGGTATCACTTTATGTGACTTGACTCTTCTGGATACACTATGCTCACTGATAAATTGCCTTATTCATATTTTCTATTTCTTGTAGCCTTTATCAGGCCACAAGAATTATTTCTTTTTCTTTGCCCTTTCTGTTTCTTTGCCCTTATCAGAAAGAGTATCAGATTAATAAATCTTCAGTGACATTTTAAGCTTACAATTTCATTCACACAAGAGAAAAAAGATTCTAATAACCCTTATCTTGATAAATGCAATTTGACAGGGTATGTGTATTCTGCAACCCAGGCTTTTGTTTTGCTTGACTCAAAACTTTAACTCCAGCCAACAAAGCATTAATTTAATGAACTGGGTGATCTGCAGAGCAACTTTCCTGAAGGCTTTTACGAGAGGCCAAACTTGAGTGTTCCTGCCAAGGATATTATTATTATTAGGTGCTGAAGGATCCACCAAAGGATTTGGTATTGAGAATGAAATAATCAATAGCAAAGGGGCTTTATAACTTGCTTTGCTTCTGGTTCTTTGAATGTGCCAATAACATTCCAGTTAAAGACTTCTTGTAAGTTCCTCAGTCTCCTTTCTTCAGGTATTGTCTCTTCAGGTGACCCACTGAAGGTAATGGAGTCTCAAACCGAATTATTCAGAGTTTGTCAAAGTCCTCCCAGGAGTTTCCATGAGGAAACAGGAGTAAATTCTACATATTTGTGTAAACTTTGTACAGGTGCAATTTTAGCAGGGATTTGGTGGGGTGTGTGTCTGCCCTTTACAGCCTGGAGCCAGCCAGCTTTCCTTGGTGAATGGGAGAATTAAGAATTCTTAATTGCTGACCCCAAAGCTGTCCGCAGTGCTGCTGCCTTTGGTATGGCTCGTTTTATTCTGCTGAACAAGTCATGTCACCTGGCTGTGGAGAAATGAGCCAGGACTGGTACCTAAGGTGACATGGCAGAGCTGGGGTTTAAGTTGGATTCAGTGGTCTTAAAGGTCCAATGATCCAGTGGGAGATGTGCAAGGCCATCAAGTGGCAAGGTCCCAAAATGTGGTCATGGCAACCCTTCAGCGACCTCCTCTTCATCAGACCTCCCAACCTGGAGATTCTAACTAACATTTTGGTTGCTTAGTGTTAGCTCTGCTCTTCACACAAATGTTATTATTCTCATGTAGTACAGTACTGTCGTCAATATTGCTGAATTAGCCTAAAAATCAGCAGTTTGATTTCTCACATAAAAAAACCCTATGAAAGGACTGTGCAGACTTTTGGGATTCAGTTTCTGTTCCTTACTGAGTTGCCACTTTTGTGAAGTGTAATGTTAAGTAGAAAATGGTGAAGAGGGAAAGCTCATGCCTTGTACAGACATGTCAGTGGAAAAATACTGAGGAGAGAATAACAGTGCAAATGCTTCCAGCAAAATGGAAATCTCAGAGCTCACACATCAACTTTTTAATGCCCATTACACAACAAGGTTAAATGTATGTGCTTGTGAACATCCAGCTTGAAGACAGTTTGCATTAATCTTTACACATTCATTCAATCATATTCAAATATTTTTCCATGATAAATTACTTTCGGAAATTAAAAATTTAAAGGAACATTTAATTCCCAGAGTAGTGTAATTCTAAATGTCATGACCTTTTTTTTATGTGCTTGTGAATCAAATTGACAGCAACATCAAAGCAAAGCAATCTTAAGTGTATGTTCTGGGAGGTAACAATTGACTGCAGTGGTTGAGTTGTGTTCCTTCCTGGGCTCCCTCGAAAACATCCCTGCTTTGAGGATGAAGATCAAGACTAATAATCATGTTAAAAATTGGAATTCCTTTTATAGTGCTCACTGCTGCTGTGGAGACATTAATAAAATAGCACAAATGCTAGCAAAAGAAAACTACACCAGAATTATTACCTTTAATGGCAAATAACAACAATAAAACCTTTCTACCATAAAGTTAAATCTTTGAAGAAATGGCAGGATCATGTTCTTCATTTTCTGAAATGGAATTTTGAATTGGAATCTCAGAGGTAGGAGACAAGTCTCTGTGAGGGTACTCAAGGAAGATTTTGGAGAAGACAGGCCTTAATGCTTTTACTCTTTACTTTTTTATGGCCCATTTAGGTTCCTTTAATTTGTCAAAACACTTGATATGCTTCATAATCCCCAGCAGTGTCCCAGCATACAATGTGCTTCCACAGGAACTGCAGATTTTCAGCTCAGCCACGCAGGGCCCAAGGTGGAGCTGCAGTGGATGACCAGAGTGCATCAGACCTGNAAAAGAAAACTACACCAGAATTATTACCTTTAATGGCAAATAACAACAATAAAACCTTTCTACCATAAAGTTAAATCTTTGAAGAAATGGCAGGATCATGTTCTTCATTTTCTGAAATGGAATTTTGAATTGGAATCTCAGAGGTAGGAGACAAGTCTCTGTGAGGGTACTCAAGGAAGATTTTGGAGAAGACAGGCCTTAATGCTTTTACTCTTTACTTTTTTATGGCCCATTTAGGTTCCTTTAATTTGTCAAAACACTTGATATGCTTCATAATCCCCAGCAGTGTCCCAGCATACAATGTGCTTCCACAGGAACTGCAGATTTTCAGCTCAGCCACCCAGGGCCCAAGGTGGAGCTGCAGTCTGCCCTGAGGTCAGCGGCCCTTCCAGAGTGCATCAGACCTTTGATTTAATGCGATAAAATGAATAACTTGGACAAAAGAAAAGGACTAGAAACTGACTCTTAGTGGAGTCTAAGTGACAGAATTGTGTAAGACATAAAATCTGGTGGATTTCAGGTGCCTCTTCCCAAAAGCTCTGCAGTATTAACTGGGCTCCTCAGCAAGCACAACTTACTTGGAGACCAGATGAAGCTTCTAAACCCCCCATAAATCCAGGACTTCAGATGAGACGCAGCCAGTTTCACTTTTTCAGAACCTACTGGCAAAGGGAGAGATTCTTTTCCCTCATTCTGTAGAACATACAACACTGCAGTGGTGGAGTCACCATCCCTGGAGGTGTTTAAGAGAAGACTCGATGAGGAGCTCAGTGACATGGTCTAGTTGGTGGCGAGTTGGACTAGATGATCCTGAGGGTCCCTTCCAACTCGGAATAGCCTGTGAGCCTGTGATTGGGGTGTCTGTGGGCAAATGGGATTTTGTGGTGGCAATAATGCAGTTCTGGGCCCTGTTTGTGTTATGTGTTAGTGGTGCAGGGGCTCAGCAGGGTGGGAAATGAACATTCAGGGCTCTTTGTGACCATGGCCTATCTTTGTGGACTCAAATCGAAGTGCTGGGCTCCCCACTCAAGACTTTTGTTGCCCTCAGGGTTGCAGAGCAGCTGGAGCATGGCTGGATGCAGGAATTCAAAGCAGGGTCAGCCCTGTGTGTGCATTGTGTGCTTTTGACCTTGCAGAAATGCCCTGAGCAACTTCAAAGGAAATTCCATTATCTTGATAAGGGGAATGTAAGGTCAATAGGTAAGAAGCAAATATATTCAAATATACTTGTTTGAATTTCCAAAGGGAACCAAGGGACGTTTTTAAGTTACAGGAACAGGTCTTGGCAAGCTTGATCAAGAATCTACTTTGTTTAGGGTATGGATTGTAGCATTTAACACCCAGCCCTATTGGGTGTGATGGATGAGAAGGTCTAATGTTCCATTCCTTTATAAAAAGAGCACTCGGTGCATGAAGTTCATTTGAAGAAATCACAGCTCTGTTTCCCAAATGAGTTGTATCACTTCTTGTGTCTGAATGACTGACAACTAAAAGGATTTAAAGTCTTGGAATCCACTTTCAGCAAATATTTCGGTTTCAAATTGCTATTCACGGGTTTTCATGACTGCAGAGTACATCATTTTAAAGTTTATGAAGATGAAATATGAGTCATGAACATGGTTCAGTTGAAATTGGTTCAGATTTGCCAGGAAATTTTTCCCTTTGTGGCTTTAGCTTTGGGAAAAAAGACTCCTCCTCACACTGAATTTCCATGTAGATTTTTAAATTACTTACTTGAGTCTCAAACTGTGGGAATGATAAAACAAAAACATTCTAAAATTAGGGTTATCAAGAGATTCAAAGCTTTAGTATATCTCATGAAAACTAAGAGGGTTTTTTTCCTCTGGACTTCGTCAGTAAGTAGTAGGTTTATTAACTCTGAACTATGCAGAGTCTGATATTTTTGCTCCGATATCTGTATGAATACTGCAATCCATTAATTTTTCTAATTTGTTACATGATGACATGACCTTACCCAGCTAAATCCGAGTTATGTTGTTCCTGTAAATGCTGTTAACTCTTACCATACTATTCTTTTGCCTGCAAGCTTTCACACAAACAGCTCAGTCTTTCTTCCTTTCCTGAAAACATGAAAGATGAACATTTTTCATTTCTGCAAGATGCTGTTTGTGAGTAGCCAAGTGTCTGCACCCCATTAATATTTGATTCCAGGGAAGAGAGAGAGCAGGCAAGAGCACATCCCTCTGCTCTCCGTGGGATGGCTGTTATCATCCCCTGCTCCTCTTGGAGGCAAAGGCAAAAAAGCTTCAAACTGAGGCAGCAAAATCAAGTTCTTGTCAGGGTCAGAAGAAAGAGCAGAGCAGTGATGGCTGGGGGGTGGTTTGTTCTGCTGCTTGACCTCACATGCATCTTCTTTCTGTGCTCCAGACAACAGCAGGAGCTGGGGAGGGAAAGGCCAGGGTTAGAATTCGTGGGGTGTTTTTCCTCTTCCCAACTCCAAGGGGCTGATACCGTGTCATTAGCCGATGTATAATGCGAGTTGCAAACTTCAGAATTGAGTAAACAAGTCTAAATTTCTTTCCACCAGTGTGTGAGCAGCACCTTTGAGGATGTTGGTGTGAACATGGTGCAGCTGAGGGGCTCAAACCCCTTTGCAAAGAAAGACTGTCCAGGGTCTGCAAACATCATATCCAAAACCAGTTTTCAATTTGAGCAAATACTACTGGATTTTTCCAACTTGCACATTTTGAGTTATGTGTGTCAAGTATTTACACAACAGAAATCAAATGCATGTTTTCACACTGCTGTTTTGTCCATCCCAGCTGTGCTGTACGGGTCCTGCCCCAAAACCTGGGTCAGGCTCAAGAGCAAATTCAGGTTTCAACCTGTGATACCTCAGTGCTTTTCTACCCAAGAGTGTGAATTGAAATATTGTTCTAACTTTCAGTAATGATACACAAAAAGCACTCGGGGAATATATAAAGTCTGGTTTATATGAACTTGAGACAATGGTCCCCTGTAGAAATTGTGTATTTTGAGGTGGCTCGGAGGGTTTGGAGCTCAGCACGGGAACATTGGTCAGAGCAGAGCCCAGACACTGCCGAGCTGTCACTTTATTGCCAGGATCCTCCTTAAATTTGTTCCAAAATACGGCAGAGAACTTCTCTTTAGAGGCCAAACTGCCAGAAAGGAGGACAAGGCATCTCTGGGAGCTGCTGCTGTTCCCTTTGCTGCTTCCTGGCAGGGCCCACAGCACTTTGGGGAAGTGCATCTCCTTAATGAGGTAACAGAATTCCTGGGAGCCAGAATTCCCGTTGTCGTTTTGGAGGTTGAACCAGGACACGAGACATAATTCTCCCTCATCACTAAATAATAACTAATCCCAGACAGCAGCAGGAGACAGGCACTGCACAAAAATAACTGTGTCATGCTGTAATTATATTAAAAACAGTAGGAGATTTTTTTTAATCCTGTTCAGATCTTATTAAAGTGAACTTTTAAGGCTGAGTTACATCCCTGGCAGCTCTCAGTGGCTGAGGCAAGTCCTTATATTCTGATAAGCATTTAGAGCTGTACATTTAACCCAGGCTGAGCAGTGCATACAGATTTCACCCCTTGCCCAGGCGTGGTCATCTCGTAAAATAGAAATAATATTAAAAAACAAGGATTTGGTGAGGCTCATCCATATAACCAGTAGCTATAGATTGTTTACATCCACATTAAATTGAATAATTAATAATTAAATTAAATTGAATGAGCCCAAATATCCAGGATCCCCCCTCAGGATACATAACCCCACTGAAACAAGACCACACTGGTCATTGGTTTCATAAACCCTGTTAAAAACAAAATGTTTAAATGGCTATTGATTTCGGGTTTTTATTTTTTTTTTACCTTAAAGAAAATGTGAGAAAATGATAGACACAGTAAACACTTTGTGTCAGCAAGGAACAATAATTTTCTGACAAGAAGTAACTCGATCTTGGATCGGCAGCAGAAAACTCTTGAAGTGGCACATTGTGGTAATAGAGACACCGTCAGGAACAGCAGGTGTTTGTGTGCTGATAATGATAATTAGAGCACTAAAATATCTCTCATCATAAGCAATATCAAAGAAATAAGATGGTTTCCGTAGAGTTGTTTTCTTGTGGATATTGATTTCTGCTTTTTGGGGGCTATTCCCCTAACGTTTAATAAAGAAAAAGTTGGTGAAATCTTTGGAAACCTGACAGTGAGTTAAATTACAGTGCACGTCACTGTGGGGTTCAGATAAAACATCCTTGTGTGAGGGGGAAAAAATAAACCTTTCATAAAATAGGAGAAAAAATAAGAACTTTGAAGTTTCAAATATTTTTTTTGGCTTCTTGGTTGTTTGGGTTTTTTCCTGTGGTATCTCAAGGGCTTAGGTCCAACTTGAGTTACTCCAGTATAAATCTGGAATAGTTTTATCAACAGTGTTGAAAGTTTCTCTGAGTCTGTAGCAGTATAAATGAATATAAACTAGAGAATAATTGATCGTTCAAGGGAGTTTGTAACTTTTTATACAGCATTGTGTCAAATTAGTTCTAATTTTTTCTTCTCAGTGTCCGTTTCCTCCTTAGGGCTGATGGGGGATGGCTTTTACAATATAACCTTATTCCAAATATATACTTACATATTTTACAGCTTTCACTGACCCAAAAGGAACATTTCTACATTAATTTTCCTCTGAAGAACTGCATTATTTCTTTGTAATTCAATTTCATGGAAAATCCACTTTAGTACAGTGGTAAGTGTCCCCACCTGCCATGTGGGAGACCTGGGTTTGATTCCCGCCAGGGAGACAGTGTTAAGAGTTGGACTCGATGATCCTTGTGGGTCCCTTCCAACTCAGAATATTCTGTATGTAAATCAAAAAATATGATTTTTTTTTGTAAAGTAGCTGTCTTAGAGATGGACTCGAATGCGAACCTGCATTTGTAAATTACTAAAATCTGAATGTTTTGCCTCAAGTCCATCTCTGTGAGACAAGAGCCCAACATCCGCACAGAAACACTAAAATACCCTGCAACACAAAAAAGAAATGTCAATATTAAAGAAGCTTGTAGGCAACCAGCAGCAGATCTTTATGCCCCAAATGTTAAAACATCCATGTGTCTGTCCAGGAGGTTTTTCAGATACAGGCTCAGACTCTGAAGGTTGGGTTGGTCACTCCAAATGGCAGATGAACCTTCCCTGTGGGTGTCCAGGCTCTCTGACAGGTCATCCAAGGAGCTGAATTACAAAGCCTTAGACCCCACAAGCATTCAAACATATAATATTTACAATATTTCTAATTGCTAGTGACACAGAGAGTGGCTGAGCTGATGTCCAAGCAATCTCCTTACTCTGTGATTTTCCTAGTAAGTCTTAATTTTCTAATATTGTGTTCCATTAAGTGAGAGAGAATTTCAGGACTAATTGTTTAGAAGGGTGTGTTTATGGGAAAACAGTTCCATTTCTGATATCACTGTATTTTTTAATTTAATAGTTTACGGCTTTGGCTCCTTCTTGTTTGTCTGAAGGAGCTTTTACTGCTGCTGTGTCCTGTTTTTCAATTTGTTTGCAAAGATGGTCAGGCCCCAGGAATTATCAGGTACTGACAACAGGCAGGTTCTCTTTTAGTCCAAATTGTAAGTGTGATGTGGAACAGCAAGGACTCACTTATCAGGCAATCCCTGTCAACAGGAAAAGATGAAAACTGGGGAAAATAAACAAAATCATGTCACTGTCATTTCAGACAGCAAGTTGTGTGTTACAAATGCCTCATTGATCATTCACTCTTGAAATTCAGTGTTAGGCTCTTGAACAGGTTGCAGATGTTCTTGGAGAGTCTTAAGATGCCAAAAACATGAAGGAAAAGGGATACAGTCCTTTGCAAAATTTAGTTCCCTGAGCATTTTGGTTGAGAGCATCAAAATTAAGTTCGTTTGGGGCTGTAAAGTCAACAAAATGTACATATCTTTGTGGTTATTGTTATTTTCCATATGATTCTGGTCTGTGCTGGTTAATCTCTGTAATTCCAGGCTGTGAAAAAGGAATGCCCAAGTATTGCTCAAGCACGTTGCATTCTCTGTTGCTGTTATAGAACATTCAGGTGTCGTTAAGAAAATAGTTATATATTGTACCTTGTGGTTTTCACAAAGGGATTCATTTTCTTCTGCCTGAGCTGTGTCTGGTTGAAATGAAACACCAGAAACTACTGGAGAGATTTTGGAAGAAGCATTTTATACAGGAAGCCCCTCATCTCTGAATTAGATTGTTGGTGGCCAGAGAAGGCTTATTTTGAGGGAAATTGCCAAAAGCACAAAACTAAGCAGTGTTATGAACTGGATATAATTTCACTTTAAATATTAACATTATCATTCTGGCCGCTTTCAGTAAAAAATCTTCCATAGCAATCATCGTACTGTACATTGAAGATTGTTAAATGAAGCTTTTTATCTTGATGGCTTTCCTCAATTTAGTGAAATCCCATAAGCAAATAAGAAATTCTGAATGGAAAAAAAATCCCAGAATTTTAAAAGCATTGCTAGTTTTTATTACCAGTTAATTTATTCTAATTTTATTAGCAGAAGTTGTGGTTTGGTTGTATGAGGAGGAAGGACATGGAGTGATTTCTCTATAGTGAATACAGTAAGTGCATTTGAGAATGCTGCTGCCCTGAAGGCAATGAATGATTAAAATAGATTTTTCATTAAACACACAAATGGAAAGAATTGTTATCTCTTCAGTTAACATTTTATTACATCAAGAAGTTGAGTTGGTTGCAGAATTATTGGACACTATTTCAGATTTCTTTAAAAAAGTTCCTTTTTGTGTTTTCAATTGGATGTCCTTGAGAGCTGGAGCAATGGAAATGGGAAGTTCATTAGCAGGAAGTGCATAATTATACACTTGGGGGTCTAATAATTTGAACATCTGCTTTAATCTAAGTGCTCTTTGCTTAGAAATGTGTAAAGGAGACAAGACCTGAGTGGTCTGGCTGGTCCCAGAATAACTGTGAGCACCTCCAGGCTGGGAAAAACACTTGGATAATCCTTAGGGACAGCAGGAGAGGCATTCCCAGAAATACCTCACGGGGCACTCCTTGTCTGGAGTCTGGATCAGCAACGTTCATCAGAGAGAATTCCACGATGAAACAGGAGTGAGTTTTTTGCTGCTTTAGCCCTTCCTGTCACTGACTTCTTCATGCTTGGTACAAAAGCCACATAAAATAAAAGTTCCCACTGCAGCACTGCTGAGGTGTGGCACAGGCGAGGGGCACACACAAGCCTGGTGGAGGTATTTAAGTGATAACATAAATACGATTCTTTCAGTATGAATTAATTAAAAAAGAAAAAGTATTTTTGCACATAATTTTATAGTTTTGGGGGGAGTTCTTCAGTCATGTGGTTTAGGGTGTAAAATGAATGAGAAACTCAAGGAAGGGGGAAAGGCACCTGATCTTTGTAGGGGATTTTGGAAAATGGCAGCACTTGACACTGCCAAGGTTCTTCTGTTGCAAAGGCAACCCTGCAAATGTCTTCCCCCTCATCCCCAGCCTGGCAGTTTCTCGCTGCCTTTTTTAAGACTTGTCTGTTAAACATCACTAGTTTCTCTTTTTTTCTTTGCCAGCCCTACCACAGTAAAGGTGATTGAGGAGTTTCTCTCCTGGGGCTGCTGTGATTTCCATCTGGTTTTGTGAGGCGATGTGTTACTGCTGAGTCTTGGGACATGAGGCATTTGGCCACATTCTTGTGGCAAAGAATTCATAAATCAGGATTTATGTGGTGCTTTATGGAACCAGCTGATTAACTGCAGCCCTCAATAAAGGAAAGATGCTGTGTGCAATTGAGGTGCAGGTATAAAAGAGCTACAATAAAGAAGATGCAAGTGAAAACAATATATTAAGCTTCTGGGAAGGAGATTCATTGGCAGGTCTTTGCATTTCAAAAGAAATTCAGGACCTGCTGATGCTGGTGGTGTTATTTCGTGTTGTGGACAGCACTGGTAAGAACAAGTGTTTGCAAATAAACTCCTCCTCCTGACCTTGGGAAACTGGATTCTGTTAGTGCAGCTTTTGTTTTAGGCAGGCCTGGAGTTGTGAGAATACCCTGAGAATTAGTGAGGGTCGTGGAGTTGTTCCTGCATTTAACTGGCTGCACAGAGAGGTTATTTTTTATATTTTATGGCAAAAAGCTTCCAGCTTCCAAACACATTCCTGTTTGCTTGGGGGCAATTTTTATCAGCATCTGTCACAGGAAGAGTTTGTTTGTAAATACCTACACCTTGAGTTTGCAAACAATGAATTATTTTCCAAGTTCCAATTTCTGTCACTGGACATTTTGCAGAAATACATGAATTTGAGGTCCTTGGTGGCAGAGTCTCTGGATATAAAAGTATTGTAAGGCCAACCCTTTGGTGATGCTGAGGACAGTGCAGTGAAAAATGCTGTGCTTTATTTCTCCTGGTGTTTCAAATACATGAGTTTGGATTAAATGTGTTTTATTTTGGGCTGGTGGAATCCCTAAGAAAGGTGTTGCATGAACTCAGACTGAAAAGTAGGTGTTTTTTGAGTAGAGAGGGTCAAAGGAGCTTATTTCGCTGGTGTGGCAAGGGATTGAGAGTAGCAAGGAAGGTTTTAGTCATGAAATAATGGAATTACACTTATCTGTACAAACGCAATATATTATCATATCCTTGCCCAGTGTCTGCCCTAAAGAAGAGTTAACAAACTGGTGCAAACTTCCTTAAAAATCAGTCATAAACGCAAATATTCTATATTATTATATTACAGCTTAATATTCTCAGTGACAACAAGACAAATTTCAGTTTGCTCAGTGATAGAGCATTTGCCTTGGCAGCGTTTTAACCAGTGTATTTTCCTGCCCTAATTCAGATGCAAGAGGATACCAGTCTCCAAGCTCTTCAGAGGCTCTGAGTAATTGCCATTTGTTTTTGTCCTTCACCTCTTTGCTCTCCTGAAAACAGATTGTGCTCCACAGCAGGGTTTCGGTGATGAGAGGTAAAGTAAACCCTCCTCTAGCAATTGGATGCTTTGACTTACTAAAGTCACTGCTGCTTGAAAGAGAAATTGGTTTCCCCTGAGAACGTGAGCAATAAAAAAAAAAAAATTAAGCTGTAGATGAGTTTGTATAAGGGCACATAAAATCCAAATTCCTCACCGCAGACATTTTTGTGAGGAGCAGAAAACGGATTCACTTATTACAGTGTGGCCATTGTGTTTAAGTCCTTTTTGAAGTCCAAAGACTCTTTAAAAGCGTTTATTTCCCCGAGGAGACAAATGCAGGGTTCTGTATTGCAAGTCAAGTGTTGCCAGCCTTTAACAAGATTATGAGACTCTTTTCCATGGCTCTGCAGTGTGACAAACATCCTTGGCTGTAGGTCACCCTGAATAAGAGGAGAGAAAGTAGCCAGGAGAGATCCAGCCAGATGGTTTTACGGGTAGATTGTGAAGAGTGGCTGCAAAGGACTGGTTTCACATTTAGCCTGGCGCTTACCAAGCAGCTGGGTGCACACATTCTCTGGGAAATAATTGTCGTGGCGCTCAAGGGCAAAGCAGTTCCAGTATTTGATACTTTGAGGAAACTTCTTTTAATAGAACAGAATGCCCTGGGCTCCTGCAGGTGACTTACCTTCCTCCTTCAGAATACTCAGATGCAAAGGTGAACTTAACTGGCATTATTTCACAGATGACTGGTTTGAGCACTCAGCCCAGGCTCTCGGTGGAAGGTGAGGAGTGGCACTGGTGTCACAGGGATCGCTGCTCTGGGGTTGCCTACGAGGACAGACTCTCGGCAGCTGACTCAGGACAATGCACTAAATCAAAGGGAGATGTAAATTATGTTCTCATGTTAGCAATGTGCCAATCTATGCAAGATTGTTTTGGGTAAAGAGATTGGATTGGAAAGACGCCATGTGGCCTAGATCACAAAGTCCTTAACAAGGTGTATTTCTTGTGCTGGGCCTGATCATTACTCTTCTCAGATAACTGTAATGTAAGTAAACCCAGTCTGGATGTTTGGATACGTTCTTAATTCAGTTCCTCGTGCCACTGTTAAATCCTGGTGAGGGCATTTTAACACTTTGTGCCATCAAAACACTTCAAGTCCTTTGGGTGCTTGGCTCACGTTGATGGATTTGGCCTCACTTTGCCTTAGGGATTCACTTTCCTGCAGGAAAACAAATGCAGACACAGTTCCTGTTCCTCACATAACACACATCAGGAAATAACACACATCAGGAAACCTGTAGCAGAGCTTTAAAGCTGTTGCTTTAATTGTTGGACTCACCTTCCCTCCAAAGCCAGAATCCTCTCCTCCATAGAAAGACGTTTCCCTTGGATTGCCAGAGGGCTCTTTCCCAAGTTTTTTTATTTTTTGTAGTCTCCTACCTTGCTCCAGGGACTGACTGTTGTGTCATGCACATGCTCTTAATTTATTTTCAGATTTTTGAAAACCAACTTCTCCCTTACTTTTTTTTAATGGCTGTCTTCTGCTGAGAGGTGTTAAAAGAGTTTGCAGAGACCATCTGCCCTCTTGCCAAGTTGCAGTTCTTGGGTTCTGTACGTGGTTGTGACTCTTGCCAACTTTTCCACTTTACAGCAAAGTTTCTTCTCCTATCGTTTCCCATACATTTCTAAAGATAAATTAGCAATAGCAAACAGGTTTTTTGTAAGGCTCTGTCAGGGCTATGGATAAATTCCATGTCTGTTCTCTCTCACTCTCCATTTGATTCCTCACTGAGGTTTGTCTGTGCTTGTCTTATCTTCTGACCTTCTCCCCCAAAACCAGCCCCGTGCAAATAATTGATTTTTCAGTTTACTGACTGGACTGGTGAGTCAGGATTTGAGGGGGTAATTCTTCATGGTAAAGTAAAAGACCTTTTAAAAATCTGTTTGAAAATGAAATCTGACAGTTTTTGAAGCAGAGACATCACTTCGAAATGAATGAGCTAAATTTCAACATTTCAGTGATTCAGCTTGTCAATCCCAATTTGTAAATTATTTTGATTGTTTCAAAACGCCATTTTCTGCAGCACAGAATCTGTATTCATCACAGTAATAATGATAATAGACATACTTTTCTTCCCAGGAGTGCAGGAACTCCCTATGGTATTATTTTCTTTTAACAGTGATTTTGCTGGTAACTCCACTTGCTTGTGTAAACTCTTGAGCTCCTGGAATACTTCAAAGACACTTCATCATTACATCAGTATTTTAGCCTCTCTGCTAAATAGTGAAAAAATCATGGGAAGTTGACTTTATTCTTTAAAATCCTGTCCCTCAGGCATTTGTTTGACTCCCTCAGTCTCAAAAGGTGCCTGTTAATCCTTCCAGTCTCTGCTCAGGGTGAAGGTGCTCACGTGGTGTCCAAAAGTCCCGAGTCCCTTGGCCAAAAACGAGCAGCCAGAGGACATGAAAGCAAACTAAAAAAAGAAGAAAAATAAAGAAAAATAATCTGACGAGAGTTCATAGTTGCTCTGTGCATTGTGAGTGTTGTGACAGCTTCTCCTTCCTTATCAAGGAGACACAACCAGCTCCTGCATCATCACTACAGTGATTCAAACCACTCCTGAAATAGCTCTCGCTGCTCTCTGTGGAATTCCCTGGTAATCAGATGGTTCTCCCTTCTGTGTGCCAGAAATTATGCTTGACCATTTATTTTCAGATAATGAAAGGGTTTTTTTAACTAAAGTGCTTTGAGCCCTTCACATTTATGGTACCCAGTAAGTGGCATTATTGTTATAGAAAACTTTTTTTTCCTGTCTTTTCATGGTTGCCTTACTTCCACTGGGCTTGAAATCTCTCAGTGTTAGTCACTTGTGCACACAGGCCTGGCCTAAGCTGTAGGGAATATCTAGTTTTAGTAGAGTTTTGTGAAGTTTTCTATGTGGTAGAGTTGGCAGCAATGAATAGGGAGTGTGACCCTTTGTATTGCTGTTTGATATATTCAGGGCACTGTAAATGGTCTTAGAAAATCAGAATTATGAATAATGTGGTGGAATGCTCCTGTAGCTGCTTTAAAGATGTTAATCATTGTTAGAATGGAAGGTAAAAGCAAATGTTCTGTTAAAAAATGCAGGATTTGTGCATGAATTCAAAGGTTTGTTACTGTGTTTCTCTTCTTATCTCACGCCGGAGTGTCACCAGCCTGGGAATTATGCAAGATCATGTTTTTACTTTTCTTGAGAGAAGTATCTTTTGAAGCTTCCTGAATGCAGTTTAAAATACCTTTGATATTTGAAATTCACTGTCAAATAACTGTTTGGTTTTCAAAGTGCACCTGAAATTGGGAAAGGTTGCCAAATCCATCTATTAGACATCATTTCCTCACTCCGAGCAGAGCATTCCTGCTTTGGCCGTGTGTCAGGTTGCAGAGTAGAGGAGACAGCACTTCCATCATATTTCTCCAAAGCAGCAGAGCACAAGAGGCAGCAAAATTGCAAAGGGTGAAGAACAGAGAGAAGATACAAGTTGCTTTGGCAGAGCAGTTGATGTGTTCTGTCCTGGAGAAATGAATGGTGCTGCAGCTCCAGGCGCTGATTTCCTTTGCAGTCTCACCAAAGCAGGGTTCTCACAAAGGTTGTGCCTCCTGGTTTTCCAGGTTCCTGCTTTGAAACTCCAAGGGCTGATTTGCAGGAGTGCTGGGCACCCTCAGCTGAAGGGAAATGCTCAGTGTGAACTTGTTACCAGTTTTCATATCCATAACAAGTCCTTGGCATCTGGAACGAGAGACCCAAGCATTGACAGCAATACCCTTCTTATATTCCCATTGCTTTACTTTGTGATTCAAATTGCTGTATAATAATCCCTATGGATGGTATAGCAGCAGCCAACAGCACTGGTGATTGATTAAACACTTCAGCCTCCCTTCAGACTTTAATTAATCTTAGCAGCTCTTTATTGCTGTGTAGGGTACAAAGCAATAGAGATTATTGCCACTTTAGTGGGGATGAGAGAGGAGCTTCTCTGCGTGTTGGTTGTGGCTTTTTCTCCTTTCTGAAAGTCTTCCAAGACATGTGAGCAGGAAGTTAACCTGCTTATGAGCTTCAAATACTGGACAAATCCTATCCCCCCTTTCCCAGGATGAATAACCGGGACATAGAACTCCACAGGAGCTTTGAAGCCCAACTCAGCAGTGTCTCATGAGGTGACCTGTCCCCTGCCCTCACAGAGTCCCCTCCCAGCCAGGGCTGCCCTGCTCATAGGATTCTTTCTAAAATCCTATTAAAGAAGAGTTTTCGCCCTTTTTGTTCCTGTTATTGTTAATTTCTGAGCATTTTTTTTAAAGGAAGGCACACTATGTAAAGTTTTGCATCTTTGTGATATAGTGGCTATCAGTTAGAAATCCATTTGATACCTCTACTGCCATTCCCTTCTTCCTGCACGTCCATGAGTGTATTGAGGGGATGCATTATCACTCCATGTGATATTTTATACCCTTTGTCCAGCCCTTCTTAAAAGTATTTATTTTTCCTGCTAACACAGAATTCACTCCAGGAGCTGAGCTTTGTCAGCCTGTCTCCCCATCCCTTTTCCTGGGAGAATTCTTGGGAAAATAACTCAAGGCAGGATCAAAGAGTCAAACGTTGACATTCTAGTTATCCCACAATAAACTCAGATGGGTCATATCATCCACATTTGCTCCATGCTCTCCTTGGGTGGGTATTTTGGCTTCTCCCTGTTTTCTTTTAGCACTTGAAATCCACAATAACTTTGGGTCCCTTTGCAATAAATGCCACAGTTTAAAACAACAAGAGGAGAGGATTACCTGCCACTTATTTTCCTCAGTGCTGGATTCACTTTTGATTACATTTTAAGTAATTATCAGATGAAATTAGTAGCTGTCACACATCCATCTCACCTCTTCCTGAATATTTTTTTGTCACTGTTCCTGATTTTTGGGGGATTGCACAATGAGAGCATTGAGTGTATATATAACCTTTAATTCACTTGTAGGATGAAGTTAACCTCTTAAAGATGTCGTATTTTGATTATTTACCATTCTACCTGCTCCTCTCAGATTACCAAGGCAGTGACCAAGCAGTGAAACTGTGGAACCGTGAAAAGGTCACATTAGAAACTGTGTAATGCACTTAGTGCACATTATTCTGCTGTCTCTTAGAGGCTTTATGGGGGATTAAAAACCTCCCTCTTGCACAGAGATCATAATGAGAACTGAAAATGTCACAACAGAAATTGATTTTATGTTAATGGTCGTAGCAAAAAAAAGGAGAAATTATTTAAATAGTACCTTTTACCCCAAACCTGCAGGTGCAGCACAGCAGTGTTGTGTTCAGCATCCGTGGCATGTTGAGGCTGAGGACAGCCCTGGTCTCACCTTGTGCTTGGCACTTCCAGAGGGAACAAAGAGCTTCAATGTGGGAGTTTAAGGAAGCCAAACCTATAACATGATCACCGTAGGCCCCCTGATTTGACTTGGAGGTGAAAAACAAGCAAATCAACCCCAAATTTTCCCTATTTTGGCTGAGTGACTTCAGTGTTCATTTTCTCTGTGTGTTGGTATCTGCACTCTTAGAGTTGGAGGAAACACAGTTTTGAATTTAGCTGAGAGGGTGCTTTAGAATGAGATGTAAATATATGCAATTTGGGCATTATTTGTATGCTTTTAATGCCTGGTTTACTCATTCTGTGCTCTATTCACTTGTGGGAGAAGGAGGGCCTGAGTGCTGACACCCTCCTTCCTTTATTCTGGGGCTGAGGATAAAATGTACCCAGCAATGGGGATGTTCTGGAAGGAGCTCCCAGGAGAACTGGAGCAGTTTGAGGTGAACAAGGCAGGCAGGTCCTGCAGTGACAGTGTTTTCATCTGTCTCTGGAAGGTATTAACCTCAGAAAATAGACCCACTTTCACATGTAGCCTTATGATATTTGTGTGATGCTCAGTGGGCAAGAATCTTGAAAAACACATTGCTCGAGTAGGGCGGAGCTCAAAGCAATTAATTGCTGGCTTAAAAATGTAACTGATCTGGATTTTACACTCTTTATATTCTTCTCAAATGGGGCATTGAAGCATCTTTTCCACAAATGGCTCACTAGTGTTTCGGATGCCTCATAAATACCTAGATAAAAAGAAAAAGATTAATATCACTGTAGCCTAATTCTAAACAAGATCTCAAGATATTTTTCCCTAAAGCACTTTCTAACCACTTATTCTGCTTAAACTTCCGGTGAATTCCTTGAAAATATAGTCCTGGGTTTATCTGCACATGGAATCATTCCTGGAGGAAGCTGATGTGTTGTTTGCTGTCCATAAATAACCCTGCCCATAAATAATCCTCCCTGGCACTCTACAAGTATTCCGAGAATATGTAATAAAATAAAAACACAGATTTGCAGAGAAGATTTTTAAAAGGCCAGTAATAAATGACACAGTTAAGGAACTGACAGATATCTGCTGCAAGACAAATAAATGGCAAGAGCTCACAGCGAGTAGAAGCTTCCTCCAGGATTTGCTGCCTGTGTGAAAAACAGTGAAAAAGGACAAGGTAGGCATTCAAATTTCTGCAATAAGTAACTATTTATGGGGACAAAGGGAGGAAAAAGTTGCCAGGGTTACCTTTGGAAATGAAAAATGTAATTGCTGGATATAACCAAATCAAGTCTCATCTTTTGATTCTCCCCCCTTATTGTTAGTTACTGGGACTTTGGAGTCTAAATGAAAGAGGAAATAGTGGGATTTGTTTGACTCCTCAAGAATTATTGACATTGTACATAAAGGTATAACTGAGTATTTTAGTTGGAAAGCCAATGAGAAAACTGGAAGATCTGAGGCAATGAAACAGCAACAGAAGGACAGTCTGCGTCTCCTCATCCCTCTCATGACATCCTCACTCCTGAGCTGTGCTCCTGTCTCTCTGTTCTCCCTCTCCATCACTCCTTGGCTGGCTCACACGAGGGCTGTGTGTCACCATCCTGCTCTGGAGCCAGCTGGACAAGGGTCCCCCTGATCCCACACTCACAGTCTGTCCTGTGCCACCACACATTTCAGTTGGGGACCAACCAACGCCCTGAGCACACAGAGATCGGATCATTCCTGGCCCCATTTGGTTCATCCTGACTCTCCTCATGAGCACAAGAATTTTGGAAAGGATTCTCTCCAGAAAATGTCCATCTGCTGCTCTTCTGTGGAGGAGCTTCTTCAGCCCTGAGCTTTCATCCTTTTTCATTGTACGCTGTCTTTATCTTAACTACATAAATAACCCGAGGAAAAGGTCGTACAGTGAATATTATTCACTTTATTATGGATGTTGACAGTAAATCTGCAAAGGACACTCCACAGTATGAACTGAAGGTTTTTCCAGAACAAAGGCCTCCCCATCAACCAAAAACTTGTGGCATGGCTTCAGCTTCAAAACTGCTCCAATTTTATCTGACTTTCATCTGATTTTAGTTCAAGAATTTGCTTACATATGTCAAGTCTTTTCCATTAGTTTCTTGCCATTATCTCCACAGCTCTGTAATTACTGCTGTCCCTGAGAGACTTTATATTAATATTTTGTTTGACGAGATTGTAACAGGTGACTTTTTACTCTGATTTTTGCAGACTGATAAATGTGATAAAGAATAACTTTAAAAAAAACCCCACCAAACAGTTTGTTTGAACTCGCAGGTCCATGTAACAAGTAAACAGAGCTCTCAATTTACAATATTCCACGCAGAACCTCTTGTGATTTGATTCTTCACAAGGATGAAGTTTAACCATTAATACACAAGGAAAATAGCCAGAAATTTTATTTCAACTCGGAGCAAACAGAAGTTCTGCCCACGTCATGACATTTGATTTCAACCTGTGACCTTCACTCCCAGAAAATCTCTGGGTTTTCTGTTAAAGAGTTTGTACTCTTGATAGAAGCAAGTGGATTAATATGCCAGCAGCCAGCAATCTGTGCATGTAGATCCCTGCAGTTGTAATTGTTTTGAATCTGGTTCGCTGCACTCTCCATAAAGCATTGAGTCCCTTGGTAGGGGAGTCCATGGGCCTCTGTTTTTTCTGAGGAACTTGTGAACTGCTGTAATTCATTTCGAATTTCTAGTTTCGCCATCTTTAAATTGATGTTGTTTTTTACAAGGAAACGAACAGCCAATTTTTTTTTAACAAACCAATGCAATTTAATGCTTATAGAATTTATCTGCCTGTGGATCAGCAGCATAACACAATTTTAATTACACCTACCACACTTCACTGAATTCTCTCATTCTGTAGCAAAGCTTTATCAAAGGTCCATGAGATCTGTTGAGCTCTGCTGAGCCCTAAGTCACAAGGTTTGCATTCTCATCATTAAGGAAAAAAGGAAAAAAGAGCCAGTCATTTACACTCCCATCTCAGGGGGAAGCAGTACTTACTGTTATAGAGAGAATTAATGGGAAGTGCGAATTACTAAGTGCTTCTGTGGTTAAGAAATCAGGTGCAAAACCATCTAAAAAATACAATTAGAGAAGAAGGAAGGAAGTGTTGAAGCAGGTCAGGAGCACTGTATTCAAATAATTATTGTCAGTTGTTCATTCTGTATTAATTCATGTCTAAATAGGTTTTACTACTCTCTTTGCAGCACAGAAATAGTTCTCTGCTGGTAGGGCTTTGTTTGAACCCACTCACATTTAACTGCAGTGTTTTCTGAACACAGAGATACGAATTCAGTGCTGCTGCCTTTGTTGTACCTGAGGGGCAGGGAAACTGCAAAGAGAAAAGAGATCATATCCAGCTCCAGAGCCCTCAGGTGCTTGTGCTGTCCCTGTGTCCTGGGAATCCAGCAGTGCTGCCTCCTCCCAGGGCAGGGAAAGGGCTTCAGCATCAACACTCCTATGGCTTCAACACAATTTCCCCAGTTTTAAAATGAACAAACCCACAGACAGGAATTACCTGTATCGAGAACTATTGTCATTTATGTATGGCATTTAAATTTCTTTGAGATGTTTTTAACAAAAGCTGAGCAGCCTGTTTGCTGAATTCCCTCTTATACCTGTTCAACTTATAAATGAGCTCAAGCAGAGGTTGTGATTCCTGTCTGATTTTTAGGATGAAATTTGGCCATGAGAGGCCCAAAGGAAGGGAAATATTTGAGCACAGCTTTGACACATGTGGCTTTGGAAAGTTCTGTGGGCTTGGAGTTGTTGGGACACAGCAAACAAATCTGAAGCAAAGCAGACTTAGTTCTCTTATTTAGAGCAATATTTATTTTATTTTTATGTATATCACCATTAACCATTGGTGGTAGTTTGTCTCTCCATTGGAATAATAGAGATATCCATACAAACTAGGGAAGAGAAGCTGATTTCAGGGAGTTCTTGGGAAGATTTGGTCGGTGATTTTGATTTGAAGTGAATCTGGAAGTGAGTAGGGAGAAGCCAATTTGAGACAGAGATCTCAGTCAAGGGGCTGTCATGTAACATTCCTGCTCCTTGGCACATCTTGTAACGTCTCCAAAGTTTGACAGCAGAAGTTCGGCACAGTTGTACAGTAATTTTCTAAGCACAGATGGCTGAATTGCATCCTGCACAGCCCCTCAGTTAAACAAATATAGAATAATTTCCCTGATAGTTCTGGGGAAGAATTTCAGATTCACACTAAACTAAATCATGCCATGAATTTTCGGTTTTGATTTATCATCACCCATCGCAGTTAGTGGGGTTTCCTCCTGACACGGTGCCAGATCGTTACGTTCAGAAGAAACAACAGTGGCAATGCTGATTCCAAATGGGACAGCAGAGACCAGCAGCGTGTGCAGCCTCAGAGGAGAATTATCAGGCATTTGTCTGCCTTTGTGTAGGCATCATGTTAAAGCTGAGTCTTCAGAAGTGTCTGAACATGACTTTGCAGCTGTTTACAGGGAGTTTCTGACAGGTGTGACAAGAAAAGCTGAAGATACTTGTTTTAAAATTTAGTGAGTGGGTAATAAAGGCTGTCATTGGTAAGAGAGAGAAGTCAGTGGTGGCTCAGTGGGGGTGTGATTAGGAGTGAAACAGAACCTGTAAAGGGTCTCAAAACAGAGACTTAGAGCTTGTGTGCTCTGCAGTGGGCACTGGGAGGATGGTGGGAAAATGCTGGCAACAGAGGATGGCATGGGCAGCACGACAGCTGTGCCATCTTTGCAAAATGGGCTTTGCAGAACCTCTTTGGATGGGTATGAAGAGAAGGTGGTGGGACTCGGGAAGGCCAGAGGAAAGGGCATGAGGAGAACTGATACAATCTCCTTAAATGTGAGAATGGATTGGAAAAGTCACGTTTTAAAGCATCATTTACTGAGTTTGCAAAAATCTAAGCAGAGCTAATTTTGAGATTGAGATGTAGCCAGGAAAGGTGACAGGAGATCCCCAGGGAAAGGGGTTGAACACTGGGGAGGAACAATGACATCAGTTCTGCCTGTGGGAATCCTCAGCTGATGAGTTGGCATTTGTGAGATGTCGGAAATAGAGACAAAAATTTCCATTTGGTAGGAAGAAGTCAATCCATCAGTCCTTCCCAAGCGTGTGGTGGAAACTGAACCAAGTTGGTGTTTGTGGAGGGCAAAGGGAGGGTGGGGACAGAGCTCCTCTCCCACATTGCTGCAGAGAGCAGGAATGAGACGTGTGGAAGACAGGCAGAAAAACGTGGGAGGCAGAGCTGTGGGAGAACAAGATTCTTGAGAAAACTGCATTGAAGGTGGCTGGGAGGTGAAGAAATAAAGTTGGCATCAATGTTGGCTGGCCAGGGCCCATTTGAAATGAATGAATCCGGATTTACTGATGTGCAGAAAGTGGGGGCTGAGCTGGAGAGAACGTCCTGGTGGGGCTTTGGGACAGGACTTGAGGCACCAGGCAGGGAGTTGAGTGAGTTTCCAGGCAGTGGGGAGGTCAGGGGGACTGTAGTAAGTAATGAAGGATGATTTTACCTTCTTAAACCAAGAAGTCATGGTTATGCCTGTACTAGAGAGCTTTTATTCAACAGTTTTACAAATGTGTTCTGATGGAAGGGACAAGGCCATAATTGGGAACATCTGTACCATTTGCTCAGGCAACAAGAGTTAACAAAAGCTACATTTCTTTTTAATTTAGTAAAATACACCAAACTGTTAGAAAGTGAACTGATGGTGAGAGCAAGAGGAGAGAAAAGCGAGTGTCATTCTCATTTTCTAAACAAGTAGAATAATGATCTTTAGAATTCAACACAGCAGCTATTGAATTTTTCATCCTGAGATACCATAAAAGATGCGGATGTACAACAAACACAACTCCCACAAAAGCTACTAGGTGCAAAAGGCTCAGTGAGACGTGGATAACTGAATTTCCTCTGACAGAAAAAGTGATTGGCAGATCAATAGCCAAAAAATCCAGCTCTTGAGAAATCTGTGAATATTAAGCTACCACTGTACTGCATATCTCAGTTCATCTCTGTGAGTGCTTCTCCCCCTTATAGGAGCTAAAGAATGAATTTATTCATCTTTATTGACCTATTGACCTTTACATTTGTGCCCTGGAATACAGATTAGTTTTGAAAATTCTGAGTTAGTGAGCATGCATTCGTACTGCACCACAGTGCATATCCACTGTAACATGTAGGGAATTGATAGACGCCCTTTTTCCTTTCAAAAAGTGCATCTAGAGCGTGCTGAGAGGGGAAAACAATCATTGCTGGTTGGAAAGCAGGTCAGCAAAGGAGCTGAGCAGCCACTTTGTAATCTGGTAGACACCAGCAGACGGAAGGTTTCCCTCCATGCTCCTGCCAGACCTTCTCTGCTCCCTGCTCTCGGCGTGCCCTCATGTCAGGTCACATAACGCATCTCTCATGTCTGCAGCAAAGCCCAAAAAAAAAAAAAAGGGCTTTTATTGTTGTTTGGCTCCGAGGTTGGCACAGGCTGCCCTGGCACTGAACTTCCTCCCCTGTAAGCGCTTAGTTGTGGGAGGTTGTGCTGCCTCCACACTTGGAGCTGTGTCCTGGTGACACCTCCCCTGCACCTCTGGAGAATCAACAAATCCTTCAGACTGATGCTTTGTGCTGCTACCCTGTGACTGTTGGCTGTAAATACACCAGTGCCTGAGTTCCCATCTCCTGAGCTTCCCACTCACCATTCACACAGGGAAATATATAGACTTGTTTTCATGAAATGTCGGTGCTTGAGATTTATTTTTTTTTAATTACTTCTGAATTCTGTTACGCGGGGAAAAGGCCTTGTAGGTTGAGTTAACATTTTCACTTTATAATTTTGACAGTGCAATATAGCACAATTGAATTAATCAGGTTTTCCTGTGTTTCTGTTACAGAGGTTTTTAGGGTCTGAGTTAAATCATCCTATTTGCAGACTGATTACTAGGGAGGGAATGCTTCACCCTGGGTTTAAATTATCTTGCTGGGAACAGATTTTAATCTTTCCTTCTTTTTTTTTTCTGTGGAGTCCTATGGATATATTAAACCCTTTCCAACTCTTTGTTTTCACAATGTTTTCTATTTTTGTCTGTTTAATGAAGCCTGTCAAATGTTCCTCACTTGTTGCACTTTAGAAATCCGTAGAAATAATTTCTTTTCCTGCCATTTGTCAGGAAGAAAGATTGAAGGTTTGTTTTACTCTTTCCAAAAGAAAATCTGAGCATGCCATCTTTCAGGCATGAGCAAATTTCCTCCTGTGTTTGTTTGGCATTTGGCATGACGGGTTAGTTAAGAGGTCCCAACCTCTCAGGTTGGAAAGAGTTGGAAATTTGGCAAAGGGGGGCACATGTCCAGGGGACAGTGTGGTCAGGGCAGGCTGTACTGAGAACTGTCTGCTCTCTAATTCAGCACAGCAGTGTCTCACTGCTGCTTTCTGGGGGTTAAATGGTCTTTTTGCTGAGCTCCCTGTGAGGGTTCTGGACATCAGAGCACATGGGACATTTTTGTGCCAGCTCAGCTCCAGCTCCTCAGGAACAAACCACATTTCCACCCATTTTTGTGCCTGAGACCAGGCGTTCTCTCCACAAGGTGTGAGCAGGTACTTGGAATCAGAAATAGGAGCATCTGACATTGGGGCTTGGACTCCTTTCCAAGAGTCTAATTTCGGATGATTTAACACCTGACTTGGGGACACCAGGGCTGTTGTCATGCTGAAGGTCATATTTGGTCCCTCTGGTCATGATGAATGTGAGAGCATAGGACAGCCCAGGGGAAATCTTAATTTTTAGGACACACTCTGGGATCCCACCATGCTTGTGGAATGTGTGGGTAAACGGGGGGTGCAAGGAGTTGGTTCTTTTCTCCACATCTTGTTTACTAGAAAACAAAATGAAGAATTATGAACAAATCCAAGGTGTATTCAGCTTGGAGAGCTGCAGTGCTGCTTTCTTTGTCACTGTGTGGAAAAGGGATGGGAAGGAAAGAGAGAGAAGTGTTTAATGCCCATGTGTNTTGGTCCCTCTGGTCATGATGAATGTGAGAGCATAGGACAGCCCAGGGGAAATCTTAATTTTTAGGACACACTCTGGGATCCCACCATGCTTGTGGAATGTGTGGGTAAACGGGGGGTGCAAGGAGTTGGTTCTTTTCTCCACATCTTGTTTACTAGAAAACAAAATGAAGGAAGAATTACGAAGAAATCCAAGGTGTATTCAGCTTGGAGAGCTGCAGTGCTGCTTGCTTTGTCACTGTGTGGAAAAGGGATGGGAAGGAAAGAGAGAGAAGTGCTTAATGCCCATGTGTGACACTGCTTGAATAAATACTTCCCAGATCAGCTGGCAGACTACACTCAGTTGTGCTCTGCACCTACAACTGGTTGAACTTTCCCATTCCCTCTGAAGAACTGTTTATATTTGGGTACCAGTCAAAATTACACATTCTGTAACAGGACACTTGTTCTCCTCTCCATCTCTCTCCCCAAGCTATTGTCTTTCAATGAAAGCAGCAGAGGTCAGGATTTATGCAGTCACATTAGCTGGGAGTACAAAGAGGGAGCTGGAACAGCAGCTGGAAGCCAGCCATGAGCCATGGCAGGCTCTCTCCTTCCTTCTTGCAATGTATCACTTGCCCATGAAAGAACATTAATGTCCTCTGGATATCCCATCTCTATATACACTGTTGGGAGTGTGTAATGTTGCTCTCAGTAACAACATTCCATTATTTTCTATCTCGCTGTTGTCAATAAATCATCCTTTAAATGAAATCAGGCCTTGTGAGCTTGTACTGGCAAGATTGATTTTTGCATGACATTTCTTTAGGAAATGAATTAAATCTTAGAAAGAAAAATGTGTGCAGAGTGGCAAAGTGTGCTTTCACAGAGAGAGTATTTATGATGAATAGAAGGAAGATGGAGTACACATGCTTCAAAGAACACATTCTTGTAATGATGCACAGCACTAATATGATCTGAAGCAAAGATGGTAAGATCAGAAGCTTTCAATGCAGAAAGATTACCATTTCCTTTGAAAGCATTATTTACTGTAAATTCCTGAGGTACTTTCAGAAAAACATTGAGCTCTTTCATTTTAATTTACATAAGTCCTTATTTTTTTTGGCTCTCCTCTGTATCCATCACAATAATTGGGCTTTCAGCAGTGCTTTTTGCAGACAGGTGGGTCTGAATCCAAGGGGGATTTTTCTCTCTTGACTGAACTGTCTTACTCCTCTTGCATTATTACTTTGGGGGTCTGCCTGCCATGCAGGAGAGTGAATGTGTATGTCCTTCACCTGTTGTTACATAGATCCTTAAATCTTCTCTCTTCTTGCTGTCAGTGACTCTTTCAGGAAGAAGAAAAGAAAAAAAAATCCCCAATGATTTCTTCTCCAAGATTTTCTTAACATCAGGAGTTAATTTCTATGATCACTCATTGCAAATGTAGCAGGAAATTATTTTTAATCGTTTGCAAAGAGACACATGGAAAGCAGCCTGTGGTTATTAGCTCACAGTAAAATAATGTGACTTTATTGCTTTAATGTCACTGCCTTTCCTGACAGTGACAGGGATAGTAAACATTGCACTAAAGTTCTGTAAACTAAAGATACTTTAATGTGCAGGAACTTGTTGCAAAATGGGGAAAGTGGATTCCCTCTCTATAGCGAATTAAAAAATCAAAGAATTAATAGGATGGAGCATGAAATGGTATCCCTGAATCCGCAAGGCAACTTTTGGAGGGAGACTCAATAATAGATCCTAGAAGTTTTCCAGTGTGTGACACGTGAAGAGCCACCCCAGGTCTCTGTTCAGGCACTTGGTTCTGGATCCCTCCCAGAAAATTTCTCTTTCCTCACCTGCTGATCCAGCACTTCCAGCTCCAGGTATTCCACTTTCCGCAGAATGAATTTTTAAATTAGGTTCAGATGGTTTTCCCTTTGGCTTAAGCCATCAGCAGGTCACCATCTAGGCCTGGCAAAGGGGCTCTCCCTCCCAGGCAGCCTTTTCTCCTTTTCTGTGCATTTTTTTCCCTTCACAGACTTGCCTGTGCTTTGGGGAGATGATAATAATTCCTTCTCCAAAGGTCTGCAACCACACTCCCATACTCCCCATCAGCCTCTTTCAAAGCTTTCTCAGCCACAGTTCCAAATCTGTCTTGTCTTTTTATTTTATTTTATTTTTACACAAAACAAACTCCTTTCACACAAGCCAGTTTTATCTTTTTTTTTCCAGAATTGCTCAGCTCGTGGTTTTCACAATGCCACCGAAGAGTTTTGATCTCACTCGCTGCTTTTTTCTTTGTTTTGGATGTTAAATGCTCTAATACGTAGTGCAAATATTTTAAAAATGGTGACATTTCAATAAACCATGTCCTTGAATACACAAAACTCAATCCTCCCTGGAAAAGACTTTAAAAATAGACAAATGCAACGTGAAGGGCTGAGAAAAGAATTGACATTTCTTTAAATGATTCTTCAAAACGTGCATTAGCAGGAGATTTTTGCAGCTACATTCCATGTTTTTTGAAGTGACTGATTCCCACAGCACCTAAGTGGCCAGGTGCTCACTAATAGTCCATCTCACATTTTTCTTTATAGTGTTAAATGAAGTTTTGTGGGTATAGGAGGTGCATGTGACAGTAAGCAAATAACAGACAGTGTGTATTTTGAGCTTTTTTTTTATCTGCAGCTTTCTCTGGCACCCAGCTCACCTTATCCCCTTTTTAATCCTGGAGGAGTTGGTTCTGTGCTTTAGCAGTGCCCCATCTCTTCAGTACAGAAGAGCTGAAGCATCAGTGGCCCCCTCAGCCAAAAGCACCAAACTTTATTAAAAACTGAGCCACTCCACCACTTTCCCAGGGTGAATCCAAGTTGCTGAGCACCAGTTCTGTGAGGGAGGGGGCTCTTGGGTTCACGGCCAGCTGGGGGCTTTCCACACCACAGGAAAGAATTGTCTGCTCAGAAACCAAACCCCTGCTTGTGATGCAATTCCTTCACTTTCAGAGTCACCCACAGGGAATATATTCTAATGTGTTTGTTCATGGGATGCATTTCAGCATCGATGAACCATCCCTGACAGGGGTGTTGGCTCATGTGCCCATTGCTGTTCTCTCCGGAGAGTTGATGGCACTGCTCTGGCAGCCAGTAAAAACCCTGTTCTGATCATAATCCTTTCAAATTTGGTGCTCAGTGTTTGAGAGCCCATTTCCTTCCTCAGATCAGTCCTTCACTTGATTGTTCCATGTTCCAATGAACGCTGCATTTCCTCGTGGTGTTCGTGCACTGCTGGATTTGGAAGGTGCAGTAGTGCAGAGATAGTTCTGATCTCCTGTCAGGGCTCCTGTGCCACCCACACGGGAGCTGTATTGTCTCATTTGTGCTTTCTTATTGAATTTCAATCAGCTTTCCCAACAATTTGCCTGAGGAATTCCCGTGGGCCATCTCCAAATGCTCCCATGCTGTCCAACAACTCCTCATTTTCTCATCCAGGGTTGCCTGTATTTTCTCATTGAAGTATAATTCACCACATGACAACATTTTACATTAATGAAGCCCTGGTGGCGTCAGATGTGATGCCATTCAGGAGAGAGCACAGAGGATAAGCACAGGGATACACACGGTGCAAAATAAAAATCAACTGATGTGCAAAAAAGTTAATGAGGGAGAAAAGCAGTTTCTGCTGCCATATGCTGACTCACGAGTCTCTCTCTCTCCATCCTGCTCAGGCATGGGCAAATTGCATTTTTCTGTCACTCTTCAAGGGTCCCCGAGGAAGAGAATAATGATGGTGGGCTCTGGTAAAAATTCAGTGAATTGAACTCTATTGTTTCCCCCTTTCTTTTCTCTTTCATAGAGTTCTTGGAAGAAGGGGTCGTTCGAATAAATTCCTGGGTCCCTCTTGCAGCTTCTGGGCAGGATGTGAAATCCCAGCAGGGTCTATGACAAGGATGTGGGGTGGGTTCATGGTGTTCACTGTCCCTCTGGCAGTGCCCTGTGCTGGCTCCACACAGGCTGCACAGGGAGGGTCCTGCTTTTGCATTTCTCTACAATATTCTGTTCTTAGTTTATTCAGGTCCCAGCAGTGATCATTCCCTTGAGGGTGGATCACCCAAATTTAACCTCCAGAATAGGCATCTGCAGCACACACTGGCATTTGGATCTTGCTTTCCATAAAAATAATACCTTTTCACATTAAAACAAACCAAAAAATCCTAATAACCAACTGGGAGAGGATTAATTTTAGATTTGAACAAACGTGAAGGGATAGAATAGTGTCAGAAGTACAGAACTGTGGAACAGTAGCCATTACATCCCATAAACCATCAAAACTTCATCTATTTTAAAAGAATGGTATCAAATAATAATGAATATGTCTGTTTACTGTGACACTTTACAAAAATTATCTACTGCCATTGGGGTTTTTTTCCATAATTCAGTTTAGATCCATCTGTGATTTCACAAGGAACTGTAAAAATTAGAGATCTCTTACAGCTCGTTTCATATATAACCATATTTCCAACTTCTGGAGAAGTGTTGCATGTGCTGATGCTTCACCATAGGCATTCTCTGAAATCATCTCGTGTTTTTATTTTTCCCTATATATAATCTTTTCATTTATATTCTTGGCTGTTGCTTTCGTGCTCCAATTGAACATAAATAGATCTGCCCATTTCTTCTCAAACGCTGTCAAATTACTAATTTTACTTCCTGGATTTTACTCTTTCCAGCTCAAGGCCATTTTCATTATGGAAGGGAGCAGCTGCCCTTAATATCAACAGCTCAAGTTATTTCCAACTGCTGTAACTCAGAAGGTTTTTACTGAATATCAGACTCTTAAAATTTCTTTCTGTTCAGCAAGTGGAGCAAAACAACCTGCTGGATGTGGAGAAGTTCAGCAGGTTGTCTTCACATTTTCAGTTATGGCTTTGGAAGGCCTGCAGGAAACAATTCCGTTCAAAACTCAACTCTACACACTATGATAGCCTGTCTAAAAATAACTGTCCCTCAATTCCCTCATTTTAACCCCAGTAGGTTTTGTTTGTATCTTATTTATTCTTCCAGCCCTGCTTAGTTTTTTTATTCCCAGTGCCTTAGAGTGCAATATCTGCTGAGCTGTTGGCAGCACAGTCAGGTGTCTGTGGAAACCTCTCATGTGAGCTGTGGCTCTGCCTTAAACACCGCTTTAAACTCAACCCAACGTTCATTTTTTCCTAAGAATTCAGCCCTCTGCTCGACAAGCCACAGCTAAAGCCAACTGGAATGTCTTCCCTGAGACTGGTTCAGAAGACACTGGGTGCCAAGTCAAGGAAATCTGTTCAGGGTGTAAAAACAGAAAGGGAGGAAGAAAGGGAGGGAGAGGACGGAAGGCAAGAGGGGACATGATGACTCTGTGAAGCCTTTTTTCATCCAGAGCACTGCATGAACTGTGGGAAGAGTCCATTCAGTCTGACATCTGTATTTGCTCTGCTTTAGTTTAGTGATGGAATTCTCTTTATTCCACCCTTCAGGTGATATGACTGAGCTGGAATGAGTCCATCAGGGTGAGCTGGCAAATGAATTTTGGGAGGCTGAGAACTGTGCAGGAGGGAACATTTTAATTAGTACCTGACATGGCCAGAAAGTCACACGGGGATGTTGCTCCCACAAACTTCCTGCTCAGCTTGACAGTCCCCCACCATCCTTACAGCTTGGATGTATTTAAAATAAAACTCCAGCCTTCTTAATCACCTGGCAACGGTGAATTTTCCAGGGTTTTCACAATTAATGTGAGCACAAAAGGAAGCAGCACTAAGTCCCAGGAAAGCAGATGCACACTTCGCCTGCAGGCTTGGTGGGTGAGCTTTGTAGCTCTCAATCTTTGTTTACACAGGTCTAGCTGAGCTTTGGGTTTTAAATGTACCATTTTAAAGAAGCCTCAGATCAAAGCCTTTTTCCTCTTCCCAATAACTCAGCTGCTCCTGGAACCATCTCAAAGGCTGAACTGCAGGATCTTGGCATCTGCTGCCGTATTTATAAGACAAGGCAGAACGAGTGACAGAAGGATCAGAGGTGGTTATCAGCATAGGTGGCAGCCCTGGGGAAGAATAGCCAGCGAGTGCCAAAACTGCAGCAAGACAAATATATCCGTGTAGAACTTTGTCGTGAAATGTTGGTGACTGTGGGAGGGATTTTAAAGGGAGGTTGTGGATGGAACCAGCAAGACATGTTTGGGATGCTGTACCTCTCCTTACAGGAAAGGTAAACAATCCATTCCTTTCTACTTCATAAAATTACTGGCATAATAATGTTTCATTTTTCATTGTTGTAAGAAGCTGCCTCGAGGCCTCAATGCAAAGAGCAAATTGGAGCATTACTCCTTCCAACCACGAAGGGTGAAATACTTGTGAAGGTAATTATCACCAGAGTCGCCTCACCAATATCTCACATACAAAACACTTGGGAATTATCCCCGAGTGCCACAGATGTTTGTGTGTTTATGTGCATCTGTGTGTGCCTGAACTGGAAGTGGAGGGGTAGCACAGCACTGAATTTATCTTGGTGCTTCTCTTCAAATCAACTCCTGAAGCAGCAGCGTTTAAAACACTATTTTGCAGGACTGGGAGGAAACCCACCCCCCTCAGCCTAAAAGATGCTGCAGTTTTTGGACTTTATTTTTAAAGCATGTTTTGATAACCCACATGCATGTGGACACAATTACAGCAGAGTGAAATAAGTTGTTGACTTACCTACAGGAGAGGAAATGTCGTGATGTTTGTCATGGTTAAAATTGCTGCATTTTCTGTTTATAAAGTATATAGAGTGGAAAGAATAATGTAACATATAAAGGATTGTATAAAAAATAGTACTAAAGATGCGTGTTATCTCCTCTCAGCCTCCATGCTATAATACATTTATGTCAAATAAGAAGAGTGATTAAAAACTAGTGGCCTGTTCCTAAGCTGCCTTCTGTCATGGCAGATTTCATTTACATGGAAGGGACATTCACCTCAGTAATTAAATATGCATTTTTTAAAGCTTCTCCTTTTTACTTTTTTATTATTGTTATTTAATTATTGTTATTCCCCTGCATTTGCAGGTTCCTTTCTTCTACAGCACAGAAAGAGTTGAGGCTCTCCCAGCTCTCAGGGAGTGTCACATGTTCCACTTTGGTGTTCAGGGAAAAGGGAATTTGCTGCTCAGTCTCTACTAAGAGAATATTCAGTATTAAATATCAATAATATGAATCCAAGGAATCAATTTTTCCACATTTAATTGGTAGCAACCTGTAAGAATTATTACTAGACTAATAACAAAAGAGTGAGAAGGCAAGAGACAGATGACAGAGGAATCAAATGACATAAAACCTGTTACACACATTCTGTGAAACTGGTTCCATAGAATGGTTGTATTTGCTATTAGTGGATGAAGATTTTACAATATTGCTTTGCTAGGCTGGAATAAAAATGGGATGTGATTTTGTTATTGATTTCAGCTTGTACATCTACAGGTAAGTTTTAATGTTGATTTCTATCACTGAGTCCTATTGAAAGTCTCCATCTGGAAGAGTGAAATTTAATATTATACTGCTAACTATCACCACCAATGTATAAAGTATCTGCAGAGCTGAAAAAGTCCATAACAAAGGCAAGCCTATAAAATCCTGGGCCTTTAGAGCGTTCTAATGGCTTTCCATTAGGTCAGATTAATGTTTTCTGCTTAGTGAAAGTAGATATTTAGCAACAGTGCTTTCAGTTTGTTAGGAATAAATAACTGCTGGACCAATTGCTTCACTCTTGGGAATAAATCTGCACTTTCAGTGCCTGCTAATAAATCACTTCTGCAGGATAATTCCTCCCATCTGCAGGATCAGATCCGAGGGTATTAGCTGGATCCTCCTCCTGCTTTGCAGACGCTCAGGGAAGGGACAGATTCTGACACTGCTCGTGGTCCCAGTGCCACGTCAGGGGCAGGGCACTGTGGGATCAGGGGGGTGAGCTGGATGTTTAAATCCTGCCTCTCCATCCCAACCTGCTGCACGCTGGGAAGTCATGGATGTCATGGAAGCACATCTGAGGGTTCAGAAACTTTCAGCATTGCAGAAAAAAAAAAGGGGGTGGAAATCTTTCTTTTTCTCCCCTCTCAAATGCTAAAATAGTTTCCACTTAGACTGTAATTTCTGTTTTTAACTTTGGAGTTACTCCTGTCCCCCTCCAAAAATCGGGAGAACAAACAAATGTTCAGCACAGCCATGAGATATCTGCAGGTTCCCTGCAGTCATCAGAGCACTGAGTTTAATTTGGGAGAGCTGGGAGGTTCGATTGTTCTTCAGTAGGATGGAAGGAGGAATATTCTGCTGTGCAGTGAGATGGAGAAGCCATGTTGTGCCTGTGAAGGATGTCTGCCTCTGTGGCAGAAAATCCTGCTCTGTATTCCAAGAAATGTCATTTAAAATGTAGAATGAGTGCACAGCAGGAATAATAAAGTTGCCTGAGCATGTGAATTTCGAGCACTAAACATGATACAGAAACAAGAGTATTTTTTTCTGACAGAAACCAGTGACTAATGCAGCTTTCTCCCTTAAAAATGTTTGCTTCAGCTGGATGTTAATGCCTTGGCAAAAAATGTCTGGAAAAAAAAATTAGGTATTTCTCAGTAAGAATTTATAAGAAAATAAATGTTTTACCCAGCTAACGAAATGGAATTGACAACCTTCAGAGGTGGCAGAGTCTCACTTGCAGTAGAACCAGAGCAACGTGACAATTTTTTTTGTGTGTAAATAAATATATGTATTTCCTATTACTGTGATAATGGCCTTCCACTGAGCCAAATGTGGTTATAAATTATTCCTGGCATCTTGTTGGAGGAGCATGTCTAGGCAAGAGAATATCCCTCCTCCCCATCTGTTTGACTGATATTTTTCTCCGAAATCCTAAAAGGTGAAAAGCTTTAAGTTAAATAGTCACAATTTCAGACCAGACTCCTTCCATCAGAAATCCTGTCAGCTTCCCAGGAAGTGCTGGAGCACAACTTGTAATTCATGATGACTTAAGAGTTTCATTTTAACTTGCATCCCTTTCCTTAACCTTCTCCTTTGCTTCACAGCTCTTAATGAGAAGAACTTTGCAACCACAGACACAACTTTCCTGGTGGACTCTCTGGGGAAAGGTTTGTCCCTGCTGCTCCTGACTCAGGCTGCTGCTTTGTTCTTTTTCCAGCTTGCACAGACAAGGAGCTGAGGAGTTTGGCTTCACGGCTAAAAGACTGGTTTGGGGCTCTGCACGAGGATGCAAATCGTGTCATCAAACCCACCAGCTCGGAGACAGCACAAGGCAGTAAGAAAAGTCCTTTCCCTTGGAATGTTGAGTGTTGGGAGCAGCTTCCCAACCCGCTGAGCTCTCGGTGCCACAGTGTCAGGCAGTGGATGAGCAGGAGACATGAGCCTGCAAATAAATCCTGTTCTCTGCAGGAGCTCCTTGTGTCCTCCCTGTGCCCCAAACTGCTCTGGAAACAGGCAGTTAGAGACAGAGTGGCCTTCCCAAGGTAATCAGGCAAATAACTGTGTCTGAAGGCCATGGACATCACCTCTCTGCTGGTAAATGAACCTGCGCAGGGACCTTTATCAAGCCCTGGGATTAACTATAACGTGACATAGTTAAATTCCATGGCCCTCCAAGTCAATGTGGCTGCATCCAAATCCCTTCTTACCCACCACTTTTATGGCCCAGCATTTTCTGACCCAGTGTCAGTGGGATAAGCCAGAAGTGTGGCATACAAGTGAAGAAAATTGTTTAAATGTTGGAAAAAACCTCACTTAGATTTTACTTCGCGATTTCCTGCTATCAGTTTATATAAGAGAAAGAATAATTAAAACATCCACAGCTGAGTCATGGAGCTGGAAGAGTTAAATGGTCTGGAAAGCTAGGATCTGTTCTGTCCTAGGTATTTAATAACACCATCTTTACTTCCTTTGATGCTTTTATTTTTATGGGAAAGGAAGAAAACGAACAGTTTAGAGGACATTTACTCCCTGTGGGTTAACCCAACATGGCTGGTTTTGATGTCATTTACCCACTAGGGAGGGTAAAGATTCACATAACAACCCCAAAAGAGGTCATGTTCATCAGAGAACAGATGTGAATTTATTTTCTGTCAGGACTCATTAATTTTTTAAATAATATATCCCGAAACAGGGGGACCCTTGGGTTGCAATGTGTAAATGATCTTTTTCGTGTGCCCCTTATTTTCCATAGTATTTACAGCAAGGTCAGTATCTTTAAAACCACATGTCCTACTTATTTCTGAATTGGTGCTCAAAAAAAGGCAATTTTCATGCAGAGGAGTCTGAACCGCAGTGCAAAAATCAAACAGGTGATCGTGGCTTCCAGATGTGAATTCGTTTCAGGCCCCGTGACAGAAAGCCTCAGAGACTTTTAACTTCATTTGAAGTCCTGTAGGCCCAAAATCACATTAAATCTTATTTAATCAGATTCCCCCAAGGATGTTTTTCATGTAAAACCTGTGAGATCCTCACGAGGACCTTGCCAGAGTCCAGAGTCCAAATGCAATCCTGAAAGAGTTGAAGGTTCTTTTTTTTTTTTTTTTTCCCCTGAAGATATTTCAGTGAGAAAAACATCCCTGGTAATTCTGCAGTGTTTGCTCTGATTCATGGAGGAGCTGTTATCTCGTTTCAGTTTAGTTTGATTCCTGGCAGCTTTTATTTGAAAGGCTGCCTTGATGATCTTAAACACTTGATCTCAACAATGTTCATTTTTAGACTGTTGACTTAGTTTGGCACATTTCCTTATATATCAGTAAAAAAAAAAGAGACTCTATGAATTTAGATGCCTAAATCATTTTTGAATGCCACAAAACTTGGGCTTGTTTTTCTTTTTGAGGGTTCGCAGCAGTTTCATGAATTAATCTGCATGTGCCAAATTCTGCAGCTCCAATTCTCTCTGGTAGCACTGAAAGTACAGAGTGAGGACGGCAGCATTTGGCTCCCTCTAACTTCAACCATTTGTAAAAACAAGAGACATCTTGAACAGGCCTCACAATTCAAAGCCAAGTTCACAAAGCCAGGCTGTGGAAAAGAATTCCTGTGAATCCTGGCCAACAGGACACACACAGCTCTGGGAATACTCTCGGATGTGCACCTTGCCCCTTTTTTTCTTGCTCTGCACGTGTCGCCCTCGTCACCAGACAGATCACTTCATTAAACTGAACTGGTTTGGTTATGCCTGTAGAGTCTTAAAAGGCAGGAACATCCTCCAAGTAATCCAGTTTGGATGTGCCCCTGTGGCAGCAAGAGGAACAGATGGTGGGATGTGATGGCTGCGACGCCTCAGACACGTCAGCTCACAGGAGAAGGTGCTCCAGCAGAGACTCCTCTCTGCTACATTAATTTTTCAAGATGTTACTGTGAGTGTAAATAAGCACTTTGAGTGTATTAAGTGCACTCCTTTTTGTTTTCTTTTTAACTCTCTTGAAAGGAGAAGAGGATGAAAGGCAATCATTGTGTTTGAGTCTCAAACCTTCTTTCAAGGAGCTCCCTGATCCCAGCAAAGCACCTTTGTCTTCTGTGGGGTTTCTGCAATTAAAATCTCCTCAATAAATGATATAAGAACTCAGGGACATGCTTTGACATAAGGAAATAATAAAACTAATTAGGTAGCAAGATCAGATTCAAATTGCTCCTGAGCCTGTTGATAGTTCATAACATCCCCATATTGTATCTCGATAGTCTCCTTGGTTGGAGTGGGAGTTGTTTTCCTTTTACTAGAGACCTGTTCAATAGAAAGGGTTTTTTCTGGGGAACATTTCTTCTCCCCCTGCTTTCATTTTAAGCAATGAGGGAAATTAGGTTAATTATTCCCCTGTTAATTTAATTGTAGTATACTTTAATAAAATAAAAATGGCACGTGTAAGTCAACTCTTGAAGGGGGGAAAATAATTTTTCCATGCCAGAAGGTGTGTTTATTTTTAATTAGGATTTGCACTTGAAGACTTTTTTTTATATTTAATTCCATTTTAATTCAGGGGAGGTGGAGCGTTTTATGGATTAATGGGATGTGAGAGTTTTACATGTAGGTCACCAGTTTGATTTCCTTCCAGCTCTGTAGTGACTGAAAGTGGTTAGGATGCTTAACAGCTGTCAGTCAGGATGAGAAACATGATGGGCTCAGGGCAGGTCCTTGTGAGCAGGTGTCCAAATGAGAGCAGCCACCACCTCAAGTGACATTAATTGGCATCTGGGTTGGCAGCCTCTGCCAAGGAGCCAAGAGCAAGAGGGATATGGAGCCTGCTCCATTCTCCTGCTTCTCACCAAAAGCACTGCAGCACTGAGCTGATGAACAGAAAGATGCAGAAAAGTTCTCACTGAGGTTACTCTTACTCTGGGTCAGTTGTGCTGGAAATCCAGCACTGAATTCATTACAGGATTACAGTACGTGGTTTAGTTCATCCAGCAAATTGCATCAGATTTATAAGTAAGTGTATCGAAAGACTCTACAAAGGAGTTAATCAACATTCTTTGGCCTCACCACGTTGATGGGAGCACAGTGAGCTCCCAGTGAAGGTGAGTGAGCTCCAAAAACCACGTTCCATCAGCTGCCCTGGTTGTACAGTGAGTCAGAGCCTGCACTGCACATTGGGAACACTTGCCTTTCATTCCTGTTTCTGGAGGCCAGGATTGTTGGACAGGATTGTATCTCACATGCAGGCCCTGATGGGATGTTACAGAGCAGCTCTAACTTGTGGTGTGCTCAGACAGGTCAGTGCTGAGGGCACACTGCTGTGGGATCACACACAGGCAGAGACTTCCCAGCAGGGAGCAAAACAAGACTCAGAAATAAACTACAGACACATGCCAGCAACTCCTCCTTCCTGTGCTGCTCCTTGCCAGTTAAGAGATGACCTTTAGAGACCCACCAGGGCTGAGCAACACACACCAGTGATTATAAAACAGACCTCGTAGTTCCTCGTCTTTGCAACAGTAAGTGCCACAACAGGGTTAAAGGCCATTGCCAGAGAAGGCATCTGTGCAGGAAAAGAGCAGTCAGTGGGACCCAGCTCTTTTTCTCCTGTGAACTGTTCAACTGGGATAGCTCCACCACGAAGTCCAGTGATCTACCCCTGCCTGTCTGACTGCTTTTAACCTGCCCCGTGGTGGGGAATCCAACACATCATCCACCTGCACGGGGTAGGACTGTGTGCCCTGCTCCTGGTGCTTTTTAAAGGCAGAGGCAAGGAATCTAAAATCCTTTCACTCGACAAGTGATTGCACAGTGACCAAATCCTGCTTGCCTTCCTCAGATGACTAAAATAATTGAAGTCAATACGTATTCCTAATTGCTTCAGCGAGGCAGGCAGTCTTCCCCCTCCATCTATTCATATGGCCTTTTTCTTTTTCACTGTGCTGAAATATGATTAGATAATGTTGTAGCAGATAACAGCCTAAAAATGTGATGAAATGTTCAGCATGATTTCTCTCTTCCCTGCCTGAGCTGCCTCCAGCCCTGAGGAAAGAGCGTTACCTTCTTCCTTCCTTGGAGAAACATGTATTATGAATGACACCAACCTTCCCATTAGTTAACCCTTCTGATTGTCCCTCTGTGTCTCTGACAACCTTCAGCCACACTTGCATACAGAAAGCACAGCTTCCAGCAGAAAGCCCTGCTCTCCTTTGGATTCATGCTTAAAATAGCAGGCAGGCTGCAGAGCTTGGACAAACTGCCAGCGGGATTCCAGCAACATCTTCGCTTTCACTTCAACAAAGCAGAATCCTGAAAGGCACAAGTACAGCAAATAAAGCTAAGCTTGGCCTCTTTCAGTGAAAGATGCAGCCAAAGGAAAAGGCTCATCAGGTGGCCCCAGGACTGAGCAGAGCACAGGCAGGTTGTCACTGGGACAGGGTGAGCATGAGGGGCTGGGGTGTCAGGAGTCCTCTGGCCCTGCAAGTCCCCAGCCAGTTCATGTTTCTGAGTCCTGGCTGAAACCTTGTATTATCAGATTTGTTATCTCTGTGTTATGATTATGCTTCTTTATAACTTGGAATTCAGTCCAGGCATCGAAAAACACCATGAGAGTGTGGAGCCCTCCTTGTCTGTGAAAGAGGCAATGCCAGTGTTTTTGTGGAGGCTGCAGAATACGGGAATATGGGTCTCCTGCACACTGTAGGTGTCTGTGTGCATGACCTGGGCTTTCTGTGCTACCCTCTGCTGTTGCTGCAGCCTTTGAAGAAGCTGGGCCATTAAAATGGATGATGATGATGGTTTCCTGAGCTCTGGAAGAGCAGAATCCTGTGTTGCTGCAGAATCCTGGAGGCTGCAGGAAGGAGCGGGGCTGGTACAGCACAGAGAGCATGGGCAGAGCTGGATCAGTGCCATTCCTGAGAGTGGTGTGAGAAACAGAGACACTTCTCTCCCCCTGCCTCCCCCAGACAGCTCACAGTCCAGATCAAAGCATTTTGTTGTCTACCACACAGACAGGGCTTTGAAGAGTGAAAAGCAAGGATGAGAGGCAGAAGGTGAGAGCAAAGCAGGAAAGAATTTGATCAGGCAACTAGGAACGAGTCTGGGAAAGAGGATTTTAATTGCATTCAGACTCAGTCTAGTTTGCAAATACAGTGGATGCAGCCTTTTCTCATCACATTTCAGTTTCCTGGAACTAGGCCAGCCCACTTGGACTGAGAATGGGGAAAAAAAAAAAAAGCAAGAATGTTTTGAGTAGAAGGAACTTTGAATTACAGAAATCACCTCTGAATCTCAGCCCTCCCCACCCCACAGCTCCTACAGAGTGTGAGCAGTGCTCTGGTTTGCAGCTGTGCTTGGGTTTTAAGCCTTACACAATCAGATCAGTCTTACAATTCTGTTCTGCTTTGGGCAAGTCAGCCTAACATCCAGAGTCCAGCCAAAAAAACCTTAGCAAGGCCTCACCTTAGCAGTGCTGGCTGTGCCAGGGGTTCAGCTGGGGGATATTTGCATCTCTTCTTACAGGATTTGACACCAGCATCCTCCCAATCTGTAAGGACTCCTTAGGCTGGATGTTCAACAAGCTGGACATGAACTATGACCTGCTGCTGGATCCCTCAGAGATCAGTGCCATTTATCTGGATAAGTACGAGCCGTGTGTCAAGCCTCTCTTCAACTCCTGCGACTCCTTCAAAGATGGAAAGCTTTCCAACAACGAGTGGTGCTACTGCTTCCAGAAGCCAGGAGGTGAGTTGTGCATTTGCAGTGCAAGGAGGAGTTGTTTGGATCTTCTCTCTGTGTTTCTGGGATTGGCTTTGCCTGTGGACATTGGGCACTGGCAGCAAGGTGCATGAAAAGCTCTTTTCCCCAGCAGTGGTGGGAAAGGGCATTGTGGAACCATGTCTGATTCACAGATGAACTATTTTAATATCTCTTGATCCTTAAAACAAACAACGTAGTGAGTGCCAGTGTACACAATATAGAAATAAGCTCTATTGCTACTAGAAAGCTCAATAACTCACTCTTTTATTAATGCAGGAATTAGTCAATTAGCAAGTCATAAATCAGAGGGCTGGCCTGATGTCAGTTTGGTGAAAGGAGAGGTAGAATGGCTTAACAATTAAAGTGGCCCCCAAACACTACTCTCAACTGCAGTGTATTGCTTCTTTTTTTCTTTTTTTTTTTAATTAGTGGAGCTAATGACATAAATTTGTTTTGTGGTGCAGTACCAGCATATGGGCTTCTCTCATTCCCAGGTGTACAGTAGTCTACATTTCATGTCAGCAGTGAAGCCAGTCATTACAGAGTCTGTCCTGCACCATCTGGAGACTGATTCTTACACATTATATTTTAGGTCTTCCCTGCCAGAATGAAATGAATAGAATTCAAAAGCTAAGTAGAGGGAAGAGTCTGTTGGGTAAGTTTGGTTACTTGCTATTCATTTACTCAACTAATTAAAGCTTCTGTGATTATTGTGACTTTATATGCAGTAATGGTTTTTCAATTAGAGACTGTTTTGAGTCAGGATATGCAGCACTGAGGCCTGACACGATGAAACTAAACAAATAGTGGGATGGCAACACACAGAGCAGGTGTCAATGTGGCATCGGGGTCAGCACTAATTTACAGCTCTCCAGAAATGCAAAGCCTTGTCTGCACAGGGTTTAATACTGCCTTCATCCCCTCGTGGGTCAGAGGAAGTCCAGAGGCTGCTTGATACTCAAGCTCCCATTTTTGAAGGGTGACTGAAGGTGCACAGCCAGTGGGTTCTTGTCTCCTTCCAGTTATGGTGCAGTGCAGGCATCCCGTGGGGTTCAGTTTTGCCTAATCACTCTTTAAAACATTTCAGTATATTCTGTTTATGTGAGAACAGGAATTCACATCATCCAATTTTCGCCAGCCTTGCAGGATGCTCTGTGCTGTGAGATGTGATCATGCCTGTCCCTCTCTAGTGACTCTTGCAAGCCTGAATTGCTTCATAACTTACACTGCTCTGATGGACACCTAAAATTAGGTTAAATAAATCCCCATCTGGCATTTTCCCATTTAATTGCTAAAAAATCAGGTTGCTGAACTGAGTAAATCTGAGGTGACTAATTCCTTCTCCTGCAATCACCCAGTGGTGTGTCCTGGTGTTTATGTGCTGGTGTCACTGCAGCTTCTGTCCCAGGGCATTTGTGTCCTTTGAGCCAGATCCCTGAGGTGCCCCAGGAGAAGTCACAGTGCCCATCTGCACCAGGGCCCTGCATTCCACCCCTGGGGAGTCTGGCTGAGCCCAGGGCCGGGCTGCCAGGCCCCTCACCGTGAGCACAGGTAGCACCAGCTCTGCTGCAGGAGACTCTCACCTTCCAGTCTGATGTTTCTAGACCTTCAATAGCAGACCCTGCAAAGCTCAGCTTTGCCAAATCCTGTCATTCCCAGATGCCACTGCCATTTGGACTCAAGGTTCAAGTGCCTTATGAATAATCCCAACTGCATTTATTGGTTTAAATTAAGAAGAAACATTCCCGAAGGCCACAGGGATTGTGGTTTAGATCCATCAAACTTTCACAGCAAGTTCCCATAGAGATGAAAGTGTTTCAGAGTTCATAGCAAGGGAGCCAAGGGAGGATGGGTCACTCAGGGCATGTGTGCTCCATTCAGGAACTATTTTTCATTTGTGTTCAAGTGGATGTTGTGGCAGAGAAAGTCATGGTGTTCTCTGTCTCATGGGTGTCATGATTTTCAAAGCCACCTGAAAGAATAAGAAGATCAGGTCTTAATAGATGGCTTTGACTATCCCCTATTTATTTCATGCTTTTCTATTATTTGCTATGTGCAATAAGTGTCATCTAGGTTGCAAGATAAGTGGTTTGTGCTGGTGTGTGGGAAGAATGATGCCTGTGTTGCAATTAGTTGGAGCACGTGTCCCTGGGATCTGATCACAACTGCAGGAGTAAAATGACAGAATTAAAAGCAGTAAAGAATGATCCCTTAACACAAATAACTTCTTAAATAAATAAATAAATAAATAAATAAATAAATAAATAAATGGTGGATGAAAGGGGCTAAGCTCAACAAATCAAGGTGGCAGACAGTGGTTGTTCCACAAGCTAGAAAATTATAATACAGAGAGGAACGTTTTGCTTCACCTGCCTTGAAAGTCTCCCTGCAGGATGACACCTGTCTGGGAGGTTTTAATCTGATACCAGAGCTATTTATACAGCACCAAACGTTGTCTTTTCACTGACTGAAAAATCATGCAAATGGAAACCAAAACATGCACGTGACTTGTGGCAACAGTAAAGATGGAAAATAGAGATTAATAATTTAATTATTCTCTTTCCTCCTTTGACCCTGACACAGAGAGAACAGCACTCACAGGCTGGGCAGGAGTGTGGAGAAGGTTTCTGCCAACTTGTAGCCATTGATAAAAATGATGACTTTTGGTATTTTGTTCTCCACGTATTTTTCAAAACACGTGACAGTCTCAACAAAGAACTTCAAAGCCATTGCCATTAGATACGTTGAATTTGGAGGCTTTCAAACAGAGTCTGGCATCCCAGGGGACTGAATTAAAAAGTAAACAGCACTATTCATCTTCTCCTACCAGATTTATCTGGAGTACAATTAACTGTACTTTTAGAGCATACAACTGTGCAGCCTGATAATGCTTCTCCCACATCACTAAAGTAATAAATTTCTGCTCCTGTCACTATTTTCTCCTGTATCAGCCCGGTGGATTCAGCTAATGTAAGAGCTAAAACAAGGAGCTGTGTGCTGGCTGGCACTTAAGTCTGTCAGCCTTTTACCTGTGTGCTTCACTATCTTTAGCATATAATTATTTGCTCCACATTCTCTGAGGAAGGAGAGTATTATATAGATAAAGAAATGCAAAAAATATATATATATATATGTCTGGGTCCATAAAGAGGATAGAGATTCAATAGTGCTGTTCGTGTTTGTGTGGAATATAATTAAATACTTCATAGGCCAAAGGGAAATGGGGATGGAGGCAGTTTGGTGGGGAGTGAGTGACATTTTGTGGGGCTCGGAGCACAGCTGGTCCTGCAGCCCTTTCCATGCTTGGGGGGAAGCACCGTCTGTGCAGGAACCTCTGGAGAGGAAAGCTCCTTTCTCCTTCCAAAGCCTGCAGATGTTCTCTGATGTCAAACCAAATTATGGGGAGGGGGGGTAATATTTATTTTAAAAAAGGGGCTGTCTGGGTGCCGTGCTCCAGAACAGCAGAACTTGCAGGCAGCTCGTTTCTAATGAGCAGGGCCTGGGTTGTGTAGAGTTTACAGGATGAATCACCACGTTGTGCAACATTTGCTCCCACCGACTCTGTATCCTCTCCAAATTCCCACCTGACACCTTGGAGAGGCCAGGCTGTACCTCCCCTGTGAGGGTTGGCACATTCTGCGGCATTACTATGCACAGCTAAATATTGAAAGCTCCAGTGTTACATCCAAACTGGCACCAATTGCCCACGCAGAAGGAAAAGTACCTGCGACCCAAAGTGTGAATCTATTCCACACACAGTTACGTTGGCAGTGAGCCTGGGCCAGCGTTTATTTTTAAATCTGTGGCTTTTATAGGCAGCGTGGAACATTTTTGTACCTGACAAGAAACACTGGAACTACGCAAAAAGGCCCGTTTCAAACAAGGGAAAGGTTGCATTGCCCAAGGGAAAGAGAAGGAGTGAGACAGTTTGAAATGCAAAGGCTCTTCTCTGCTCGCCCCATGAGGCCACTGAGGTTTCCCCTTTGATCCTTCCCTGGAGCCAGATGTTCATCAGATCTAACAGGGGAGCTCTAGTGATGTGGGTACATCAGCTCAAAGTCGGCACCTGAGCACTTTGTCCAAGGTCTGATAAACACCTGGAGTGTTTATCAGAGAGAGGTCATGGGGATAAATATGAAAAAAGACCTTTCCTGATCACTATTGAAATAAAGGTTTGAACACGGAGCACTAACTTACACAAACCTGCAAAGGCAGATGCATATATGTGATTATTAGAACTATTATAAACAGTGAAAATGAGTCTTTGGTATCTTCAAAATCCTTATATTTGTACATGAATGTAATTGAGGCACCTATAAACAAACCTGTAAGATCATGCTCTGATGTTACTTAAAATGCTCTCATTAATGGATGTGAAGTAGTCTCCAAAATTGATCTGATAAAGGTTTTTGCAGATAGACAAAGATTTCTGTTTTCATCTTCCAGACCCACATTAGCAGCTCTCAAACATTAGACAAGATCTGCAGAGCAAGGGGGTTGGGAATTCAGAGATTCACTTCGTGTAGGTCTCTGTGTACGAGACTGCCAGACTCCCACTCTTATATCCTTCCTATAGGAAATCTCATTACATTTGGGCAGCATCTTCTCATTCCTTTTTTTCCCTGAGAAATGCAGTGGAAGTGACCCCTTTGACACGTGAACTGACTCAATAGATGCGACACATGGAACTAGTTAAAAAACTTACTGCATCACCACTAAATCACTGGAGTCTTTGACAAAGGAGAGAAAGACTTGCTCCAAAATCACTTGTGACAAGAAATTTGGGGGCAAGGGTGTGTTTATGCCACGTTTCAAATTGAAGCAATTGACAAAGAAGGGACAAATGAATGTGGTGACCTCCTGTGGGAATCAAGCTAACTCATCTCCAAGGACAGGAGGGCTTTTCATATCGAAGTACATTTGCTGTGTCTGCCAAAAATAGTGGGAACAATAACGCAGGTTTCTCCTGAGAGTTTTCCTGCCTGCACAAGCCAGAATGAACCATACAGGGCCGAACTATATTGGTTTTATTGTGAGACAAATCTTGGGCTTCAAATCTAAAGATTTACTGAGTGTACTTCCAGCTCAGAATATTCTGTGGTTCTGTTGTCCCTCTCTGTAAAACCTGTGTGTTATTTCTCCTTTTGTACATGGGAACTCTCAGCAAGTCAGAGACTTTCTCAAGCCTGAGATTAGTATGAATGGCAAGCAGATGGCAGATACCTTCCAGGGATAATTACAGTGTGGTGGAAAGACTTATATGATAAACACTGAAGGAGTGCAAATGGCAGGGAAATGCAGAATTAATGAAGTTGGGGTAATAATCCAGTTGGGAAGAAAAGTTTAAAAGCAGGAGTTAAATGTGAAAAGGCTCTGTGGGAATATGAATCATTCAGGGACAGGCTGAAGCTCTCTCCAGTGCAGTTATTGCCACCTTTCTGTGTGCTGTGTGTGCACAAACATTTACACACCGTGCGCTGACCAGGGTGTCTGAAAAGGTTTACCCATGAATAATTTCTTCCCCCTTTTAGGCACCAGATAATCACATGTATTTTTCTTGTCAGCATTGTAAAGATCTCCATGTAAATAAGTGATAAGTTCATCATACCCTCTGTACCTGTTTGTTCCTGCAGAGCCTCGCATTGCTGAGCATATCTTATATTTTATTCAGGTGCTTTCATCCCCCGGTGCAATGAGGAAGGTTATTACAAAGCCACTCAGTGCCACGGCAGCACAGGGCAGTGCTGGTGTGTTGATAAGTATGGCAATGAGATAGCTGGCTCCAGAAAGCAGGGGACAGTGAGCTGTGGTGAGTAATGACGTGCCTTCCTCACACAGGGAAGGAATTAAGGTTGTTGTGAGCCCTGCCATGGCTGTAACGTGGAGTGTGATAACAAAAGGGAAACACGAGGAGCAGAGTTCAAACTGTTCCTGTGTTTTCCTGTTCACGTTACAAATGGGGCCCTTTGGGCTGCTGGGGAACGGCAGAAGGTAGCAGGCAATAACCACTCTTAAGATATTTTGCTACCAGCTTGGAAAATGTGGTTATTGATGTTAAAATTCAAGGTCTGGGACTGCTTTGTGTGGTTATTAAATATATTGTTCTGCGGTCTCTGGAACACACATTCACTGGGACTTCATAAATAATGTCTTCCCATACGAAGGAAGGCCTAGATGTGTAAAATTGTTTTCATTAGCAACCAAGACCAAAAAAATTGCTGACAGGACAATAGTATGTAGCAAAGCGAAATTACCAATTAGCTGTTGTACCTAAACAGCAAGATTTCACCTGCACGCCTTTAGTGAGGGCTGTGAGTGCAGGTTTCTTTTTGGGGAAGGAATAGAGACCCAGATGGTCGGAGATGCCCAGAATCACATCACAGATATTGGCCTCAGTAGCTGCATTTACAGAGTGTGGTTTATGCTCTCAAATAAAATCAATTTGTGGAGTATTTTTAGCCTGGTTTAAAGACCTGTGATGAAATTAAAGTATTTACAAAGGAATAATGATTTTCTGGCCTGAATGTGTGGGATGTGGAACTCTCCGGTCACATCTTTAGGAGAAGGAGGATGCATAGGGGTTGTTTATGGAAGTAAATTTTTCATAGTAAATGTATTTCTCCCAGTTGATAATAAAAATTGAAACTTAAAGGGTGTTTCATGAATAGCTGAACCAATGAATTTTTAAAATAACGTTGCAAATGGCACTGGCTTGCATGACAAGTGATGAACAAGGGATGGGGTGTCGTGTGAGGGAATGACATTTCCTGCTCACCTGTTTCAGAAGAAGAGCAAGAAACCTCAGGGGATTTTGGCAGTGGTGGATCTGTTGTATTGTTGGATGATTTGGAAGAAGAACCTGAAGCAACAAGAAAAGACAAAGAAGGGAAACTGAAGGTTCACGTAAGAGCAGCCAATGAAGACGATGAAGATGAAGATGATGATAAGGATGACGAGATTGGTTATATATGGTAGTGCCCATGATAAGGAGGACTCACATTTTGCACAATATTGCAAGTCACTTCATATCTCTGCAATTGTATCTGAGAGTACCTGGCACAAATCTTCCCTCTCTACTGAGTTTAATTTTGTATAGTCTATTTAATTGGGATGACAACTCTTTTTTTTTTCCCCCAGCAAGGACTGTTTGGAATACAGCTTTTGTTCTGTTGTTTTGAAGGATTTTTGTTCTATCCACAGGGGCAACAAGTTTTGTTTGAAAACCATTTCGTGTCTTAATCCTCACTTGCACCACTTATGAAATACATCCTGTGAAGGAAGAATCCCAGAAGGGGCTCAACAAACCAATACAAAGGTTTAGTCAGCCTAAGTGGTCATATTTCAAAAGCATAACCCCTCTGCTCAGTGTGACACACTGCTCACTTGTAATACACACTCCTAAAAAAGAATATGTACTATTAAAATCCCATCTGTGATTCCCTTGACATCTCCCATATATTAAAAGGTCTGGTATCACTGCATATTGACATTAAATTATGTATTTGCACTGTCCTTTCCCATGGCAATTCTCTACGTGCTGTGGTGACCTTTTATTATTTTTGCTGTTTCCAGAAGCAGAAAGAGGAACCTTAACCCCACTCTTGCATTAAAATGCAGGTGTAAGTATTTCAGCAGGGCCTGTGATTTGCCAGTGAATTATTTTGCAGAGTGAAAAATGCGTTTCTTACACTGACAACTAATTAGATTTTTTTTTTCATCTGAGTTTAGTGGATATAGAGATGGAGGCAGCATTGAATCAAAACATGGTTGGTGACGCACCTGAAAGAAGGAAAACACCATCGTGGTTGGCAGAAGTCAGTTTTTAGTTACCTTGGCCCCAAGATTTTGATCCTCGACCCTCTCCAAAGTCAGTGCCCACCTGGCAGGGCTCTGGGTAGCACCTCTGCTTTCAGCCATGAGCAGAAGAGGAGCTCTGCTCAGGCACCATGTGCTGCACAGACTCAGTTGTTTTCCCCCCTTTCATCTCCCATTTATCCAGATCAATGACCTGAGCACAAAGAGCGAGGCTGCATAATTGTTATTAATGCAGAAGGATGTGTAAAACCAGGAGGAATTGGTTGTCTCACGCCCCTCCATCCTCCAAAAAATCTGCCGTCAAGGCCTGCAATCCACTCTGCCTCAAATCCCTTTGGTTTTTCTATAGCTGCAGAAAAATATGTTTAAAACTCATTGTCCAAGAGCTGCACAGCACCCCCAAAAATACACATTTTTTTCCACTTGCCTTCCATAGCAAATCCTTCTGACTTGCAAGCGGAGGAGCTAAACCAGCATTTCTGTTTCCCTAAATAGTGTGATTTTGTGAGAAGCAATTGAACACCCTCAGTAGGTTTCCTCTCAAATGTCCTGTCTGTTTTCCTTCTGCTGTTTTCTTAATTACCCCCCTCCTCTCTGGGTCTGGCTCTGCCGTCCACAGAGCTGCCCTTTCCCTCTGACATAAAACAGCTCCACAATCAGCAGGTGCTGCTCCTCCTCCTGCCTGGGCTCACCCTGCACACAAAGCGGGGAGGGTTTGCCAGTCCTGTGCCCCTTTTCAACAGCTTCTCCTGGATGTGCCTTCCAGCCAAGGTCACCCAGCAAATCCCTTCAGGAGAAGGGTCAAACCAAGCCCTTGCATCAGTCCCAGGGCCCAAGGCTGCAGCCTTTTGTGTCAAACATGCAAAATGATTAAATTAAAGCTGTTAAATCAGCCTTTAAAAGTGAATCTGGACATCTGCCAGAGCAGCCCTGGCACCACCATCCATTTCTCACCACCGAGAGTGTCCTACCTGTGCTCTGTCACATGCAATGCTTCCAAATCAGAGCTGGCAGGGTTTGTCTTTCTCCTCAGCTACAAACCAAGTGCTGTGTCCAGCTGGGCACAGCCCCAGGGCAGCAGTGCCCAATCCAGGGCACACAGTGCTTGGAAGGGCAGCTCAGACCATGGAATGCTGTGAGAGCACCTTCCCAATTATTGCACAGTTATTCAGCAAAGCCCTTTGGTGACACTCCATCCTCCAGTGGCGGGGGAGCTGCAGCCTCTCTACACATGTGTGTATCTATACATTTATGCACATACGTGTGGGGGGGGTGTTGCTGCATTAAGAAAATCTTGTATTTCTTTAAAAGAAACCAGTGATTTACCATGAACCAGTGCTCTTCCAGATCGGGCCCCTTCCATTCTTCATGCTCTGGAAAGGATTCATTTGCTTCCATCTTCATGTAATGCTTTTCTTTTTCTCCTTCCAGTCTTTATTTTTCTCTTTTTTCCCCCCCCCCAAAGCAGAACTTCCCATCTGAATCAAGTCATTGACCTTCCAAACTTTTTCTCATCGTGAAAAATGGAATCACAGCTGTCCCATTCTTTTAGAGACACAAACCAATTTTTCATCTCCTTTTCGTTTTAGAGACTGTGAGATACTGTTAGGTATTGCTCTGTGTTTCTTTTAACTACGGTGGTTAAATCAAAATCTTGAGTTCAGATTTCAGCACAGTTGGATTTTTTGGGTCATTACTGGCCTTTGCTGTGAACACAAAGAATCCATTTTCTTTGCCTTTTTTTTTTTTTTTTTAAGCTATTCTGTACTATTATTTTACACCATTTGAAGCGTTTATTTAATATTTATTCTACAGTTTATATTGAAAAAATGTAAAGATTTATATTTAAAACAACCCTGTTTGTTAGTGAATGCTTCTCTCTGCCTCTCCAGCCTAGTCTGTTAGTCTCAGTGTACATTTCTGGCATGGGAATATTTTGATATTAGGAGTTTTTGTAGCCTTTTTTTCCCCCCTCCAACAGCAGCTGACGTAGATCTAAGGTCACCACTTGCTCCAGACTCCCGGATCACTCCAGCTTAGCTCCCCACATCCGTTGGCTTTCCTTGCAGTCCCTCCTCTGTGTCCTTCCTTTCATCCACAGACTGCTTTGTACAGTTACTATACATCAAAAAAAAAAAAAAAAGCCCTTTCTACAGTAGGTGGGTTTTGGTCTTTTTATACTTTTCTCAATGCTGTTGATGTCTGTTCCTGTTCAATGTGTAGATCTGTAAGGAGAGATCCCAAATATTCCGTGTTTCAGTTGGATGTCCCTACTGTAGATGGATGTAGATTATCATAGTAAGTAGAACTGCGTAGTAACTTCTGAATGCTTTTTCCATAAGGAGTTCAGTGGAATGTGAGCATTTTCCTACCTTTGGTTAACTGTAAATGCTTAATTGTAGTCTGGAATATAGTTGCATTTTCGTCTGTCTCAATAAATTTTAATTTGTCTGCGGTTCCCTATTGCCTGTCCTGAGTCTTATTAAACTTTGGGGATCAGAAATACTGCGCTGCCTTGAGTCAGCTTTTCATCATCCATTGAAATGGGAGGGCCTTTATATTTGCTTTCTTATTTATACCTGTGTTCAATGTCAGCTGTAATCTGGGAAGTTAAAGTAAGGGCTCCAGAAACCTCTTATTTTAGAAGCAGAAATTAAACCAAGCTAATTGGAATAACTGTCTCAAAATCAGAACTTTAAAATTAATTTTAATTTAATTAAAATTGATTTTTAAGGAACTAGCAGGGGCAGAGAGGAAAGGTTTTATTTTTATTCCCTCCCCAGTTTGCAAATTGTGTTTCTGTCTCTTCTGGTGGTGTCCAAACAATTCCAAAAACACTTTACAGTGGCCATTACCTACACAATAACTGAAGGCAAAATAGTATTAAATAGAATTGGTGGGAAGCAATCCCCAATTAGAAATACCTGCGTTTGTGTCTCTATTATTAAATTAGAGTTCCTCTTTAATATTATTAACTAATTTCAACAGCCAACATTATTGCAGTGCTAATTGCAGAATTTAAAATGTTATTTAATCACCTTGCTATGTACGTGGAATATATAAAGTACCACATGAAAGCAGGAAACCTATTTTCAGGCATTTGTGCAATTCTGATCTCATCAGGTAATACATTTATAACAAATCTGTCCACACACCTTTGGCTGAGTTGTGTCATCAAGGGTCACAACCTGCTTGAAATTTCAGTTGCATTGCCTGCACTCCTTGGTTTGTTTTTACTGTGGGTACCACACTTCACTGCCAGGATCTTGTCTTGCCTGACTCTGCAAAAAAAAATAGGATTTCCCTTTTCCAGAACCCTTCTGGGACTCTCTGAAGTGTTTGATCTTCCACACTGATGCTTTGGCTGTTCCGAAACCAGATGCTGAGTGTGGCACTGGGGGCTGGGAGCAGAACAAACCAAACTGGAGTTTTTAAAGGTGTGGGAGAGATTCTGGTTGTTAGAAAGGCTTGATGATAACCCTACTTATTTCCCAGTGGGACATTCCCAGTGTCCAGGGCAGCTCAGGATGAACTCATGGGTGCAGAGGCAGGTTCCTGCTGCAGCCTGGGCTGCTCCTGTCCCCTCCCCGGGAGCAGGGTCTGGAGCTGCCTGCAATGAATCCCTGAAAACCAGGCTGGAAACCACCCAGAAAACCACCCAGACCCCTCCGTGGGGAAGGGGAGAGCAGGACCATAAGTCCTGATGTTGGACAGCAGTGACTGAGCCCAGCATTGAGCACAGGGGTGTCAGAGCTCTGCTGTGAGCAGTCAGTGCCTCTGCAGAGCCCTCCCCTCTCTGACAGCAGATTTACCAAGAAATACAATTTCTGGCAGCCGCTGCTCTCAAGTATCAGCAGCTTCCATATATTGCTGTAAATTCCTGCAGTTCCACACGGAAGGCTTGGGCACGGGGAGAGTTTGTAAAGAAAACTTAAAATGCAGGGTCTTTGCCAGGTAGTAACTGCCTTTTCTCATCTGTAGTTACTCAATAAAAATCATTGCTGGAGCACGACTCTACTTCCATTCCCAGCCAAAACATTTGCAATCTGGCCCTTAAACACGGGAAAATCGACCCCAGAGCATATTGCTGAAGGAAAGGTCCACAAGCACATTGGTTTAAGCTTTGGAAACACATTACCTCGAAAATTATTTACAGGGTTTGAAGGACTTGCAGGTTTGACACCGATTTTTCTCTGTGTTGAGTATCACAAGTGCAGCTAATGCAAATATATTCAGGTAATAATCTGTACAAGCAGGAGCACAGACACAGCTTTGCTCCATCGCAGATCGTGTATCAATTTATCACAACTGGCAAAGAATTGACCTGAATAACTGCTTGCCTAAAGTAAAAATGAAACAAAACTCAGACTGTAACAAGATGTAGGTTTTCACAGATTAATGTGGGCTATTGAAATACTTCGGCTTACAAGGGGCTGTTACAGAAGATCAATATTCCCACTGCTTTCGGTACGAGGCACGTAAGAATCCAACCCCTGCCGGGAGTTTTGGTGGTGGTTTGAGACACGAAAGCTGCAGCAGGAGATGGGATGCACACAAACACATCTGCTCAACGCCTCCCTTGTCATGGGCAGCACCAGCCAGCTGGGAGAGGTGGGCACTGAGCAGTTACACACAAGGAATTACCACAGATTTATTTTGGCAGGCGGGAGAGCCCAATTTGGCTCAGCTGGCTGGAGTCAAACACCAGGCTGGTTGTTAAACTACCCAAAATAACTCCCACTATCCTCTCAGAGCAGGGCTGTCATCCTGTCTGGGCTCCAGCCCAGTTTCCATCCTCTGTTGGAGTGATTCTCTCCAACTGGTTCTTCTGAAGGATTTTTATTTTTTTCTATGTATCCTTTTTTATTTTGTCCCCAAGCCTGTGTGTTAATTAAGTTTTAACAAAGAGCTGTATCACTGTAGAACAGGATATCAGATTGCTCATCTGTTTTACATAATTGATTAATTAATAACCTTGCTAATTGGCTCTCATGAAATCCTCTGTTAAACAGGAGCAAGGCTACATCCCAAACCATTGCTTGGAGGGTTGTGTTAAAATCAGGGCATGTTGCCTGCTCCTTCAAACTCTGGTGGAAGTCACAGCACAACATTAACAGGGCCCCTGGGCTGCTGGAGAGATTACTGGGTGAACCTTGCTTTCGCCTGTACCCCAAAATTCCAAACCTTCTCCCCGTTTTTCCTTTCTACACCCTTTGCAGCAGCTCTTTGCCTGTGTGAACTCCAGGACTGCCACTGTCTTGCTTTGCCCACCAGCCCCCACTCACACTGCATGAGGCCACATTTACTTAGGGACATTTTCTACCACTTTTGGCCAAGGGTGATTGCTGGGATGGCCGTAAAATAAAGTGGCAAAGGAAGCCTCTCCCCCATTCCCTGACAGCTGCACCGTGAGCTCTTCTCAAAGGCACTGCCTTCGACATGGTGTGACTGGATCTTTCCTTGGGAGCCATCACGGCTCAAATAAGGCATAACATGATGGATTCCGTGCTAGTAAATGGAAATGGACTTTCCATGGAAATAACCACTGACAATAGTCTGCATTTTAATGTCATTTCTTTTCTTATTATTACCCCTAGACATGGAGCACAATGTATTTTTACCATCTGCAAGGCAGCAGCGAGGTGGAGGTTGCAATCTTTGCCTCAGACATTGCTCCTGAGGGTGCTTTCCAAACATGCTTCAGCCTGAGAGAGCAGCAAATACTTCCCTTCAAATCTGTGCACTAAGAAAATCTTTATTCCAGTTCCACCTCACTTAAATGAGCCATAAACCCACAGCAATTGGGGGTGTCCAGCCTGGAGAGGAGAAAGTTCCAGGGACACCTGAGAGTCATCTAAAGGGGCTCCAAGAGAGGGGCTTTGGACAAGAGCCTGGAGTGCCAGGACAAGGGGGAATGGCTTTACCCTGCCAGAGGACAGGGTTAGATGGGATATGAGGGAGAAATTCCTCCCTGTGAGGGTGGGGAGGCCCTGGCACAGGCTGCCCAGAGAAGCTGTGGCTGCCCCTGGATCCCTGGAAGTGTCCAAGGCCAGGTTGGATGGGGCTTGGAGCAAATTGGGAGTTGGAACTGGATGAGCTTTAAGGTCCCTCCCAACCCAAACCGTTCTGTTTCTATGATTCCCCAAACCCTCAGGGATTTAATCCACCCACCCTGGGCAGGTGAGCAGGAACCTTCCTGCTGTGCTGTGGGCAATGGGTGAAGGATATCCTGAGACAAAGCAACCATATTCTGAAAGAGCAAATGAAGGTCTGTCATCCCTCACCTTCATTTTCAGAAGTCGAGTCGGCCAGGAGGGTGTAAATCCTCCAGCCCTCATCCCTCCCAAATCTCTTCAGTCCCTGCTCAGGGCTGATCTCTGGCTGCTTTATACCCTCAGCAGCAGTGGCTGAGCCTCATCCCTAATTCAGGCTGCACTTCCACTCGTGCTGAAGGGTCTTGGCATGGGCTGGTCTTGATGAGAATTTAATCCCCAGGATCTGGAAAGGATTTAGGACCTGGAAACAGAGATGGGTTAAAATCCTCCGTGGTGGACAAAATCTGCCGTGATACGTGCGAGGGAACCGGGGACAGCGAGTGTTTCTGAGTGTCACAAAGATCCCCGAGGCACTGGGGAGGGAGGAGGAAAGCAAAGTGAATCAAGAGACAAGAGCTAGCCTTCAAAAGCCCCTTCGAAATGGCTAAAAAAGGGAAGAAAAATGCCCCTCCCCTTTTTTGATCTGTCTGTATCAGTGTGAGAAAGGCTGGTGGCATCACTCCTGCCAGGGTTATTTGTGTGTTGGGGTGGAGGGAGGAATTGGGTTGTGTTTTACTCCCGTGCTGCTGGTGAGGGTTTTGAGTAATGAATCCAGGGGCTAATCCATCGTGTCTGCCATTTCAGAGAGCCCTGATAACCTCTCCTCCTCTTGTTTTCTTCTCTAAGGCTTTTGCAGATTTGCTAACACAAGTTTTCCCTGAAGAAGGATCACATTTCAGGCCTGAAATGCTCTGATTATTTACAGTTTGTCACACTGCAATTTATATTTATTGATCGTGGCTTTTATTTACACGTGTTCATTACTTTCTTATTTTTGTCATTTATCCTGCATGTCCCCACCCTATTTTTTCAATTATTCCACGTACTCACAGTTTATCAGTTACATTGCCAAGATGCATCTAGAGAGAATAATTTGTTCCTAAAGCATGATTCTTTGACAGCATGATTTGGTTCCATCTCTGTGGAGAATCTTAAGATGACAGTGACTCTAGGGCAGAGAATACAAAGTTGTGAAGCTTTTTCCTGTGAAGACTTGTGCTCTCACATATGCAACGTGCACATTGAGTCGTTTGCTGACCTGCTCATCAAGTCCATGTTAGTTCAGTTGGTGCAGTTTCTGCCCTCCCAGGGGAGTGTTAAAAACTCTCAGAAATTCTGTGTTCTCCCTTAGAGCTGCTCCCCCACAAAGCAGCATTAGCTGGGTCACTTTGGAGGCTGAGAAAGCACCAAGGTCTGGAAGGGTCTCTGAGTCCTGGGGCTCTGGCAGAACTGAGACAGGATGTTTGCTCCCTTTGGAGCAATTGGGCTGATGGGGATGATGGAGCTTTGCCTGTCCATCACTGGGGTGGCTGGGAAGCAAATGGATCCTTTCTGGCAAAGTGCTGTCACAAAGGGCTCTCTGCTCATGGGGAGCGTTAATGCACTCCCTCAGCTCCAGCCTCGTTAGTTCCTTTGCTCATTAACAGCAGTGAGCGGCTTTTTCTTGCCTTTCCCCTGCTGTCTGGCTTTTGCTTTTGGAGCTTTAGAGGCTGGTGAAGCAGGAGGATTAACTCCTCAGAGATGAGAGCCAAAAAGCACAGACAATCCCACCGTCCTGCAAGGCAGTGATCCAGCTGCCTTTGCTCCAGGACTCACTGCCTGCCTTTATTCCTTTGCTGGGGCAGCCATGGTGGCTCTCCAGAGCTGAAGGGATGACAAACATTCCCTGTTATTTGCTCTCCTGATGGCCTCTATCCCAGGGCCAGAGCTTGGCACCCATGTCCGTGTCAGCCAGCCCAGGACTGTCACACATCCCTGGTTTTGTCCACCTCCTTAGGACAGCAGAACTCAGGAGATGTGGTGGAAAACACCCTGGCACTGTTGATCCATCATTTTGCTGTCTCTCCATGTTCGTTAGCTGCCAGCAATGAGCCAGGCTGAGCTCTGGCTCTCTAACTCCAGCTCCTTCATGGTTCCAGCATCCCCAGGAAATCCCCAGCAATATTCAACCTAAATTCACCACCCTGCAGCTCCAAGCTGTGGCAGCATTAACCACCCTCCCAGTTTTGGTCTCACCTCATGACCAGAAGAGGATGAGGGAAGAAGAAAGGACTGCTTTGGGCCAGAGGCGCATTTTCAGAGCAAGGAGTCTGCTGGGACATGGCACAGCAGGCACAGAAGTGCCACCTCAGTGGTGGCTCAGACCCAGGGGAAATCTCTTCACCCTTGGCTTCCAACACCAAATATTCAAAATTCATCAGTTGTTTCTCTGCCACAGCCCATAGGCTCATTTTCCTCGATTTCCACCACTGACCCCCTCCCACCTCAGAGTGTTCTGCTCCCATGATCTGCCCAGGCTCCAGGGCAGCATTTTTAGGGAACAAGGTCTAGAGCAGCCTTGTCTGGCAGCCCATGGCTGAAAGCAAACCAGGCTCCTCCTCAGCAAAGCTGAGACCAGCAACCGGAGACTTATCTCCAGGCTGACTTCAAAACATGCCACCTCCAGGAGGGGGGGACCTGAAAAGGTTGGGGGACACGGGGTGGGGAGACAAGAGCCGCTCCTTGAATCATTTCTTCTGTCCAGGAAAGGTGAGAGTTTTGAAACCACTGTCTTTAAAAGACCACAAGATCCAATCTGCCCACACCCCTCGTGTGATGTCCTTCACATCCTTCCTTTCCCTGCCTGGCTCTGCCTTGTTCCCTGCAAAGCCCTTCCAAGGTGTCCCAGTCCCCTGAGCACGGGACTCACGGCTCCTAAATGTCTCTTGTCACCTTAGAAACATGAGCTGAGGTGTGTTCCAAAACTAAAACATTTTGTATTTTCTGACCGAAATGCTGCATTCATGGCTTGTCAAACCCATTTTAGGCAGCAATCCATTCCTGAAGGTTGAAACTGTCTTTTGGAAAATGGATTCAGGTAAATATTTGGAGAAGGTAAGAGATAGCAAGAATGCAATTCTGCAAGTATTTATGTACAGAAATCAAAGCTTTTCACACTGAATTCAATAAACAAGTTTTATAGGGCTCTAAATTTGGGAGGCAGAAGCAAATTTTGCAGGATTTTATATCACTCTGTGTAACAAAGAGGATAATCACTTTTCAGAGAAAAAAGCTGTGCATGCCTTACAGCTTTGTATAATAAAATTACAAATAGGAGGTGAGATGGGATGTTTAATTCCCAGATTGGGTACATTAAAAAAGGTCATTTAGGTTAAGAGAAATGTATTCACTCCTTGGCCAGGGCTGTAAATCAGTGCAGCTCCTCTGAAAGCACCAAACTTAAGGAGATGGATACTGGGAAGACCTGACCTGTATTTTTTTTTTTTTTTTAAAATCAAAAGGAATCACAGGAGACTCAATGTCATCCCACGGCGCTCGTGGAGGAGCTCGGAACCTTTGCTCCTTTTAGGTTTTGAATTGAAGCAAACATTGTTTTAAAGACAAAGCTCTCACAGGAGAGATGTCCACAATTTCCAAGTGGGTGATGTGGGTAATTCCAGAGAGGATATTCAGGACTGACACACGTCCCTGACTTTCTGTCCCTGCCACTACAAAAGGGGCTGTTGGGGCTGCATTTCAGCTCTGCAAATTATTCCTTTTTCTCAGCAATGTGGGGTTTTTTTGGGGGAGTGTTACATCTACTTCCTATTCCCACCCCACCCCCCCTCAACTTTCTGCCCAGCAAACTCCTGTTTTTCACCTTCACTCTGACTTTGTAATCCATGGTTGGTTTCAAATCAGCCTTTCAGCATGGTAATGAATGGATTAACTTTCTGCTTTCTGATGAGTAGTAGGAAAAATGGTTCTGAATTATCAAAAAATAATTGGAATTAAAATTGTAAATGGTTTCTACAAGGGAAGCTTTTGTAATTAGCTGAATCCCTGTGATGGAAGCTATTATAAATAACAAAAAAATGTGTTTACCTAATCAGTGGGAAAGTGCACATTAGCTCTCTAATTAGAAGTCCCTCGTGGCTCTACTACAAAGTTTGGACATGAAATAATTTGTTTCATGCTTCCTTTAGCAGGAAAAGGAAACTCCATCGGTTCCATTTGTGAATGTCCACGACTGTAAAGGCAGCTGCAAATGAACTGCCAAATTCACATTAATTTCTGTGAGTCCCCAGCACCTTGTCCAGCAGGTTCCAAGAGCCAAACCAGTCTGTTCCCCCAAGCTCTGGGTATTTCATACACCAGTGTTACTGTCTGGTGGTGAAGTCACATTTCAGCAGGTTTTATTTAATGCATTTGACCTATTTTGTCAACGGTGAACACAGATTTATCCTTGTCATGCTAAAGAGCTGTTTGAACCTGCTGTGTTAAACTGAGCAAAAATGAAGATTTTTATTACAGTTACAGAGATAAATTCATAATGTGAAGGTTGGTTTTTCAGGATCCACTTATCATGACGAAAATCCTCTTAAATGACTGAAAAGAAGAAACACTATCCAACAAACGAAAACACCCTTTACCATTTAAAAACATACGCCCTATTTTACCTACTTAAGAAAATCTCTTTTAAAAAATCTCTCCACTAGATCCATTTGCCACGGTACCGAATTCTGCTGCATTTTATAGAGAGCCTGGCAATAAAACTGCTGCTGTGCTGTGTTTGCCATCCCTCCACAGCACAAACATCTGCCCTGCTTGGAGGCACCCCCAGAAAAGTGCTGGTGTCCCTTTTCTTCACCCTCACCTGGTGGGCAGCCAAGCGGAGCAAGGGGGAGACAGGTGGTGGCTCCTGTGTCCCAGGATCTCAGAATCAATTGAAATATTTACATTTTTGAGATGAAGAAAAGGAAAAAACCCTCAGTTTTGGAAATTCAAGCATTAGGAGTTGCTTATCTAAGACTCACAGGGATTAGCAGCCCCTCTGGGCTTTGTCCCACCCTCCATCCTCCTTTGGACGTGGCAGCAGAATTAACTGGCAGGAACAACAAAATCACTGGGAAAACTGCCTGGCTGTGTCCACACAGGACGTGGAACTGCAGAATTCCTCTCCAGTGAAACAAGGAGCAGCAACCAGCAGCCCATTCCCAGAAGCTCTGCTCCTGCTCCATCAAAATTAATACCAGAGGTTTTCTGAGCAGGAGATGATCCCACTTTCCTGATCCAGGACTGAAGACACACCACCATCACCCTGTAGCAAAGAGCTTGCTGCTATATTCACCTCCTCTTTGCTACTGATTCATTTAGGAGGTTCTGGTGCATTTTTTAAATGGCAATATGAGAAATAGAATCCTAGAATAGTTTGGGTTGGAAGGGACCTTCTAAGGTCATCTAGTCCAAAGCAGGGACATCTCCAGCTAGAACAGGTGGCTCAGAGTCCCACCCAAGCTGACCTTGAGTCTTTGATTTCTTTGGAAACATGCACGGTGGTGAAAATCGTGAGTATGACCAGTAAATACCCATTTTTTTTAGCTTGTTTTAATAAAGCTGCTGGCTGTGGGCAGCAACTGCAGGTTAGCTCCCAACACCTGAAGCTGGAGGGTTGTTGCATACAAAATACACTTGTTACTTTGCAAGTCTGGGACGCTGCCCCAAATTGCTGCAAATCTGAATCAGTTGCTCGGGCTCTTACCTTGACATGGGCAGCAAATACCATAAAATCAATTTCTCTGCCTAATTACTCTCAGTGACACTTGCACACATTTTAAAGGGCAATTTGTCGTTTTGCTCCACTTGTCACGTTATTTCAGGTCATGGGACCGTCAAGTCAAAACTTGGGTTTGACCCTCTGCTCCACAATCCAGGAATGGAAAGTCAAAACAACCCTTGTTTTCCCAACCAGAAGAGAAGCCGTGAGTTATAAATAAAAGTAAATAGAGTGGGTAAATCACTCCTGGTTTTCTGCCACCCTAAGCTCTCTGTAAGGTAAGCAACTCCTTTGTTATCCCACAGCCCATGGTGGGAAAAGATCATTTCATGCCCAGAGAAGACATGATGTGCCTCATGGCCAGTGAGAGGGGGGAGGTGTGACATGAACCCTCTGGGTAATTTATCCACCTCCTTGTTTAGGCAGAGCCTGAAACAACAGCAGCAGTAAACTGGGCAAGAGTGACAGGATGGTTTCTGCTGATACACTGAGCAACTGGGGAGGTGTGGAGCATAAAAGGAAAGGAGTACGTTGGTACCAAATGCAGTCCCATGAGACAAAATGATGGAGACAAAACAGTAAAATATATATACATAAACTAAATAAAGCAAACCTAAACCAAAGCGTCGTGCAGGTGGAGGGAGATAAGAGCAGCTCCCAGCCAGAGGGATGCTCTCCTCAGAACAGCTCTCATCCCCACGGGATGGGGGGAGCAGAGGGAGGAGAAGGGCACAAAAGCAGGTGGATGAGCCCACACAGCCTTCCTGAGGGTGCTGAGCACCAAGGTGCTGGCTTTGGGCTGCTCACCCGTGTTTCCAGCCCTCAGGGGAGGAGTGTGGAGGGGACTGAGTTTTGTGGACCCACAACACAGTGAGAGGCCTCATTTATCCATCCCAAACAGCATTTGCATTTTCTTCCACCTGAGGGCAGTTTTTATGTGCCATTTGGTCACTGTCCTGGAGACCCTTTGCAGATGGGACCCCACTGCTGGAAACTCTGTCCCAGAGCCCTGCCACGTCTCTGCCAGCCAGGACTGGTCCCTGCAGGTCCCTCTGCCCCTCACAGCAGCTCACCCATCAGCCAGTGGCACCCAGGGCCCAGGATGCTCAGTCAGGGGAGCCCTGAGGGGTGTGCCATGCAAAACACGTCGTGTGCCAGCAAAGGGTTTAAAAAAAATAATAAATCAGTGCTTGGGAATCACACTTTACATATAAATAAAGTTATACATGTAAAATTGCTGTTGCTCATCAGTGAAGCCCTTTAATAATCAATTGCTAATTAAGTTCCACTGCCCCACTAGATCTGAAGCAAATCCCCTTCTGAGGCACTGGAATTGCACCAATAGCATTTATTGATTATGCACGTCACAGGCACTGGAGAGGGAAAGAGCCTTTTTCCTGCCCCTTCAGAAGCTGGAAACCAGAAATCAGAATAATTTTTAATGACTTAAGTCCTTTTGACTCTGGATAACAACATATTTTCTATAGGAACAAACATACCAGGAGATGTCTGGAACCCACCCAGACAAATACAGAACCTGAAAGAAATCAGTGCAATAAGCCCAGAAAAGCTGCCTCCCTCTCAATGGCTCTGGAAATTCGGCTGAAACAGCTGTTCCAGTGAAGTGTCATGTACAGCAGTGGCATTTCCCCAAAGAGATTTGTCCCTAAAACCCTTGGTCTTGGCAAGTTCTTCCAGTGGCACAAGGTCTGCTCGGGGCCTCAGCCTGCAGCCAAATCTGGGTGAAATTCCTCTTGAGACCTGCTGTGTTTGGCTGGGCTACTTCCTATTTATGTATTAAAACCATAAATTCCTTCACTAACAAGAAACAATGTTCCTTACATATCTTTGCTTTAAATCGTAAATCTTGAACTTAGGGCAATTTAAAACTGACTTACAGTTATTTTCTCCCTGCTATCAATCAGAGATGCACTTCAATTCCACAGTGCTCTGGGGACTCGGGAGGTTAGAAAAAGCAAATAGGAAAATAGAATGAATATTTTATTTTTTGTTATTCATTGCAGTAGAGCGAAAGTAGACCATGAAATCTGCTAAAAGGAATAGGAACTGGCTGCCCTTTTAATATGCCCCTTTTTATTAAGGTGTCTGTTAGGAGCATGGCTCAAGTTTTTTTATTGAAGCCCAAATTTCACGTGTCAGACTTTATGCACTTCCTCGTTGATATTTTAGTGTGGTTCAAACCTCCTTGGAGCACCAGAGACTCTGGGACCATCTTTGTGAGAGAGGGAGCAGCCACCCCAAACCCCCTGGCAATCTCTGGGCTGTACCTGTGTGACCCTCTGTGGCCACCACACAACCCAACAAGTCCCAGCAACACTGGGCACAAACCACAGTTTTCAGCCAAATTTGGGATTTTTTTCCCTCTGAAATTAACCTTTATTTGCTCTATATAATTCCTTTCAAAAGACCAACTGTGCAAAACCATTACAGCCATCACTGATGCCCCAGGCAAGGCTGGGTTTTTTTGGTTTATTTCTGCAGCAGGAGGTGATTGCTGACACAAGTTCTCTCATTCTTCCTGAAAATCAACCCAAGTTTCCCATTGCCTGTGGACATAAGTTTTCCAGCCTGGGAGCCTGTCATCTGATAAGGACAGAAGGAAGAATCTGGTGTTTAGAATATGGGAAGAAGAAGCACCTTAGTCAGTGTTTAATCCTGTGCTGCAAAGACAAAGTCAGATCATTGGCTCATAAACAATGTCAAATGCCACATTTATTCCCCTGGTTTTACAAGTGAGGAAAGTACACCCAGTGTCTTAGTTGGGTTTCAGTTCATCCTTGTATTGAATTGTTTTCCCTTCATCAAACTGGAGAATAATCTGCCTTGGGATGTGATGCTGTGGGACACCTCACCAGGACAGAGGTGTTGGTCAGACTTGGGGAGATGTCAGGATGCATCACAGCTGAGATAACCAAAGTTTCCTTAAATCCTAATCAAACAATGACAGAGTGGGAAAAGATTTGTCTTTAGTGCCAGGAACGTGTCCCAGCCACCTCCACCGAGGGCACGTGGGTGCTGAAAACACCTTCCTGAGGGTGTGGGAGAAACCAGAAGAACAGGAATAAACTCAAACAGTCCCAGCATGGGCCTCTCTCATTCTCAGGAACCCGAAGGTGCCTCTGAGCCCAAACCCAGCCTAAATCTGAGCCCTTTCCCAAAGAAAAAGGGCAGAAACGCCTCCAGCTTTTCTCTCCCTGGAGGGGAGACCCCAATGCTGGGACAGAGATGCCACCAAGGCCACCCCCCCCCCAACCTCACTGCTCCAAGTAATCCAGAGAAATAAAATACCAAGCCAGCATCCCTCATTCCACCTGATACCAGGGAGGGGAAAAAAAAAGGCAAATTAGCTGCCTTTGAGCAACAATTAGGCAGCAGAACATTTCTCTGGGCACTGCTACAGAAGTAGCTCATCCCTCAGAGCAGAAGCCATAATAGCTTTTGAGTCATTATAAGCACAGCACATCCAAGCAACAGTGATTTGCAGTGAAAATAATCTCGGCAAGGCAGGGAAAGCAGTATTTATGTAAATAAACTAACCTCAGTGTTTGGATACATTTGTATTGCACAAGGGTTTTGTTTTTCTACACCGGAAGAGCCTCGTATCAGAGAAAGAAAATAAGAACAAAAAGAATGGATTAAAGGGCTTCAAGAATTTGAATATTTCGCTTTCATTTGGTGGATGCCTGTTTTCCACAATCTGATACTGGATGCAAATAAGAGGAGCCAAATTCAATTCTGTGTTTACCAATGCAATTCCAGGTTGATATCAAACCTTCCCATTTACTCAAACCCAATGAAAACGGCACATCAATCACGATGTCTGGAGCACAACCAAAGCTGGGAGTGTTTCAGAAAAAGCTCTGAGGCATCACCACTCAGAAAAAAAGGCGGGTTTGAAGCTGTTGCTTCTGTGAGACCCTGACACCATCCATACTCACCTGTACTTCTGCAGCTACTCTATTAAAAAAAAAATCAGGTTATTATTTAAATAGGAAGCAAAGTAAGAAGGAACACATTTTAAAATAGAAGTCATTTGGGAGAAGCAGTACAGATGTGCAGGTCTGCAGAGCAGGGAGCTCAGAGAGCCCAGCTAACTGCACTTCTGCATTGTAAACCCCCCCCCAAAACACGCTGCTCCAGAACTACCTGGTTAAATTAACACAGCCCAGTGTTAGAGTTGGTTTGTCAAAGCCAACCAGAGGAACTGCTTTCAGTTGAGCTGCTATTCCCCACGGGATTCTATTCCAGTTTTCTTTAACTCATTTTAGTTAAACTGTTTCAGTTTTCCCTACAGGAAGAGTGCCTGGATTTAAAATTACAGTTGGAGGAAACAAACAAAACCATCCCACGGTGCCAATTGTACCAACAAAAAGCTGAATTCCTCATGTGGTTTCATCCTCTGTGGCATCTCACCTCTCTCCCTGATAGAAGAAAAACCCAGGGATTGCAATCAACAGCTTCACCAGTAAAATGCAAATATTTCTGGAGAATCATCCCTGCTCTGTCTGCCCAAAGGGAGTTTTTTAGGCAGGTGAATTTATCAGGAGTGCACACCAATACATCACTGCCCAGCCTCACAGCTCCAGCACTGCTCACCTTTGGGAGCTCGGGCACAAATGAAGGTGTCCAGGCAAGCTCTGAATAATTTGTTCCACAGTATCAAAAGTCCTTGATCGAGGCAGCAAAAACCAGTGCCAAGCAAGGCCAAGTCCTCACATAACTCTTCTTTAATGTCCCTTCAGCCACGGGGTTTGTGATGGGTTGAGAGCCTGTGATGGATGAACCTGCTGCTGTATCGATGGCAGCCTTTACTCAGGGATACTCAGAGGTCACTGACCTGCTGGGCCTCTGCTTTACCAGGGAGGGACCATCACCCTTCAGTGCTTGGGTCACAGCACAGAGAGCTTCAGCTCTGAAAACGGGCCACACGAGTGCCCGTCCTGCTGGAAGCATCTGGAGGAGGGAGGTGGCGTGTGCTGGTCCAGAGGGGCCAATGGGTTGATGGAACGATTGGCAGCATCTCACAGGGAGGGTTTCAAAGGTCTCAGCAGTTTTGGGGAGAATAAAGCAACACATCAGAAGTGAAAAAGATGTCCAACAGGAGCACAGAGGTGCTGGGCATTGCCCCCCTTCCTGTACGTCATCCGACTCAGGGCAGACGACACCTTTATGAACTCGCTCGCGTTAAGGGGTGAAAATGAGAGCCTGAGAACTCCAGCCATGGAGCACATGGAGCCATGGAGCACTGCAGGAGTGCTTGGCAGCACAGCAACACTCCCTCCACCTCAGCAACCCTGCCCTGGGCTCTCTGAACCCTACCTGGGCACCTTTCTCAGCCCCCAGACTGACGGGATTCGCTCTCTCACAGGACAAGCAGTGACACCATCAAAGGCAGGAGCACCCCCAGCCTGGCCCAGGGATGTCAGAGGCCTCAGCAGGCTCCAGGAGACACAACTCAGGTGTCTGCAGCTGCCAGGGTGCTGCAAACCTGGACTCCTCTCATGCCAGGGGAGCCACAAAATCCCTCGCCAAGGTGAGAGCAGCACACATCACAAGGATGTTCTTACATTTGCTATCCAAATGCAGGCAGGGGACACACAGAGAGCTGTCCTGGAAGGCTGTGGAGAGCTCTGCAGGTGAGCAGAGGACCAACACAAAGAGCAATTCTGCAGCCACAGCCACCCTCCAGCCCTGTCTACACTGCGAGTGCTCCACTCAACCTGAGTGAGAACAGGCTTGAAAAGCCACAACTGCAGTCAGAGTGTTCCCACCCTGCCAGGAAAGGGGCTCACTGGTGCTATTTCATCATTTTGCTCCGTATTACTTTCTGTCAGATGGGGTTTGCAAATCTGAGGGAACTCTATTTTAGAAAATAAATCGAGTTCTCGCCTATCAACGTAATAAATATTAAAACATCACCACTGCAATTTTAGGCCCGGAATGTTTATGCAAGAACATCGTGCAGATGTGGTGAAAGGCTAATAAAGCAATGCTAATTAGCTAATCAATCTTCCTTAACCTTTGTCTTAGACACTACACAGTGCTTATGCTCAGCTTAGCTCCATTTTTCAGGGTGTAAATAACGTTGTAATCATAGCTGTGATGTGTGGGTTCATTGGAAACTTCTCTTCAGATGCAACATTGTCAGTTTACACCGAGATCTGTCTATAAGCCATCTGCCGCAGAAACTGGTCATTATCAATTTCATCAATCTGCTCCCAAATATTGCAGATGCCAGCCACCAGGAACCATCTGTTAGTGTCAAAAAAGCAACAATTCAATAAGCAGATTATTTGGGGAGGAGGGGGGGAAAATGTGCTGCAGGATTTGGCGCCAAAGGCAAATTTACTAATTGTTACCCTTTTCCTATCGACCCATAGCTCCTTCCAGAGTAATGCCAAGCTCATGGGTCAGCCAGCAGTGGGAGGGAGACTTCCAGAACATAGTAATAACCATCAGCAGTAATGGGAGGGGAGGTTTGAAACCCACTCCAGCAGTGTCCAGGCTGGTCCTGGCAGTGGCTTTCCCAAAGTCACCGGTGCAATTTGAGCAGCTTTGAATGGTCACCTCCAGGAAGAGTTTAAATAAAGACAGTGTGTATGAACAGGCTGAGAGTGCATGTGTTCATGGGGTTGTTCCTGTGAAATAAAGCAAATTCCACACCTCTCTCTAAAATCACCATCCCGCACCTTGGCACTCACAACTCCGCCTGGACACCCCAAAACCAAACCCTCTGAGCCCTCCTGTGACCTCACAAGGCACAGTTTCTTTCCAACCCCACGAGACAAAGTTCCCAAAGCCATGTTGTAAACCCCCCCCTGGGCTGACCTCGGGGCTGGGCATGTCAGGGTAGGTTCTTCTCACAGGAGATAAAAGTCATGTTTTGTTCAAAAACCTTTCTGTCCCTCATTTTATCATTTATACATCTTCAAGCTTGCACATTGAGTATCCAATTCTGAAACTTAGATATCAACCATCATAATAATGGCCACGTCACTGTCACCATCTTGCTCCTGCCTTATAGACCCACCAACTCCACCAGGTTTGCTTGTTCCCAAGATGCCTCTGCTGAGGCCACAGCAGGTGCCTTGCACGCCCTGTGCCCATGGGTGCAGAACATGAAGGCTAAAAAGTTTTGCGCAAAGAGAAGCAGAGCCTGGAAAGGTAGAAAATCAAAGATACAGCAGATGTGCTTACACTTAAGTGCTGTCCAGAACTCGTGTCTCTTGCCAACAATTACATTTTTCCTTGTCCACAGAGTAGCCTGATTTGACGAGGGCCTGGCAGATACACATGTAATGCTGGAATAATAAAGCACAGAATCTCAGTGTTAATGAACTACCCTTGTTGCAAGAGCAAAGAAACATTTGTTCTTAGACATGGCTTTCTCGAGGAAGAAAGCCCATCTCAGGTTCAGTTTGTAGGAGGATCCACGTTCAGAAAGTGTTTCCATTTGCAGTTTCTAATGGGCACTTTTATTTGGGTCAGACGTGTAATTGTTTAAGCAGTTATTCTCTGCAAGAGCTGCTTTGTCCATCACAGCCAGCCTCGGGACTCTTTCACCTCAGCAATTTGGGTTAAATCCTTATCTGTCTCAATCTCGTCTAAAAACACAATAAAAAAGTCCAAGCCGTTTTCTTCAGCTAGAACACAAAGACAGTATCTGCAGAACTGCCCTACCAGCTAATCACCATCTCCAGGCCTTGAAATTCCTAAAACATATTCTGGTGGAGAAGCTGTGTCACAAGATCACATAAAACTGCTCTCACAAATGCCCCTGCTCAGGAAAGCACCCATCAATTCTCACACACCTTGCAGAACTAATTCTTCTTCTAATGCCTACACATTCCTATGCACATGTGTATATATAAATATACACACACTCACACAAGGACATATGTGAAAGTACTACATTAACTATTGCTTATCCTGCCAAACCGCAATGGCTCTTCCCAGCTGACCTTCAAGGACATTTCCTTCAGGAATATAATCCCCATAAATCATTCCTGGAGGAGCCAGTCCGGGGTTGATAAATGTGCAGGACAAGAACACGAGAGTTCAGGACAGGACGAACAACATTCATAAATTAGGGCTCCTAAAACCCTAAGTGAATGTTCATCAATTGTTGGGAGCTGGAGAAATGCAAATATTGCTCCAAGGAGGTGAGTGGCTGGGCAGGCAGGCAGAGGGCAGCAGGAGAAACTGATATCTGTAAATATTTTACAGGAATTGAAATAGCCGAGCCCTTTGCTGAGAGAAGGGATTGGATCAAAATTAAAAGCTCGACATTCATATGCTGTGCTGCAAAAGCCATACCTGTGTGGGATTATCACAAAGGGATTTGGCTGTGCTTAGGGTTTTCAATCGGGTGTTTGTAGCAAAGGGGAGCGAAACTCTCTTCCAGCTGAACATCAGCATGCAGACCTGCGAGGAGAACTGACCTTTTTGAATGTTAATTATCCTTAAAAGGCCTGTTTGCCCAGAATTGTCTGAACCAGCTGTAACCAGCCAACAGGGTCACTGAGGAGAAATGATGGATGTCATGAGGAGTCATTTGATATCCATTAAAGGGGAGGAAAGTCATTAAAATATATCAGGCCCAGGGACCTTATGAAACAAAGAGAAGGTAATTACTTTAGGCTCAGGCTTACCTGCCTGGACTAATCAATAAAAAGACACCCTGAAAAGGGGAGAGGGAGTAGAAAGAACACATTTTGACATGTCTGTGAGGAACATTTGTCACCAGGGCAGAAGAAAAGGTCAATATGCTGCCTGAGTGCTGCTCCTCCAGCTGCTCCCCTGCGAGGGGACAGGGGCTTCCCTGGGCAGCAGGAACTCAAATATTCCTTTTTGAGAGGCACCACGGGCCAGAAGGACTGTGCCAGCACACCCTCAGCCTGGCTCTGGCCATTGTGTGACCTTGGGATTGTCACTTTGGAGATGGTCAGGTTGCATTAACTGAGCAGATGGAGGTCCCTGATCAGGTGCCCTTGTTGTTCTGTCACGGAGTGTGGATGTCAGCTGTCCCCACAGGGGCTGAGCTGGGGGGAGCAGAGCATTTCTGAAGCTTAAAGCATATCTTCAGTGGTTATGGGAAAGCAACCAAGCTGATTTTTTTCAGCGTGGCAGTAAAGATCAGCTTTACAAAAATTCCCTGGACCGTGCATCATCTTGTGGGGTTCTCCACGGCCAGATGCTCAGAGGCAGCAGGATTCGAGCCCTCACAAAAGTTTCGCTGGCTTTTCAACACCCTGGTGGGCACCAAGATCTTTGAAAAAACCTGATCCCACCTAATCTCTTTTCAAATGCAACACCAATTTACTTCTCCACCAGGATGTGTGCACATTAGTCCAGCCATGGCAGATGAGCAGGAAGGTTTAGCACAGAATTGCCACGGGCACCTCGTGCCCCAGAAGTGATGCCGCCCCTGCCACCAAGGGGCATTTCAGCACTATTTTCAGCACTATTTTCTCCAAAAGCAAAGTTGCTGATCCTATTCACCATGCAAATCATTCAGGTTTTTGCAAAATGAAGCATCCTCTGAGTCATTTCGCACAACTCCATGTATCTTCCAAAATGAGACATGCTAAAAACCACGAGTTCATTTCGTATCATTACTCATTCTAATTAAAATCTTTGTCAAGGGAATGTATTGCCTTTTTTTTTCCTATTTTCTGCTCTGATGTTGCAACCCTAGACATTACACTGGTCTGTGAAGACACAGAATATTAATGCCTCCTACTCTAGAAAAATACATTGAGCCTGCTCTACTGTTTTGACCTTTTCAGAACATTGCATTTTGATTAACTGGCCAGCTTGCCTCTGCCCCACACCTTTGCAAGGCTGTGGAGGGACAAAGAGGTGGAAAAGCTACCAACTCACATTTCTGATCAGTGGGGAGGTTAAAGGGGTGTGATAATACAGGATCTCACAGCCTGGCTGAGGCACCACCACACATGGAGAGGAGAGAGCTGGAAGCCAGAACCAAAAGGCCCCACCATCATCACCAGCACCTTTTCCATCTTGCTTTTCCCTATCTCTTTCTCTCCATAGCCTCTGCAAGCCCTGTCTTTCCCGGGAGCCAATTAATTCAAGTCACAAATATCTGCCCTGAATTCTTGCAGGTAATTAGCAGCACGGGTTATCAACAGGAAGCTGGTACCCACAGGCACTTCAGATAATTGTGTTTCAATATTGGCACATTTCTGCTTACCACAAAAGGTCACTCCAGTTTCTCTTCTCTATTTTCTCCCTCTCTATTTTCTCCCTCTCTTTTGCTAAATGAATGGAAACTCATTATCATTATTTTGAATGCTCTAAACAGTTGGGAAAGGCTTTGGGCACTACGGGACAGACGTGAGTGACATGGGCACTTCAGGTGGTTGCAAAATTATTATTTTCTAATCCTTGGCTCCAGCTATAACCCTCTTCAGCACACAAGGCAAAAGTCGAGCTAAAAACTGATGCTCCTGAATTCATTTCAAGGAAAAGCAATGGACAGAATATATAATTATAATGCAGAACAACCACTGGTCACTTTAACCAGGATCTACAATTTAGGTACAGCTGCATTTAGTGCCGCACAAATTTGGAGGGCTCTTTACCTGTTACAAGAAATTTTAGAGGGTAACCATTCATTTAATTACATGATGAATGGCTTCCTTGGACTAAGTATTATACATGAAGGGCTGTGTAATTACTTTGTAAATATAGGATTATATCTGTCCTTGAAACAAGAAAACAAATTAAATCAGCCTTGCAAATTTGTACTCCCCACTCACAGTGAGTAATTCTGTTGCAAAAATAAATCACAAATCATCATTTTTTTTTTTTTTCCAGAAGGGTCTGGGATGAGTTTGTGGCAGGGCCAGGCAACTTCAAGGCAGGGCTGTATTAAGTGTTACATTTCAGCAACAACAAAACTTTCCTTGCAAGAAGGATTGGAGAAGGTGCAGTAATTTTGTGGTCTCCTCGGACTGCTGAATAAACCAGGCATTGGAGGGAGGGAACAACAGGAGTGCTCTGAGTTGCTTGGAGTTACTCCCTTTCTATCATCACTGCATTACTGCACTTAAGAATGTTTTTATTGTACCATTAAAGTTAATGAAATCTTACAGACACAGAACTGGGGGGTGGTGTAAGAGGGAACATTAAAATCATACTCAGTCCCTCAGAAAACCAGAAAGCTAAGCATTAACTGCTTAGGACTGCAGAGGGTGAGCAAAGAGACACCTCAGCCCTTAATAAAAATGAAAAGGGGAAAAAAGCGACACCATCTCAGTAAAATAAAGTGTAGCCATAGTGCAATTCCCAGTCGCACGCAGGAAATCAATACTCACTTCATAGGGGAGAAAACCTTTCCTTTAACCTTTATTCAAGGTCCAACAGCACAGCTGATCCTGGGATGCAGCACCGGTGACCCTCCCACAGCAGCACATCCAGCCCCTGCTCGAGATGTCACTGGGGGTACAACATACCCAACAACAGGGCAAGCGTGAAAAAGGATGAAACCTTCCTATGTAGAGCCTCCTAAAAGACCCTCAGGTTGCCTAAGAAAGCAACAGACCACTCACACTCAACTGATTTTTAATTTCCTTTTTTTCTCCCCCAAACATGCTGTTCTAAGCATCATGGGAAGTTTGATCCACGATCACCTCCCACTGTGAACATCAGTCAAGCGCTTTCTTCCTGCAGGAACTGAGCAAAATATCAGGACACAAGGGCAGCTTAGCTCACCTATTTTGAATAAATATTGTTTTCTTAAACCAAATTATTTTTATTTTTAATGGAGTAATCGAGTCATTTATGTACCAAACATAAATACTTGTCACTGCAGCCAACTGCCAAAGCAGAGTGAGCATCATTCCCAACCTGACTCACACCTAAACCCCCAGCAGGAACCCTGCAAGGCGATGCTGACTGTACCTCTGTGGTTACACCTCTGCTGCGCCCCTGGATAAAACCCTGTGTTCCAAGAAATCACTTGCTCCTTGAACATCAAGTTAACAAAGGATCAGGTAGCTGATGCAGTGAGCACACCTCCTTAAAATTCAGCCACAACTGGCTTCTGCCCAGGCATGAGAGTCATTGTCATTTAAGCCATTACTCTCCAAAGTTTCCACCTATTAATTTCAAACTTCATAGTCTCACTCACTATCATTTCATATGATCCTCAGGGTAGCCCAGAGACAACGTGCTCACCCACAAGGGCTGTGAGCACCCAACTAACAGAACTGAGCTCTGGTCCCTCTGCTCACCACGGGTGTTTCCCAGGTACACAGAGGGTGATGTGCTTTGCCCATACACACCTGATACAAGTGACTCAGTGGATCGTGACAATCCGTCTGTCCACACGCCTGAGAATTTCATTTGGGGTTGATTTTTAGCTGATAATGCCTATTTACAGTGTATTTACTTTCACCTCTAGCCCTGGGCATATTCACACATGTGCAGTGATTCCCTGCAGATGCTCACTGTTACACCAGTTTGTGTTCCCCAGATCTGGACAAGCAGGAGGGGTTTGGGGGTGTGCTAAATTCCTTTCTGCCTCCTGAAATGTGTCAGGAAGGATGAGCTGGTGACTGTTGTTGCCTTAGAAACCAGCGCAAGTTATCATGCCTGGCCAGGCCAGAATCTCTCATGCTGCCAAGAGCAGGGAGGAAGGGAGGCAGGTACAAATACTCCTGTTGAAAAGCGAAAGGTTTTTTTCTGCTCTGCACACAACAGGAACACCTTGGAATGACAGCAACCAACAGCCCCTGTCCAGGGCCAAGAAATGCAGCACCAAACTGCTGCCAGCCAGGCTGTGACCAGCCCAGGAGGAGCCTTGTCTCTGCAGGCAGAGAGGAGCTGAGTGAGGTTACAGATCCCTTGTTTGCTTCACTGGGATACACACTGTCCTGCACTGCTGCCATCCTCTTCCAGCCCTCGGTAGCTCAGCCTGGCAGCTCCACTCCTCACCAGCACACTGGCACAGCACCTCTGCACCTCCAGTGGCAGTGCCGCTGTTTGCTTAAGAGGAGAGGGTGGACTTCATCCTTCCACTACTAATTGTGCCTCTGTTCTCACAAAGAATATGTTCACAGGTTATTCTGAGTTGGGAGGGACCCACAGGATCATCGAGTCCAACTCCCAAGCGAACACCCACCCAGGGATCAGGCCCACGACCCTGGAACCACGGGCACCACACTCCATCCATCTAAACCTCCCACCATCCAGACCCTGGCACTGAGCTTCTCATCCAGTCTGACCTTAAACACCTCCAGGGATGGCGACTCCACCCCCTCCCTGGGCAGCCCATTCCAGTGAGAGATCACTCTCTCTGTGAAAAACCTCTTCCTGACATCCAGTCTAAATGTTCCTTCAGTTCCCTGCATCCCTTGGAGGAGGGGTCTGAACCTGAGTGGTCTCCATCACCCCAACACTGCTGCTGCTGCTGCAGAGCCTTTCCACGGGGTGCCAGGGTTGAGGGATGGCACCCAGTGCCTCTGGAAGCTGCCAGTCCCTGTGTTTCTGCTTTGCCACCCCGACCTCACCCTGGCAGTGGGTGAGAGCTGCTGCCTATTTGCCCCTCACCAAAAACCTTGACCAAACCCCTGCCAAGAGGGTCACCAGCAACAGGGCAACAACTCCAGTGCGAACAAGCACTCAGGTTCTTTATCCNTGAGAGATCACTCTCTCTGTGAAAAACCTCTTCCTGACATCCAGTCTAAATGTTCCTTCAGTTCCCTGCATCCCTTGGAGGAGGGGTCTGAACCTGAGTCCTGGTCTCCATCACCCCAACACTGCTGCAGCTGCTGCAGAGCCTTTCCACGGGGTGCCAGGGCTGATGGATGGCACCCAGTGCCTCTGGAAGCTGCCAGTCCCTGTGTTTCTGCTTTGCCACCCCGACCTCACCCTGGCAGTGGGTGAGAGCTGCTGCCTATTTGCCCCTCATCAAAAACCTTGACCAAACCCCTGCCAAGAGGGTCACCAGCAACAGGGCAACAACTCCAGTGGGAACAAGCACTCAGGTTCTTTATCCTGACAACAAACTATTTTATAGGGGTTTTATTCCTCAGCCAATAAAAACCCATTTAATTGAATTAGGCAAGTTTCCTTCCATTTCTGTGTGTAAACACAAATGACACAGAACAGCTACAGATCGCTGTCTGGATGTTTATATGAAGTGATCTGCATATGCAAAGGCAAATGCTGGGATCATTTGTATTTTAATTACACTAGCACTGTTCTGTTAATTTCAAGCTCTAGTAGAAACACACAAAAATCAATGTTTGATAAATGGGAAAAGGCTTCAACGGGTCAAGGAAGATTATTTCTGCGCTTTTGCAAGAGAAGTAAACAAAGATGTTGGAAGATATTTAAAGAAACGTATTTGACACTATCCCTTTAAACAGGTTTAGATGTTATATATATTTATGCCGAAACTTTCCCAGGATATTTAAAATCACATTCGTTATTTTTTAAAGGAGAGGGAGAGTGGGGCAGGAAAGGGTAAGAAAATAGTGTACAAATATTTGAAAGTCAACTTTAGCATGTATTTAAATCCTTATCACATCCAGTCTAAAGGTCTGCAGTCTGTGCAACCATTGCCTTCGGTGCCATTTTTGTCAGTTCAGTGCAGTATTCAAAATCCATTTAATGCTATGAAAAGGAGCAGCCTTTTTCATGAATTCTGATTTATTTAATATTGAATCCAAGTTTAACATGGCACGGAAGCAGCAAAAAATATGCTCGAAGCAACAACCAAACTTCCTTCCCACTTTGACAGGTGAACAAGCAGTTATTACATCTCTGCACAGCCCCCTCCAGACGTGGTGGAGCTGAGTTTCCCTATTAAGAAATGCAATTTCACTTGGGTGCTGCAACAGCAAAATGTGACATGTCAGGTCACGGCTAACAATGGAGACGCGAATGGGAACACAGATACAACTAAATTTTTCTCTTTTTTTTGAATAAGAGCAGGAGTAATAAAAATGGAAATCAAGTCTAAAGCTCGAGTTGCTGCCCAGCCTTGCCCAGGGCTGAGTGATGCCAGCGGTCACAGGCCACGAGGGCACAGTGGGCACCACTGCCTGAGCCCCGCACAGCCCTGGGGATGGGCAGCACCTGAGCATCCTGCCCTCCAGTGCTGGGCATGTGGGGGCACAGCCTGGTCTCGGGTTTGTGAAGGGCCAGGGCCACTCCCAGAGCACAATGTTATTATTTTTAAGGCAGACAGCAGCTACAGCTCTTTCTAACAACGTGTGCTGCAGCTCTTCAGAATCACACAATGGTTTAAAGGGGAAAAGACCTTTAGGGTCATCGAGTTCATAAAGGCAGCACTGAAAAGTCCACCAACTTCTGCACCCAGGATCAGACAGTCCCTGGGTTGGCAGCTCAGCAGCAACCCCAGTGCAATGACAGCAGCAGCAAAGCGATGCCAGAGTGTGGTAAGTGACAAAGAGCTTCCTCCTCTCAGGAGAAAGAGCTTGCCCCATGATGAAAAGAAAAGGCTGATTGATTTATCTTGATGTTCCCTGCTCTTTAATGAAACTACAGAATGGATACGGGCTAGGGTAGGGATATCAAATAAAGCAATTATTAGATCCATGAAACAAGCAACCAAATATATCGAGCTGAGCTCCAAAATTAAGATGCCAACAACAGGCAATTACTTATCCTGGCTTTTCTCTGGGGCTGAATTAAGGACAGGAAACTTCAGCAATGATATTAGTTACTTGAAATGGTGAGGATGACTGATGTCCTGTAAGTAAATTCATTTTACATCTAATCTATGAACGTGTTTTGCTAAACTTTGACCGTGAACAAGTGCAGAAGGACAAATCCCCAGATGAAGCAGGGCAGCAAAGTCAGCTGTAAACCTGACCCAGAGTGTTTGCACTGATTTTTCCTGTATGGATATTGCTAACAAACAAGGCTGGTGCAGGAAAGGGATGCCAATACAAAAGCAATAAAAAAGGTCCCTGTGGTGGCTTGGCAAATGTTTGTTTGAACGAGTTCATATCGGCGGCATTTGCGCCAGCTCTGTGTTTTCTCTCCTCAGGTGTTCATGTAACTGTGATTTAATCAAATATCCCTGCAAATGTGCCCACCCAGCTCCTAAAGCAAACTCTGGATCCGCAGCCCCATGGCAGGGAAGGAAGGGCTGCAGTGCCTCTGCCACAACTCACCAAACCAGGCTCCCATTGCAAAGGGAACCCATCACACGGCCAGGAACCCAAATTGCAGCTGACACAGGGACACTCACACAAGGAAAAAGGCTGCATTTGTCAGGGCCAGGAGACGTTAGGAAGTATTTGCTCAGCAGGTGAGAGAGAACAGGCTGCATCCACAGGAGAGTTGCAGCTCTGAAGCCCAGAGGGCAGAGAGCAGCTCCTGGGGCCAGTCCTGCCTTTCCTGTCGGCACAGAGGTGCCTCCATGGGCATCTCCTGCAGGACATCCCACCAGCAGGATCAGCCACAGGGCCTGAGCACAACCCCCAGAAAACCTGCACTGACCTGCTCAGGGATGGGCCTGGTGTTTCAAACAAGAGGAGCTGTGCAAAGGAAGGACAGATCAAGTCACACTTGCTGGACAAATTCAGATCCCGAGGCTACAACCGACTTAATGTGAGAGGACTGTGATTTGTGAAGCCTTTTCTCCACACACATTTTTCCTGCTCAGATCAAAGCAGCAGCGAGTCCTGCGCTAGGCAGGGAAGGGAAGCAATTTCTCCCCTGCATCCCCCTCCCCTCTGCCCTTCCTGCAGAGGACACCAAGTTACAACCCTCCTTCAAAAACACTCAACTCACTTGCCTCTTCCATCCAAGGAACACTTCCATCCTGCCACCCTGCCATAAGCACACCCACAGGACAGGCAGGGGCAGAGCAGAATGGAGAAATATCTTAAATAAGAATTATAATCAAAAGGATAACTGGGAAACTGTTAGTATTTGAGATTGTACAGAGTCAACTTGAAAACCAGGCAGAGGGATTGGGAAGAAGGCTGCTCCACTTTCTTTTCTCAAGGTTATATTCCTCTGTATTTTATCCACCACCATTGTAATTCTGTTTCTAAATCTAATAAATTTCCCACAGAAGCTCTATTCATTCTCAAACCTAGGAGTGCTGAATCAGGGAGCTGTCATGGTTTTCCACGCCAGCATCTGCTCACACTGTACTAAAAAAAGCAAGATAAGGACTAGAAAATAAAAGGCAACACTGTGCTTTTACCCAAAAGAAAGAGGCAGCTTAGGGGGAGTTGACAGTCTTATTTTGCTGACCATCAGTCTCTGCAATAGGCTCTGTGACCAACTAATGAAACAGAAGCTGTAAGAACCACGAAATCTGACCTCTCACACACTGAAATGCAGAGATAAACTTGGGGTCTGGTTCTCCCCATCACCATTCCAGTTCATGGCTCTGAATTCCTGAATGGCTGTGCTGTCCTGCCCAGACTGAGCCCCAAATGTGGGGATTTGGGGTGGTAAGAACACAACAGGCACCTCTACACTGCCCCAAGGACCCTGGTACACATTCCCACAAGCCATGTGACACTTCCAGAACACAAAAGGTCTGGAAGTCCTTTTCCTTCTAGCTCTGAAACAGATTCCATCCTTATATCAGAGAGATTATTTATTTTTGTGATAGAGAACAAGATGCTCTGCGCCATCACACAACACACCTGGTACCACCAAAGGCAAAGCCTGGAGCCCCACAACACCCCAGCCCCTGACACGGCAGGAGCATTTCAGAGCACACAAGAGTCCAGGCTGCTCTGCCTCTGGGCTTCCTTCAAAGCCTTCCAAGAGGGTTTCAGTACAAATGCTGGGTGTTTTTTGTTCCTGGTGTCTGTTCAGGGGTAAGTGGTCTGATCCCTCCGAACTCCATTACTTTGCCATCCAGAGTCAAACACTCCGTGCTCCCATGAGGTGCCTTTCCACAGGCAGCCTCACCTGCCTCCTGACACTCCTGCCATTTCCTCTGGTCACAGTTTTCTTTAAAAAAAACATTGAGAAGAGACAGATTTCAAACATTTGTTTTCACTGGCTTTTTGTCTCTTGGGTCTGCTCTTTACGTGCTTCTCTCGCCTAAACCAACCGTGTGTCACCGTGCCAGGAGAAATAATAATTAACTCAAATATTCAGAGGGCAGGAGGCTGCACAACAAGATTTTGCACACATTTCCCTTTTCTAAGGTTATTTCTCTCATAACAGTAGTCCTAGAATTCTCTTTGAAGCTGTTTTAATTGGGGAGGAGCTGACTCTCACCAGCTGTAAAAACATTGATGTTTGCCACCGAAGAAGTGCCTTTTGATTTGGTTGGTGTCGTGGTTTGACCCTGGCTGGATGCCAGAGACCCACCCCAACTTCTCCTGAAGGAGAAAACTAAAAAAAAACCAACTGGAAAATAAAACTGGAAAATAAAATAAAACTGGTCACAGGCAAAAGAAGCAAGGCAAAACTATAAATAAAGAACATAAAGGGTTTATTTTCTAACTAACAAGCTCAGAACTGCAAGGGAAGCATCATTTAGAAGGCAACCTTTCTCCCCCCACCCCTCCTTCTCTTACAATAGATGTAATATTCCCTTNGTTGGTCTTTTTCCTGATACAATTTGCTTAGTGGCCAACCTCATCTTAATTTATTTATTGGCTCCTCTCAAGCAATGGCTACAAGTTAATTACAGTTTGCTTTTTGCAAAAACAAAACCATGCAGCAAAATATTTTTTTATCATGATCAAATCCTTGGATTTCTCTGTTAATTGTGACCGGGCTCAATCATGAAGAGTATTCCAATTTAGGAGACAATTTCTCTGGCTTATCTTCATGGTCACGAGCCACGTTTCCCTGCCAGGAAGTGAGGAACAAACATTAAATGTGCTTTGGGAACAACATCTCATTTCTGCACCAAGTGTTCTCCATTTCAACACACCACCACTTCTACTATTAAAAGAAGCAGAGCAGCAACTCTGGCTTTTTGTAATAATTTATAACCTCCCAGCAAAGGAGAGCGAGTTCCACAGAAACTGCTGCATGATTCAGCTCCACCCCCCACGGGCTCAACTTCTGTTGGCAGATTTGTCAATCATGTTTATGGGCTCCTTTCTGCTGTACAGTCAGGAATTCTCATCCTATTTTGATCTGTGTCATAAAAATGTACCAGGACTGATATACACCCAAGGACTTTCTGTTGATTTGTTTCTGTGGCACAAGCTATGTCTAATTTATTTATAACTTATCTCATTCTATTAGATCACTCTGTAATCATATTTAATTTAGATTTATTCCCGACAGTTCAGGCTGGCTCCAGGCATTTAATTAAATTTTGCCCTCTTAAGCCACTTAGTCAGTCTAGATTTTAAACATGATGTAGTTTTCCCTTGGACAGCGCTTCTCTATCCATAATCCTTGAATTGGTAATTTGTGTAGTTGCATCTTACATGACATTTTCAAGAACTCCTTTAAAACCTGGCCTTGATGCTGTGCAGTGGCAGCACCAAGCCCAGCACCATCCAGCCACACTTTAATGGGAGCTACACCTTTCAAACACCATTTGGCTCTGCACATTAACCTGAAATTCAAACCACTGAGTCAACCATGGCGGAAGGGATGAGGTCAAAAGTAGAGATAATAAAGCTAAGAAACTGTGCTATTAAATAAAAACTTTGGGTTGGTTTTGAAGGTTTGAATTGAGAATTAAAATTGGTGTTTCATGAAAATCAGAGGAGAGAAATAGTGAATATTCCTAGATTGCAATTCAATTAAAATTATTTTAATTCAAGATTGTTACCCTCTAAGAGATAGATAACAAAAGTATTTAGAAAATAAAATAAATAAATAACTGAAAATTAAGATGGGAAAACAACCTTCACTAGAATTTTTGTTAACTGCTTTTTCTTCCCTTAATTTTATTAATAAGCAAAAAAACCTTTTCAGGAAGAGGAGCCTCAACGATTTCTTAAGAATTCTTCCTCTCTTGCTGATTACTGGAATTGTCTCTCCCCTTCTGCTCCTACTGACAAATTACAGTATTTCACAGGCCACACTTTGAATTTCCTTTTGTCCTGCAATTTGCCTCACCTTTGTTCCTCATTCACGAACAAAACCCTCCGAGTTTCACACGTGCTCTTCTCCCTGCTGCACATCCTCCCTCTTCATTTTCTCCTGCCACTCTATCACGTTTGCTATGACCCAAGTGCAGATCAGACACGACTCCATAAGAGCCACACAACCTCTCCAAGCTTTTCTGGAGATCCTAAAGCACTTGGACAACCTGCCTTGTGCTTTCTTGCCCGTGCCCAGGGCAGAGCCCTCTGCAGAGACAGCTGGGCTAATCATCATGCAAATTCAGTGATAAACTAGTCACTTAAATTCTGCTAATATATCTTAATTTTTCACCCGGCAATGTGATATATGGTGCCAATATAATTCAATCTTCTTACATTTTTCATGAGTTAAATAAATCACGTCGAGTCCTTCAACCGCCGTGTTTCAGTCTGCGTGCAAATCTCCTTCAAAGAGCTGCAGAGGGAACTCCCCAGCCCACCTCATCTGCTCCAGGGAAGCTGAACTCAGGGAAATGGGGATCCCAGGAATGAGGAGGTTGATGGACACAGGCAGTGACTCAGGTCAGTGTCCTGTCTCCGTGAGTTACTATTTCAGAGAAGCCAGAAGCTTTCCCAGGCACTGGGATGAGAGTATTCATACCCCCTCCATAATTCTCAGCTTTCTTTTTAAAGCAGAGCAGTTGTTTCAACCCTTCCTCCCCCAGCCCATTATATTCACAGCATCCATGGAAGTATCTGGGCCATTCTCACACCAACATCTTGCCTTCAGCACTGCTGGGCAGGGAACACGTTGAAGGGCATTCAGCCAAAATTGGTTTCCAAAGGGTCAGAGAAGGCTCTGGTTTTTCCCATGTCATGATTCACAACCTCACCAACCTGGGCCACCCAGGATTCCTTTAATGCTGCTGCTGCAGCTGGATTTCCATCATGTATTGTGGCACCTCAGGCTGCTTGAATTAAAATATTGTAAAAATCTGATTTTCTTCATACATTTCTCATAACACATGGACAAGAGCGAACAGACAAGTCCCATGAATGTACATCCACTGTTACAAAGATCACAGAATGAGCCTTTGGAGGTACAAGCACTATTGCTACCAGGGGACTCACTTGGAAATCTCAACTTTCATAGAGGTCACTACGATTTAGGGATTACAAGTTCCTAAGAAATTTCTTTAGCATTCCATATCATAGCAATTTGTGGTCAGAAAAAAAGTCAAAATCAAGAAAAATGTATTGGATTTACTTGCCTTCCATTCTTCCCTCTCAGTGGTCATTTTTCTGCAGAACACTCGCTCTCCTACCTCTGGCAGAGCTGCTCTTTGTTGTTTCCCTTTCATCATTTATTTTCAAAGCTGCTCCATAAACTTCTTATCAATGCATTTCTAATAATCTTAACAGACTTTTATCAAGGCAAATGATCAGTTCCCACTGTCAGGAAGCCTTTCTCTGAACCTCAAGTACTGACATTTTTTTGACAATTTATCTAAAGTCAATTGTCTTCTATTGACTTTTTCCAGCTGCATCCGGAACGACGACACTTTTCAGCTCTGACAGTTCATCTGGCTTTCAGTGCTCTCTCTCTCTTTTGGTTTTTCCCTACCATACATAAATCTTGACCAAAAAAAACCCCTGACAGTACTTTACTAACAATGTCTCACTTCAAATGCGTTCCATTAATTTCTCTGGTTCTCTTGCTCTCACTGCCATCAAAACCCAGAAACAACAAAACATTTTTAAAAGCTTTTGAGGTTCTAATCCAAAAGCCAATTTAGGTACGTTTTCAATATTTTAACTCATAGGACAGTGGCTTGTTCCTTGTTCTCATCTCCCTTTGGGAATCACTAAGTGCTCATCTTAGAAGATGCTGGAGCTGGTTTGTGCCCACTGAAGGCAGTGAGTGTTGGCTGTGTCCCTTGGGCACTCCCAGTCCCTTTGATCCGTCCAATTCCTCAGTCTCCAGCTGCTCTAAGGTCTGACTCTGCACTTTCTTTGCTCCCAGCTCATTACAAAGTCCCCTCGTGTTCAGCAGGGAGAGATGAAAGCATCATTTACAGGCTTTGCTGAACTGGAACCACATGTCTATTTTCCTTCTGTAACAGACTTTTTTCTTCAATACAACTCCATTTTCCTGCATGTTCTTTCATTCTTTATGCACAAATGATTTGATCAAGCTTTACTCTATACTCTGCAATAAGGCATTTCAAGATTTATTCCAAACTTATGTTGCTGCAATGTCATGTTAGAAAGCAAATTAAGTTTATTTTCGTATCACTTTCTTACAAGACTATCTGTTCAGACTGAGATCTTTTCTGCTTCTAAATACCCAGGGGTTTATTCCCTTTCTAATTCCCATCACCCTCGAGTTCCTTTGTTTCTTCTTTGCCTTTGTATCTCGTTCACCGTGGGCTAATGAGGTATTTCCTTCAGAATATTCTTATAACACCCACACACCCCGGTTTGGACATCAAAGCAGCTCAGCATTTCCAGACTCCCTGTCTCACACACTCCCACAAACCCACAAGATGCTTCAGAAGTCACTGGCCCAAGGCAGAGCTCAGATTTCTGGGCCTGTAGCCACTCCCTGCAGCCCAGCCCAGGCACAACAGGGCTTGAACGAGGGTTTGGTGCCAATCAAGAGAAGGAGGAAACTTTTTAATTTGCCAGATAATCTCTCCCACCTTTCCCAAACACTCCTCCCCACTGCATTTCTTGGGAAATTTCTGTCAAAATTCAAATTCCTTGCCGTGTCCCGCCATGGATTTGTGCCTATTGACTGTAGGTTTATCTGCACCAGCAAGAGGTTCCTCTCCACTTCATGAAGGAGTTTTTTTAACTGTTTAGCAGTTGCTAATTTTAAATTCATAGTCTGTCACCACTGAAAAGCCTTCTTCAGCAACTTCTGCCATGTATGTTCTCATCTATTACATCAAACCTAAGAACAGTACAAATAAATTCTAATCACATGTATAAAGCCCTGTCCAATATTTGCTAAGCACTAAATCAACTCTTTATCTTTTCTCTTATTATTTCCCAGCATTCCCTCAAAGCTCAGGAGAGCCAGAAAAATGAGAGGAAAAGTGCAGAGAGTGCTAAAAGCAAGGGAGGGTGGGGAACTACGCATTTTTTATTCCAGGGAGATATCAGAGGTTTGAGTGATGGCTGACAACAGCCTGGTTGTGTTTAGGACGAGGAGCCCAGATCTGAACCTCATTAAAATCTGAAGCTGATAACTAGAGCACAGCCCCGAGAAATATGTTGGGTGAAAAGGGTTGTTATTATCAAAGCAGAAAACGTGTAGGAATTTTTTGTAAGAGATGTAAGACTGAGAAGGACACTCTGTCTTTTCTTCACGTGGATCTGTTTGGCAGGTGCTGGCACAGACTCCTTCCATTTCAACCTCCCCCAGGTTTTCATTGTTATTTACTGATGGCACAGTCACAGCTTTAAACAATTCAAGTTCGGATTCAGGATGGAATTTTTGTACACTTCTGAATGACTTAGGGCCACGAGTCCCTTTTGCTTTTGATGGTAAAGGTGCTCCTAAGAATGTATGAGATCCCCAACCTGCCAGAATCGGAGGCAGCAGAAGGAGCGTGGCTGCAGTGGGTGAAAAATGTCATAACAGCACTGGAAATAAAGGAGCTTCCTCAGCCAGGGGGAAACAGCCTTTTCTTGCCCACAGCTCAGCTATACACCCCTCTGGGAGCAGAGCTGAGGAAAGAACCAGAGGTGGTCCCAAAGCCACTACAGGAGCAATCAAAGGAGACTTGAAAGCCTCTGCTGACAGACTGCAAAGTCAGAGAGAAACGGGATCTTTGAAATACACAAAGGCAACCTCCTATTAAAAGGTTTTTTCTTTAGGGGGAAAAAAAAAAAAAATCAAGAAAGCCCCACACAAGTGCAATCTCAGCATTCAATGTGCAGCTGCTCACAGATACAGAGAAACATTCTCCTTGCAATGTTCAGATCTGGAGCAGGAAAAGCGATGGTATTTCATCAGCACTGCCAAACATATTGCTATAAACAGGATACAAAGCTGTGAGGAACATATCAGGCTACCAAGAGGACTCTTTTATTTCACCTGAGCCATTCTTTGCAGTTTTCACAGCTTTCCTAACTGACCCCACCAACATTCTGCATCTCACGAGGATTAACAAACCCATAGTATTTTCTGGGTTCCTGAAATCGTTGTTTCTGTTTGGAAAAGAAGTTCACATAAAAAGCACGTTCCCAACAGTATAAAATGCAAACACCAGGGACTGAAGACATTCACCAAATACAGGGGCCAAAGGACCTCTAGAGCAAGAATTGTAAATTAACTCATAGGTATTTCAATTGAAGAGTAGCCCCGAAGCACCTGATGCTGTAGGGAAAGGACAAGGAAAATTGTCTCCCCTCATACTTATATTCTGCTGCCAATATTTGTTACGAAATTTCGGTTCTTTAAATCCAGATTTCATATATATTAGCACACAACCTATTTAAAAAAAAAAAAAGGCAAATGAGCTCACTCTGGAAAGCTAAGCAGACAAATCCTGCTAATTCCTGCTAATAACTGAGATTCCATTACAAGTTGCTGAAACCAGAAAAATTGGAGAGTAAACAAGCAACTAAGACAAGCTGAAAAGCAGAGTATTACAAGCTGTTCTTTACAGGAGTTCAATGACTTGTAGTTACTTGTGGGAAGCAGACACGTAATTTTCTACTCTGCCTCATCTGATGGTGGGAGGGAAGGAGGAGGAGCAGACCCACCAACTCCTATGGCCAGAATGGCTCCATCCTCCTCACCACAGTAGCAACGTGATGCCTGCTGCAAACTGGCGAGCAATGGGAGGGAGCAAGTCCCAGCAGGACAAGGGAAAATTCTAGCAGGCTGCAAATTCAACACCATTTCTATAGGTCATGTTACATGGCCCAAGAGGGGAACGTTAGATCAAGTGACACAAAGCCATTAAACATTATATTTCCCCAGTGCAATTGCAGTAATGAAACACCTAGAGTTAGATGACTCTGTGCCACCCCAGCCAGAAATATCAGCGCTGCTGCTGCTGGGGAGCCTGGCCTGGATTGAAGGGAGTGATATGTGTGAGGCAGCAAAGATACGGAGCCTGGGGCCAGGTCTGCGGCAGGATGACAGAGCCCAAACTGCAGCAGCAGATAAGCAAGTGAAAATGAAGGTTGTGAGCAGCACAACACAACCTATTTAACCTGAGGGTGCCCAGCATCCCAAGGTGCCCTTGTGGGAGAGCTGCAGGCCGCTGAGGTGTCATTTGGGTGATGATCACAAGTGATGGGCAGGGACACACGTCCCCCTGAGCTCAAGCGATGGGATCCGAGGCAGAGCTGCTGCTGACACCACGGGTTGTGCATCCTGCTGGAAGGGTCCCAGGGCGGGCTGGGAGTGACAGGGCACCACATCCCACCCCTGCTCAAGTGCTAACAGACCTTGGGGTCAACCCCTCTGCATTAAAGGGTTTCATTGAAACGGGCTGGGGGGGCACATGAGAAGGAGCAGAGGTGAGATGTGCTGCCAGGGAGGGAAAGCAGGTACTGCTTGGAAGGCTCCAGGGATTTGGGCACTGGGGGTTCCCAGAAACTCAGGTGTTCTCACATACTCATAACCCTGGAAGACAAAGCAAAAGGGAAAAGTTGGCCATGAAATGAGTTGGCCGGGTTTGCCCTGAGCAATCTGGTCTGGTGAGTGGCATCCTTGCCCATGGAGGCAGGAGGAGGCTGGTTGGAATGAAATGATCTTTCAGGTCCCTTTCAACTCAAACCATTCTATGAAATCCACTGAATTAAACTATGACAAGGAAATGCAAACAAATCAAATGTGCCCAAAGTTGAGAAAAAGCCTCAGCAGCTGTTTGCCAGCTGCACAGGATGAAGGTTCTGAAAAGTCTCTTTTTCTCAGCAATTCCCCAATTTTTTGTGCTGCTTTGGCACAATAACCATCCTCGAGGTTCCCAAACATTCTTTGAAATAGTGCCAGGAACAAGAGCAGGTGGGTTGGTTGGCAGTGAGCCCAGGGAGAGGAGAGGCTGGAACAGCCCCCGTGGTGCTTCCCACTGCTCCAAACCCTCACACCCTCCCAGCACAGAAGGCCACATAATTTTCCACTTTTCATTTATGATTTATTTTTAAAGCACCATATAAATCCGAGTCCATGTGAAGTCTTTTCCATAAAAACACTGCTTGCCAACGCTTGCTTTGAATGAAACATTTCCTCAGATTTCCTTGCTGCCAGTTGTCAATCCATGAACACCCTGAAATAAGGAACATTTCCCAAGTCTTGCAGCAGCTACTGGTGGGACACAGAGATATCACCCAAAATTAGAGCGTGTGAGAGAGGAAGAGAACAGAGATATGAAGAGGTCAAGGACAGCAGAAGAGCTCCAGGCACTTCTGGTCTCCCTCTCATCCATCTGCTCCCCAGGGATACTGTGAAGGTCCTGCCCCACAGCAGAGGGCTGACAAAAAAAATTAGTAAAACTAGGACAATTTTCAGTTTTAGCTCAGGCTCGTTCTGTTGAAAGGAGGCCTCTTCTCTTTTATTGTATTTTTTTCAGACTTCAGCATGTGATCACATCACTTTAAAAGTTTCCTTTTTTTCCAGAAGATAACCCCCTGTCACTTTATTTCAAATGCTTGCACTTTAATATCAGCCACAGGCTACTTCAGGAATTAAATATATATATAAATAAAAAAATGACACATCCAAAAAGATGAGGAAGTCAAATTATTTTCCCTGCTTTGATGTTTATTTGTGTTTTGTACTGCAGGGCACTTGTGCAATATGCACAGAAATGCCAGGAGAATGAGTGAATCCTGTTCAAGCAATTTAGAGGATGAAATGGTAAAAGAACCTGCTTTGAACTCAGCCCGATGGCACATTGGAAAATGTTCTTTCTGATCTTCACAGTGTCACTTTTTTCCAGCTTGAGTTTGTTACCACCAGGGCAAGGCTGGCCATAAACCTGCCAGACAGGACTAGGACTGAGATGTCAAACTACTCCTTTCTGTCACGGTTAGAGGAAGACTTGATACCAAGGAAATTGTGCCTTGTTTTTCTTCAGAGGTCTCTGGATTTAAAAACTTTTTAAAAAAACAAATCTCATCCCTGTACATAACTTACAAAATTGCTCCAAAGTTGCCAGGGGAATATGGAAGAGAGCTCTGCATCTGCATATTATTTGTATGAACAACACGCCAATGCCGATGGTTTAACCAAATAAACTCAAGTATTGCAACTCTTAATTGAAAACCCAGCCCTTGGCTAATGTGAATTAGTGCTGGATTATAACGCTACATCATGATAAGCAGCTTCAAAATATTTCAAACAGATTTGGAAAGTTGTTCTCTATTAGATTATAAATACTATTCACAGATAACAAGCCAGAAAAGCCCATCACTTCAAAGGGGATCTTCTGGCCATTTTTTAGCAGAGGAGCTGAAGGGGCACAGTTTGCTGAGACAAACTTGAAAGTAGAAATAAAATCATGGCATCTGGGCTTATTATTGATTCCTGAAGTTATTAACAGAAAGGATTACCTTGTTCACCCCATCTTTGATAATGTCAACACATCAAGTAGATACAAGGGATAAGATACAGGCCAAGACTTTAGCTCTAAACATTAGGGACCTGTGAAGATGTTAATGAAATCCTCATGTTTTTCCTTCCCAGAACAATGCTGGGGACAGCCAGGGAAGAGCTGGAGGCTGACCTGGGCTGAGGAAAGGGGCAGGAGCTCTGGCAGGGAGCAGCTCCATGTCTGAGCCACCCTGCACAGGACACATCCTTGTTAACAGTGTATGAGATAGTCATTGCTGACAGATCCACTCAGGGCTGTGCCAGCAGCTATGCAAACATGTAGTTCAAAAAGCAGCCACAAAAATATCCATCCCAAATGAACAAATCACAGAGGATTAATGAAATGGGGCAGCTCAGGCCTCCCCGGGGAACACCAGACTAAATTAAACTTGCCATCAGCTGATCAGCAGGAAGTTTTCTTCTCAGCAGAACCCATCAAAACAGATTTCACTGCAAAGCACTGCTTAGACAACTAGTTTTTATTAAAGGGTTCTAACATTTTTTCCTGCCTACTCAAGCAAACGAGTCAAACTCTTACCCAGGCTCAGTGAGAGCATTTTCACTGACCCAGAGACCCAAGGGGTTTCCTGATTCCTTCTCTGTGATTAGAGCTGAAGTGTCATGCTGAGACCTATTTTGATCCTGGCAACAGATCTAACCCTGTAAATCAAATGGGTCTGTATTTAGATTGTACTGACTTGCTACTGATAACAGAGATGTCAAAAAAGTGCTTCCTGAGAAGGATTACACTGGGATCTGCCTGTCCAATCCCCTTTCAGGCACAACCCCCTTTCCCAAATTCCCAGTGTACTCCCTATGGGCAGCTTGTCTCAGTGGCTACAAATCTCTCATACAAACCACATAACAGGTAGTGACACATTTACAGCACTTTTCATCTTTACAGCCCTGTGTGCTGGTCAGTTTTTATTACACTTCCCAGACAAAGCGTTTTCCTTCGTGTCCACTAGGAAAGAGATTTTTTTTTTTTTCCCCAGACAAGCTTTTAGTCTGGCCATCTGTAACTATACAATAAAGGTGTACACACATTTCCCCATATTACAGTAATTGATAGGAAAAGTTAAGTCTAAGCCCAGTATGTTTCTGCCTCCATTCCCAGCACATCATCCTGAAAATGTTCTTTTTATGGTGCCTTAGTACTTGGCACCATCTAGGCCTGAAGTGCTCCCACAAGGGTTTGCATTAGGCTCAGAAAGGATGAAAGAATGAACTAACAAGATCAGAGCTGTTACAGGTTCGGCTTTAGGGGCCACAGAAAGTAAATTTCTAGTTTGTAACACTTGCTTATTCCTCAAGTTATTAATCTCTCCAGTGCAGTATTTATAGCTGGGCTGTCTGCTTCCCTTTCCCCCAAGCAAAACCGTCACTATTTTAATGCCACAGTAAGAAGCTGATTTCCTACTGTATAACTTCAAAGGGAAACTTTCTTCTCCTGCTTGATAAAATATTAATGGGGAATAACGAAGCGCGGTGACGTTACACAGAACCCCAGGAACTCTTTTGGGTCTCCAAAGCAGCACAGTCCCTGGCTGGCAGCTTTTGTTCTTGCAGGTTCTCTAATAAAATTGCCTGCAGGAAGTTCTCTGACTTATTTCCCAAGTTGTGGCCAGGGACCAGAACTGTTTTCCCAGCATAATCCATCTCCTTCACAACACCCAAGCAAGGTCGGTCAGGAGAACCAGCTGCAGGGCACATTCCTTCCTTCACACCTGGGAGGGTTTAGCAATGAGGGGACAAGTTGGGAGGGAGGAAGGAAGAGGCAGGAACAGGGCAGAGCAAGATACAGCTTAAAGCCTCCTCAAGAGAGTGCAAAAAGGCTGGATCCACCATCCCAGGCTGTGTGTACCAGCCAGAGCCCCGTGCAGATGATAGCTCAAGGTTATATACAAGCTACAGTCAAAAATGCTCCTCCATTTCAGCCAGAGAGGATCTGGCAGGGCTCCCTCAGCCAATATTTGAGGCACAAATATACCAGTTTAGTCTGTAAAACAGAGCACACCCTCCTGTCCTATATTAAAACCAGTCCATGCTCCTGCATCAAGATGAACTTGCAGGAGCTGCACACAAAACTGCTCGAGGAATGCAAACATGCAGGATGGCTGGGAAGCTGTCAGAGGGAATGAAAGCTGAAGAACAGCTCAGACAGCAGATCTTGTGAGGGGCTGGAAGCTGTCAGGTGCCAATCCTGGACAGGCATCTGTATCTGCAGAGATAACAGGGGTGCTGAGCTCAGAGGGACATCACTCCAGGTGACACATCACTCCAGGTGACACCTTCTGCCTTATCGTGGCTGTCCAGCTCTGATGCAAACAGATAAATGCTGCTGTGCTGTGGTGACTTATTCAAATTCCCATTCAGGTCTCCACACCTTCTGTAATTTTTTTGCTGCATTGCCAAGGCTTTTGGGTAAAATGAAGATGCTGTAAAGCTTGGGACAACCGCCCCCCAACACGTGCTGCAAACACAGCAAGGCCACTGAGACAGTGACTGGAGTGGTGCTGTGTTACCACTGTCCATGGGCTTTCCTTCAGATCTTTCACTGCTTTCCATCTCATTTCCTAATGACTGAACAACTGCTATCATAGCCCCCAAACACTCCATTTCGGTTATTTATCAGGCACTTAGAAGTATCTTAAAACTGAAAAGCACTCCACGAAGAAATGGATTCTGTTCCACTGGTGCCATCCCACCGGTTTAATGTCACCCCTGGCTAATGTCAATAAACATTTCATCATCCCAAGTCATTATTCACTAAAGGAATATCAGCTCCTGGCCTCCCTAATGGGTCCAAGTGCTGTATCCTGCCACGCTGGAGCCAGGCCACCACCCTCAGCCCTCTCATGAGGGAACAGTCGAGTCACTTCCTCAGCCTCTTGCAGAGGAATATTCATTAATGTTTACTGATGTAGAATGCACACACTACATTAGTCACAATCCCGTAAGTAAACATGTTTTTCATCCACACTACATTAATCTTGAGCCTATAAATAAACAGCTAGAGCACAGCCATCGCTTGCTAAGGCAACCCCTGCAGAAAGAGAGTTGGTGTAGCAGAACAGGGCACAGAGCAGGACTGTGGCACCACAGAGAGCAGGGCTGTGGTTATTGCTGGGTAATGGGAGTGTTATTTAAAGGAAAATGGGGATCTGGGGGAGGCAGGGTGGATCTGTTGATGTACTGCAGTACTGACTTCTTGTACTCTCTGGTTTTAAGTTGTGAGCTGCTTCCCACAGCCTTCATAATAAATCCAGCTAAATAAAACTTGCTGTCCCACCTACAGCACCTGAATGACTGGATCACTCACAGAGATTTTGCTCACAAGATGAGGAATGTACAATAGCATCTTGCATTCCCACACAATCCCCTCTACTTCCCTTTCAGACTGAAGGAAAAGCACCAGACTTGTCAAACTAAATACCAGAGGAATCCCTGCACCAGCCACAGAAAGGTGGCAGCTGATTAGCTGCAGCCCAGCTTGGCATGGAGAGGGCACAGCTCCCAAATAAGATGACAAGGAAGTGTAGGGAGGCAGAACATGCTCAGCTAAAGTGGGATTTGAAGCCAGTGTGAGTGGATATTGGTGCCTACATAAAAGCTGTAAAAATCAGTTCTTGACAATCCACTTTAGCCATCAGCCAGTCAAGGAAATCCCAGCAAAGGAAATAAAATAAAAAGAAAAACCATTAAGATGATGGAAAGGTACAGAAAGGAAAACAAAATTAAATTGAGCCCCTTTAACCTCAAGCAAGCGGGACTGGAAACTTGAAAATAATTCAATACAGAGAAAGAAAGGAAAAAGTAAGGAGGAAGGGATTAGTATTCAATCAAAGTCAGAGTTTCACTCGCTGTGTCTTATTTTTTAGCATGGTTTTGGGCTAGACCCCAGACATTTCTGTCTTTACAATAAACAATACTTGTATTTTAAAACATGAGGAACCTACAACTCAGAGCATCTTCCCAGTCTCACTGTCTGTGTGGACCTGCATCTGTACAACCTGAATTATGCTCAGGAAGTCACAGAACAGAATGCACTGAGCACCACTCAGATGGTTGGCAGTATGATGATGCACTGGCTATTTGAATTAACTTCCCAGCTGAGAGCTGTCTGTTTACACACAGCACAATAAAACGCAGCCTCCATTTTTAAGACCTTAAAGGCAACGAGACAAAATTAGAGCAAACTATTTAGGCTGTCCCTAAAGATCAGGACTATCGTGCTCCTCTTTCCCCCATGAGGAGTGAACAAACCCAACAGCACTGAAGAGGGAGTGCAGACGATTACCAACATGAGATTTATTTGATGTACACCTTGTGTGAGGCCCGAGCAAATTTCTCTACAACATTTCCTTTCAAATGGTTTTACTGAATCTTATCTTGTCAAAGGCACTTAAGCAGTCAGAGATAAAGTCGACTATTCATAAACTGCTTCCTCTCCTGCTTTTCCTTCTCAAGAGGGTTTAATCAAGGGACATTTAATTGTTCATGAAAGACAACATCTGCATCACATATCCATCACATTTCCACTTGGAAAGCTTCCCAGGGCGGCTGTTGTTTGGTGTGCATTACCTTTATATTCACCATTAATGAAGCTGATTTTGTTATTAGAGACCTGGAAGCTGTAACAGGGGGTGATATTTCTGTCCAGAGCGTCTGTGTGCCTTTGATAGGAAGATGCACTTCATCAAAAGCAGACACAGATGACTAAACCAGTGGGCAAGTTCTGTTGACTTTTTATTTTATTAAACAGTAATGAAATGTAACAAGTGCACCAGAGGGATGCATTTTCATAAGCAGACAAGCAGATGGGTGAAGAAGTTTGACTTGCTATAAAAAGCCCATAAACGCGGAGCAGCCTGAAAAGCCTCGTGGAAAGAGTCGTTTATGCTGCACAGTGGATTCCCCTGTCCAAGATTTCACATTTTATGTGCCAGTCCCTCCCTTTGGCATTTCACATCCTGCAGGTGATAACCCTAAAGCGTGGCTGCTGGCAGCCAGCCAGAAGCTGTACACTGCCAGACCATATTTTCCTTGAATTCCTCTGGATTCCCCTCTTGCACAGAGGTGGGCGGAGCGGGGATGTGGAGGACAGAGGTTTAAATGAGAGTTGTTCATTCAATTGATTTCACTGCCTTGCGGAAAGAAATGTTTTTTCAATAAATTGCATTAGAGGTTCTCTGCCTCGAGTGGTCCAAAATCACAGACGTGCCAGAGGGGAGGGTAATATCAGCTGTCACCTGAAGTTTAGGTACAAACTCAACCAAGCCCCAAACCCAGGCTCCTCCCCACCCACACTGCACCAGACAGACAATTATATCCCCTCTGTATCTTCAGCTGGAAAAATCTGTAGTTGTATGGGACACAGTGGGATTTATTGTAAGTCTGGTTTGGCCTGTGTCTGTGTCTGGGCTGCACCTCAGACCAGTGCTGAGATCTCCTAAATCTGCTGTGACTGTACTGCAACAATGCTAGATTGTAATGGCACAAATACTTCAGAGCCTTGGTAGCTGTGATCACTGAATCCATCCAAAACAAGGCACAAAAGCAATAAAAATGCCAACAACTGAGTAGGAGGGAGCAGTGAGTGGAGCTCTCCTTCTCCCATCCTCAGTGAGCAGCAGCACACCCCCACCCACAGCAGCCCCTCATGGCAAACCCTTCTCCTTATGTTCACAGCACACGAAGCACAAATTTAACTCATCAAAATCACAACCAAGGAGACGCTTCTTTAATTACCCAGATTCAGGAGAAGCCGGGAAAATTAATTAGTGTGGCTTATCCCTGGGTGAAGGTCCAGATCAATACTTTTCGATACAGGTGCTGAAAGGCATCACACCACCCTGACAGCACTGGTGGATGGTGGCACTCCTAAAATCCAGGCAGCTCCCTATCAACATCCCATAAGCTCTTTACTGTTGCAGAATGCTCCTCTCAGAGCTGCACTCATAGTCAGCCTGCTTCCATGACTCAACGTGTTTTGCTGGATTTTGTCTTTAGGATTTCACATGCAAATCGACTTTCTTGGTTATTTGTGTTCATTTGCAAGAGGCACAAGTCATCAAAAGCAGACACAGATGAACACTCCACTGCTCGTCGTGGGTTTTCTTTTTAATACTGACACAGCGTAACAAGCCAGTGTGAGAAATGTGTGTTTATAACCAGCCAACCAGATGGAAAAATCTGATTTGCTATAAAAGGCTTATAGCTGCTGAAAATCTTCGGGATTTGCTGGAAGGACTCGGCTGTAACAAATCATGCCGGGGGACTAAAAAGGCTGATCCTGCTTTGTCTGGCTGATGCCTCAGCACCAGTTTTCCTTCAGCCTTGCCAAGGCTGTACCTGAGGAGGTGCTTTGTGGTGGGACAGGCAGCATGGAACAGCTGGTGGTAGGGAATGGGCAAACCACAGATACTCCAGGGGTTGTGTCAGAGCAGCCCTTTCCAAAAGCACAGGAGCACTGGGGCACATTCCCACTGCACAAGCTCTGTGCACTCGGAATTGTCTCTGCAATGCAAACAGGAATGGGGGACAACCTGGGGGTTCAGTTCAAAAGCACCTGGTCACCCATCCCACAGCAGTACCACAGACACACACACACACAGAGCTTTCCTGGGCAAACAGGCGGGGTCATGATCAGTGTGGAGGGGCTGTTAACCCCAGTCAGAGCTCACCCCTTTACAAACCACCATCACCCTCCAAAATCAGCATCCCTGCCTCAGTTACATCTTCTGAGGGACTCCAGCTCCCAAGAGCCTGAACCCCTCCAAAGGAGCAGGAGATGCTTCTGCCAGAAGTGCTCGTATCAGCTGCTGCCTCCAGATCCAGCCTGTGCTGGAGGAGATGCCCACAGCACCCTGCTGGCTCTCAGACCTCCCCAGAAACCTCTATTTCCACACCTCTTCACCTCATCTACACCCAAAAGGATTATTTCACTTTCCACTTGTTGCTAATCTCTTTTGCAAGTACAATTCGAACCAACTTGTCTACAGGCTGTAACATCTCTCCATCATCCGCAAGCAGAGCATGCGGAATATAAATTTTTTAGTCTTCACAGGCAAAACAAAATCTATTAGCATTCTTTAGCACCTAAAATGAGATCTGCAGAGACACAAAAGATGTCCAAAAGCTGCCATGGGCTGTTAGTCCATGAACTGGAAGCGTATCAGAGCCAACAACTCCTTTCATGGCACTGGGAAATGTCTTGTCTCTCCTCTGTGTAGTTCTTCTGCTTCAGGCATACACAAATCGTATCCTGATGGGGAAAAAACAGCTATTCACTTCATAATTTATGTTTTTGTGAAAGGAAGTTTTTGTATTTTTGGCTCTGGAAGCCCGGATCAGACAAGAGTCAGGGTCCTCCAGCTATCCAGGCTTGCAGGGCAGGTTCTGTGATAAGAATAAAGTGTCTGTTAAATATAAATGAAAACAAGAAACACAAAGACACGGCAAAAACAATAAGCTGTGCAGATTCACAGTGGATTCTGACATTGTAATATGACAGATATCCTTAAAAGCACTTCGGAGGCAACCTCATCAACCCTCAACACTTACAAAAATGAAGCTGCTGGGTCCACACCTGAATGTCTGCTAAACACCAGGCTCCCTGTTCTGTGTCCCAGTGAGAATTCAGCTTCCCACTGGCCATGTGGAGCAGGAAGGCACCAAACACACCATCAGCCCTCCTGCCTGCTTTCCTGAGCTTGAGGACGGGGAACATCACCCAAAAAACATATTCTGCTGCTTTAAAACCTGGCAGTGATGACTGGAATCCATAAATCAGGTTGGAGGGGTTGGGGTTTTTTTTTCCCCCAGACTTGTGGGACTGCTGCAAGCATAATTAGGTTTTGAGTTTACAAAAAATAGCAGCATCTGTTGCCTGCTCTGTGCATGCTGCTCGTCTGAGGGGACTGCTCTGGGCTCACTGCAGCTTTTGTTCTCACAAACAGAGAAAACTTGGCCAAGCCTGGAGCAGGGCTGGTGGCCAAGGGCCTCTGAGACCCACGTTAGACATGGGACTGGGAGCAGAAGTAGAGAAAGGAGGAGAGGAAGGGTATTGAACTCTCATCCCTTAGTTCAATTTAATTTGATGAGTCTCAGTTTAAATTAATACAGAGAAAACTCCCAATAACAGCCTCTGCCAACAATCCCATTACAAAGTAATGCTGGCAGAAAATAATCACAAACATATGCCTATCTCTCGCTTTAAAGTCAGTTCCAAGAACTCAGAGACTGGCCAAGCCCCTTGCTGATTAACAAACAAACATCGTCTTGTTGGACAAAAAACCTTTCCTTCCTCATCCACAGCAGAGAAAAACATGACAGCAATTCCACCAGAACATCATCCTCCAACTAGTGACAGGTCAGCAGAGAGGGAGCTGTTGGTCCTTCTCCACTTTCTGGAGGAGACTCTGGATGAACTTCCTGGGGACAGTGGTGCCAGCAACCCTCATCACACCTGACATGGTACCCCCCAAAAACTGCATCAAAAAACCTCTGGCTGTGGAGGCTTTAAAGGAGGATCAAGTCTCTTTTAACAATTCTCTCAGAACTGCACATGTCACAGATGCTGGTCACTACAAACAGGATTGTGACACAAACAGCAGGAATGTGCCAGCCCAGAGGTTTCTATCCAAATCCTACTGAACTTCTAATGTAGACTTGGGTTCAGATCCTTTGAATTCCACCTCGTTCAGTATTAGTTTCATTTCTAGACAAACAACTCCATCAGTTCCCCTGGTTTCAAACCTGAAATCTCAGTCTGTCTGGACTCTGCACCTGGATCCTTTCCCTCCACATGGTGCCTCTTTCCTTCCTCTGTACATGACTGTGCTGCAAATGCATTGCTCGAGCCTGAAGATGCTGCTCCTTTCCTTCTCTGAAGCCCAGAAACACTTCCAGGAATCCTCTCACTATTTTTAAAGTGCTGCTTCACTTCTCCAAGCCTGAAGAAAATTCCTTCCCGTACCCCCACACGGGGGGTAACCCGTTACATCATTTGGTTGTAAGTAGCATTGATTCCAACTCAGGGGACCATGTTCAGCCAGCTCCAACTTGAATACATTTTTTAGGAATACATTATGGATGAGAGTATAGCTACCCAAATGGAGCTAAAGGAGAAAAAACAATAGCAAAAAACAGATGAACCTTGAGAGGGGGAAGAGTCAAATTACCTGCCCTGCCTCATACCACAGCTCCCATACAGGGATTTTATGAAGTGAATATAAACATGTATTTCATAGCATAGGGGATTGGCAGGTGCCAATGTACACTCTGTACAGCCAGAAAATGGAGTGATACTTTCTGACAGACATTATCAGGTGTTTCTTAAGCAGGAGGGACACGTTCAGCCACAGGCAGGTTCAGGAGCACTGGCCTTTGCACTCTGCCTTTGCTACAGCCACTAGTCAAAATCCCAGTAAAACCAAAGTGAGTCATCATGCCACGAAACACAAGGTTGTGCCAAGGCTGTCCAAGAGAAAGGGCAGCACTTCTACAGAAATAAAGCAAAAATCTCTCCCGGACTGTGCCTAAAACACATGCAAAGTTGCTGGAGATGTTGCCCTTGTACACCAGGATCTGTAGTCCTGCAGGTTTTCTGTCAAAGAGCTTTGAGGCCAAAAATACCAGGTTTGCAATTAGTATATAATTTGCCTTTTTGTTTTCTTATCTGCTTTTCTAAGGAAACAAATGTTTAAAATAATTTGATGAAGGATTAAGAAGTGCCTTGAACCAAAAAGAGTAAAAAGCCATTAAGTGGACACGCAGAGCAAAAATGTTATAATTATATGCTACATCTATATGATTAAGAAGTTAAAATGAACTATGAAAAGAAGGTAGATTGAAGGCAAAATAATAGAACCATTTCCAGCACATTTCAAACACAATGCTGGTGACATGAGTTGTCAAACATTTCCGAGATCAAAAGGGAAAAAACCTTCTTCCTGGGGGGTTTAAAAAAGTTTAAAGGAACATTTCTGCTTGCAGGAAAGAGGGTAACAGATGCCAGAAATCAACATTTTCTCCTCTCAAGCAAATGCTCCTGGGCCAGGAGAGCTAAATCCAGAAGAGACCGTGGGGGATTCACAAGTGCAGGTTAACAGAAAGCCACCACTTCTGTAATCCCCCCTCATGTTCTGCAGGAAAAGGGGAAAATCCACAATAACACCCCAAGGCAAGTCTGGGTTAGAAAATCCTGGTTTTCCTTGGCAAGGCCGGTTTGAGAGGCAAAGCCATCCCTATCTGGGAATGACCTGGGATGGCCAGGAACAAGTGATGTATAGAAGTCAGGGCAGGGAAATGCCTGTTGGGGACCAGCCGAGCAAACCCTGGTGGGAAAAGGCCGGGGGGTACTGCAGGCACCTTTCACGGCACAGACGTGGGCACTGCTTTGGTGCTCCCTCCATTTTTGGCGCAAAACGGTGAAGAAAGAAAACATTTGGAGAAGAGCACGAAATCCCCCTCAGTGCAAACCTAAAGATCTCCTCCATGGGTGGCCATCAGGCTGCTCTGGGGACACAGCCACCTCCTGGGCATTCCGAAGGACCGATCTGGCAAATTTGTCAGAGATCATCTGGACAAACTCAACTGTGGAGTCAGGGGGTGTTACTGAGTGGCTGTGTGGGGGGAAAATCCTCTTCAGCTCTCTGTCACTCTAATCATGTTTGAGCCTCCAGGATCAGCTGTGCTGGAAGGACACATGGAGCCCAGCAGCTCCTTTTGGGCTGGTTTTTGAGGGACCGAATACTGTCCCAAACAGCAATCACAGGCCAGGCCTGGAATCCCGCTGGCCCAAATACCCACTGCCTGCAGTGGAATTTGGTGTGGGAAATAAATGCAAGATCAAGCACAAGCATCACTGCTACAATAGCACTTACAGAGGCACTTTATGCCTCAGAAATAACTTGAGAGCTGCAGGAGGAACAAAGGAACCAGCACTTTATTGTGGAGCTGAATGGAGACTCGGCTTTGCTTTATACATTGCTTGGACTGCAAGGGCCACCGAGACAATTCAATATCTACCATAAGCACAGAGTAAAGACATGAAAGTCGGTGACTTTTTCTAAAAGCAAGGAAACAAAACACAAATTCTGACAGTCCTATGAAAGCCAAAGCAACAAACATAACAGCAACACTTGAAAGAAATAAGGTTTTGGCAGCAACAGGCTGTAAAACACGGCAGAGCAGAACCTGTGGTGGCACTTGATAAATCTCCAAATGCCCCGTCATAACCCTGTGACACCACAAGTTACTGTCTCTAGAGCCACATTTTGAGAACTGTTGTTTTTAAAACAGAATCAGCAAAAAAAAAAAAAAAGGGAGATATAGAGGAGAAGGAATGGGATTTTTTTTCTGGTCTTGGTATAAAAGTGTGGCCACACTGGACTTTTTGAAAAAGCCTTTTCTTAGAAGATACCACAGATCTATGGCACGAAACAGGATTATGGAAATCCTTCGAGAAATATAGGGAAAAAAAACCAACTAACCACAAACCAGAACTCTGACACCTCTGAAACGAGAAGGCCAAGGAGCATCAAGGTATTCCAAGTTGATTAGTAGATTACTATGAGATTTATAATAGTAACTACAAATTGATCTGAATTAAGATAAATCCCAGGCCAGCTGGTGATTGCTCAGAGATTTATGAGTATTTAGAGGGATTTTACTGTAAGTAAACTTTATGAGGCCATGCAGAGTCAAAACAGAGCCCTGAGAAAGGATTGGGAAAATATATATGTGAAGCATTGAGCATCTAAATGAGGATTTCCACAAAGCAAGCTGCAATAAACACCTTAGAACACATTAGATCAGAGTAAATATTGTTGCTAGCTTACAGCAAACAACTGATAGGCTTTAGGAGGCCTGTGAGGGAAATATAAACTCGCTTAGATCTGGTGTGTACAAACAGCAGAAAACCACTTGCAAGCAAAATTTTGTTCATGGCTGTAGTATCACAATCAGCAGCTGCACTGGATAATCTGATCAGAGGCAGCTTCATTTTATGCATCCAGAATAAGCTCTCAGGTAACACAATTTTCCAAGAGACGCTTGTGTGACGAATGCTTGGTTCGTTCCGATGTGCCATTATAATTTTTTTTTAAATGTTGCTTTTATCTTAAATGCGCTCTGGTCTCCAGCCTAAGGTCCTTTTGCAAGCCTATCCCTGCAAACCTGATGCCATCTTGTGGTGGAGGGAAACCTCAGTCTCCTGATGGTTTCGGTCAATACTGGCCAAGATAATCCTTGACTAACTCAGTGTCACCAGAACGGTGACGATATTCCAAACCAACACCTCTCCTCTCAGCCTGTGAAAAGATATGGAGCAGAGGGAAACTCCTTTGTATTTTCTCTTCCTCTAATTTAATTTGTTGTTCCTTTATTAAGTGCAGGATTTTGGTTTATATGAAAGTAAACAATATTATCACACAAATCTTAATCTTGTAATGGCAGCCTCCCTTGAATTACTTGATGATTAACCTCTAGGCACAACATTCATCTTGTTCAGTTGTACCTTCATTATCATCAGATTCATTAATTTCATCTTCTGTGTGCTAAAACATTACCTGGTTAAAGGCAGCATTTAACAATATTTACAGTCTTGGTCAGGTTTCCCAATTTGTGCTGAAGAGTAGAAGCAATATTACACCATGAGGCTCAAGAAATTAATTTTTCCTTTGAATCCTTGATATATTCAGGTAATAGTTAAATTAAATTAATATTAGTACTTAATTATTTAATTGTATTTTCAGCACAAGCCTAGCATAGCAAACGGCCTTGAGATGGACCCTGAAGGAGCTTCGCCAGGGCATGGCTGGGTGAGCAGCCTGGAGAGACTGGGATGTGCTGCCACAGGGGCTGCTTGGCCCCTGGGTAAGAACTGTGCTTGCTGAAACACTGCTGTCAGCAGCTCAGGCTGCTGATCCTTCCCTCAGTCAGGGCGTTGTAAGCAACTTGTCTTTTTTCATTCCATAGTTGCTCTTGGTGGAGGCTTACCCTGCCAGGTTGTGCATAATCCCTCTGTATTCCGATTCCAGTGTTACTGTTTTAAACAAACACCTTTGGAAGTTAGCCAAGAGATCAGTCAGAGAGACAGAGGGAAGGATGGGAACCAGGTTATGAGCTCCAGAAAAACCCTCCCCAAGTGACACAGGTGATGAAAGCAGAAACAGCAAAGGCAAGGCTGCCACAGGCTGTCCAACCCTTCCAGGGTGAGCTCATCAATTATCACTCATTACAGCCATGATTGAGGAAAATGGGTTGTCACACCCTTTGTCTCTAAAACACCGAACGGGTCCTGCTTGCCGAGCGTGGGTTTGATGAGATTCCCCCACCCTCCCCTTCCAGATGCCCTTCAAGAGCTATAACAAAAATGAAGAGTCTCAACCTATTTCTGTATCAGCTTAAAAAAATCTTCCAGACAACACCATCAGAACAAAAAGATACTGTAAGAACACAACATTTTATCAAACGATTTCATTGCCACAGAGAACATCGCTCTGCGACCAATAACAACAAGCACACGGTTTGTAAAAATCGCTGTACACATTCCAGCCAGAGGCACAGTGACCACAACAGCCAAGCTATCAAGCACAGGGATAACTTTTTGATTACTAGATTAAATTTTCTGTTATAAAATAGAGTATTTTATCTACTTAGTAAATCAACACCTTCGGCAACATGCAGAGATTGATGCAGCACCACTTGTAGGTGAGAAGTAGAAAGTAAAAGAATCATTCCCCCGCCATCCTGAATATATTTGGTAAAGAAAGGAATTCAGTAAATACACATGCAAATATAGGCAGGCCAGTTTAATAGAGGCCTTCAAACTCAAGTGCTAACATTTGTACAGCTTATGCTCTGCACATCTCTGTGTGCTTTTAAGTGCCAGACAGCTTCATTCAGCAGGGCAAATATGAGCTGCACTGCAAGAGCAGCTGGAGTGTCCCTCTGGACACTGGAAATAGAAACTAAAACTGAAAATAAATCTTAGAAAAGAGACACCCGTAGTTATTATTTTAGAGAACGACTCCTCCAGGGAATTTGTCTTTTCTTTAAAAATAAAGAAATAATCCTGATTTCTCAGTTATTTACAAATCTGCAATCAGGTGGAGAGCTTGTGAAGTTTCCTGCTCTCCTTGTGCTGCTTTGAGCTGGGCTCTGGACCAGGTTTTAATGACACTTGTGAGTGACGGGTGGTGGGCTGGCACTGCTGCAGCAGGGACGAGGACACAGCTTTGGCTACAGGCTTCATGACTGCAGAATCCTGCCCAGCTAATTAAATTAAATTAAGTTACACCAAAGCCTGTGACCACATAGGGACCATTAAAGTGTTAATTAATTAAAGCTGGATTTAGCAGAGGTGATGAAACAAACTGTCATCTGTTAATCTGTCAGAATCTGAAATGCCCTGAACAGGTTGGGGGATGTTTTAAGGTGGAGGTTACATTTGTTCCCACATTTACTTGCCTAGGTAAGGCTCCTCCCTGATATTAAAAAAGGCTTCAAAAAGTTAGTGATACCCTCAAGAAGCCACAATGAGACCAGGTTCCACTAATAAACCCACCCATAAATCACAAGATTCGAGGAATCATTTGGAGCTTCACGAGATTAAAAACCTCAAGGAAAAATATTTAATTGAAAGGGCTCAATTAGCACCAAAGCCATGTAACAACACAGTTTATCAAGAACCTGATCTTGATTTTACCTCTTGCTTTCACACTTCCTTAGGATCAAAACCAGACAATCTCTCATTAAACGTAACAGGCCAACTGAAGAGGAGAGATATTTTCTAGGGAGAACAGAATTAGAGGAATCTGCTCCCCGTTTGTTGAAATGGCAATTAGAAAATGAGATAACTGCAGAAAGACACGGATTTCAGAACCAAAGACCTGCTCCTTAACAGGCACATTAAGAACCGGCGGCGTATGCGGGTCTCATCTCACCTATCTTTCAAAAAAAAAACCTAATTAAAAACATGGCACAGTGTCAAGCTTTTGTGTAAGTCTAAATCTCATTTCCATAAACTAATAGAAGCTTTTCTGGTTCATCAACAAGCCAGAGACAGCGCAGGCAATCAGTCCCTTCCTAGGCAATGCTCACTTCTGGGTTATGAGAGAAAAGGGAGATGCTAATAATCTCCTGGGCCTTATTGCTTGATTTTCAAGTAAAAAAGCCCTCAAGGTAGGAGGCAGAGTGAAGCAAATAAAGGGCTCTGGTTCCTACCAAGACTAATTATTTGCCCTGCAATCACCTGTACATACTCAACAAAATTATACTCTCTGACCTCCAGAAATTACAGGATGCTGCTCACAGAGCTGAGTAGTTTGTAGGTAATGCCATCAAGGCATGAAATTTAAATGTTGTTTCCATTAGATTTGAAAACCAGAATTCAGCTGTTGGAAAGCAGCATCCTCTCACCCGTCCTTGTTACCTGTACCCAAGTAGGAGCACAAGCTTTCGCAGGATTCAATCATTATACAAGAAAGAAAAGACCAGATTTGTCCCAGGCATCCTTGGCATGTCCCAGCTGGAGAGACAACCCCAACCTCCCTCTTTTGTTTATTTCTCCCCTCCATGATGACTTCGGTTTGAGTTTTTTGAAGGGATTAGAATTAGCAGAGAATCAGACTGTGGAGTAAATCATGGAATTGTTTCGGTTGGAAAATCCCCCCCAAGATCGAGTCAAACCATTCCCCCAGCACTGCCGAGGCCACCACTAACCCCTGTCCCCAAGTGCCACATCCACATGGCTTTTGAATTCCTCCCTGGGTGCACAGCCTGTCCTCCCCTGACTACCCCCTTCTGTCAGGGAGCTGGAGAGAGCCAAAAGATCCCCCTTGAGCCTCCTTTTCTCCAGGCTGAGCCCCCCCAGCTCCCTCAGCCCCTTCCCCAGCTCCATTCCCAGCCCCTGCTCCAGCACCTCCAGTGCCCTGGGGTAGTGAAGGGCCCCAAAATGAACACAGACCGGTCCATGACACTCCTAAGAGGTCACAGGAAGCCAATATTATCTTAATTAAAGCTCCAACCCCACAGTGCACAGGTTTTACCCGTGAGACCAATTTGAAGACTCCCCTCTCCCACCAGCTGGGGCTCAGCTCTCTGCTGCTTCTGCCACCTCATGCTAAAAAGAGGTGACCAAGTACACAGCTTAATAAAATACCCCTTAAAAGCTGCACATGAGAAACTGGAGTTCATTTCTAATGTGTGTCATCAAATGAGGGGCTCAGATACAACGAGGCTGAAGAACAGAGCAGGGAGGATTTGTGTCGCAGCTCGTCTGATCCAAATCCACCTGCAAAACGCAGCACAAGTGCTGGAATTACAAAGTCACGCCGCTTGAGAAGGTAATATTTTCATTTTTTTCCCCGTATTCAGGAAGTCACCAGACAGGCTCACACTCATTTATTTGGCTGTGCTGACCCCCAGAGTCCGGCGCTCTGCACGGCACATCCCGACCCAGATCCCATCGGGGCGCTCCCGTTTCCCACCCACCCATCACTGATTCCAGGGGGTTGTGCTGCAGGGATCGCTCCCCCCGGCTGGGGATGATCCCAGAGGAAACACACACTGACTCAAATCGCGGCGTGTGGCACAAACCGCAGCATTAACTAGATAACGGGGGGAAATTACAGAGACATTACGATAAAGCGAGGAGAGGAGCTCCTGGGGAAGCTGCCTGATTATATCGAATATCTCCAGCCACACACCTGCCAACAACCAAATTATCACTAGATAAGCACCCGCTGGGGCAGAGAGGAATCCTTTATTTCTGCTACTTGAGGCCAGGGGAAGCCAATGCTATTTTCTGTTTTATAATATATATTTTTAGGACTTTCTGTTTTTCTGAAATGACTGTTTGCCATATTAGCTATCAAGTGTACCAATCAGATATTAAACACACGGAAAATAGAGGTGGATTAATTTGGGTTAATTGCTCTGGGGTTGTTGCTACACAAGAGAAATTGTCTAGACCTCAATGTTTAGTAACAAGATTAAAATCACTGTGATAGACACCGAAACTTCCCCAGCACAAGAGAAAACTCTTTTTATTGAGAGAAAAAAAAAAACACTTTTGCGTTTCTCTTTCACATAGCACTAAAAAGCTCACAGATAGTTTCCTTTACTCAAATTCAGGTTTCCTTGTGGATGAGGGTTTAGGGTTCATTTCCTATGCAAGTCAAATATACCAACATATATTTTTTAACTTTTAAAGCTCAATGACACCTTCAGCCCAGGAAAAAAAAATTAGTTTTTCTTCAGATAAAAGGCATTTTTCACAACTCAGATGGGAATTATCTTCCCTCTCACCTCATCACAAATGACAACCTGACCAATCTCTTATAATCTCTATATATCCTCCTGTGAGAGTAGGATCTTTATTCCTGTCCTCCCCGCCACCACTTGTCACCTCAGCTGCTGCTGGAGCTCAGGGGACATTTGTGGGCAGGGACATCACCCCTGAACCCCACTCTGTCACCAGCATGGGGGACACCCAGGGGGAGCCCCAATGTGCTGCCCCAGCTGCCAGGCTGGTTGTCATTGACACCGTGTGCACCCAGGGGACAAAGGAAAGTGCTGAAGCACAAAAAAAGAGAAAGGGGATGGGAAAAAAAAAGAATCAAAATAAACAGCTCATCCTGGAAAGGCACCAGAGAGTGGCACTGCTGGATGTGCCATCCAGGACCATGCACTGCTCAGAAACACTGTGTCAGCAGAGAGGCTGATGGCACTGCCAGAACATCCCTGCTGGGACAGCCCCGAACCCAGGGGGACCCCTCAGCAGCAGCACCTCCAGCAGGATTTCAGCAGGGAGCCCCACATTCCCTCAGGCAGCTCCAGAGCCTGCAGTATCTTCCCATAAACAAGTGTGTTAAAAGTTGGAACCAGTTCAATATAGAACAGCTATTCAGGACAACAGCCAGCTCCAAGGAGAGGTTAAGCCAAGACAAAGTGTGGTGCTGCGCCCTCAGTGCATCACCTCCTCACAGGAAAACATCCCCTACAGTTAAGGGAGGGATCCCAGAATTTTTTTTCTCCCAGCATAAGCATTAGGGATGCAAGAGGAAGAGCAACGAGGAAAATACATCCTGACCTTGCACAGCCCTCAGCACCTACAAAATGCCTCACCCAAGGCTCAGGCACAGCAAGAGGGGCTGCATCCACCTCTCCCCAAACAAAACACAACGCAGGGCTCAGAGCTCCCACTGCTTTGTCCTTACCTCCTGCAGCTCCAGCCTCGCTCTCCTCCGGCCAGAGGGGCACGATGTCCTTCAGGACCTGCTCTGGTACATCCCCATCCCAGCCAACACCGTTTTCCACAATTCCCACCACGGCAACTTGCACAGGAACAGCTCCCTGTTCCCACCTTGTGGGACAAGTTGGTTGGGACCTTCAAGGCATTTCTTGCAAATAAAAGGGAGAACAATCCAGAACCTGCCCAGAGCTCCCCTGCACTGGAGGGGTGGGTGCAAGGGGGGCAGCACCACCTGTTGCCAGTTAAGGTCACAATTAAGGGTAAGGCCTCAGGCAGGTGTTTCTGCTTTAGGTAATTTGCTTCCACCTGTTTTCCTACTTTGTTTTTAACTAAGGCTGCAAATGTAACGGTTTAATTTTGTTTAACAAACCAACTTATTCCCAATGTCACATACGATTTCAAAAAAGAAGCAGGTTTTACATTCAAGATACAGCTACTAAAAACAACTGTAACTGGTAACTCGGCTGATTTTTGAGACATGCCACTCCTTTCAGACAAGCCTGTTCACTCTTGCAGGCTTTTAAACCTCCTTTAGCCAGGATTGTCCATGGGATGAAACTGGGCTGTGATGCAGCACGGCTGAGCCACATCCTGCAGCCTTGGCTCTTTCCAAAGCCAGAGCTGGAGGGGGTTTTTTTACTGATTGAAAAAAAGAAAAAGAGCCTCAGCCATTGAAGGCCTGTAATTCACTGAGCAAATTGCTGAGCAGAGGCTGTGGAGGTTTGCAGTGAAAGAAGGCAGCTCATGGTAACATATTCTGTAAATCAAGGCCAAATCAAATGCACTGAGCTTCAGCAGCTGTGCCAATTAAATCTCATTCAATTTGCTGAACGAGAATGTGAACATTAATCACTTTGGCAAATTTCTTAGAATATTTCGTGTCACTGAGTAGTCAAGTGATTTTGTGCTTGTTTGCAGCGCAGAATAACATTCTGTGAGGCAACATCATCAGTCACTGAGCAACTGTGGGATGCTTTAGGAAGCCTGGCTGGCTCATGGCAAAGTGTCTGGAGTGCTCCTTAGCCTCCTACAGACTTTTGCAGAAATATTCAATAGCTTCTTTTTTGTTTTTTTTTAATTACAATTATTCTTTGCCATCACACAGCACTCTCAGCACAGCCAGGGAAGGAGTCTCCAGCCAGGGTAGAAGCAATTTCACCATCTGAAACCTCCACAGTCACGTCCCACCCTCAGCCCACACCATCACTGCAGCTCAGGGCACAGGGAATCCTGCTTTGGCCTTACTGAGTCATTTGGGCCTCCAAATAAACAGGTACATCTTCGACCAGAAACAACAATAGCAGAAACAATAGCAGAAAATGAGATTTCTTCTTGTATTGCAAAGGCTTTTCTTGAGCTGCAGGTCCATAGATTTATAGATTTATCAATTTAAACAGGAATAAAAGTAAACAGGAGAAAAGTAATTTTGAAACAAAATAAGGAATAATTGCCAAGTCCCCCAGCTGCATAGAGCAGCCTCACCATATGTCATTATCTGTTCATTAGGTAATTAAATTTCAGGGTCCCACACGGTAAATTTGATGTCATATTAACAGACAAGGCCCAAGGAACACATCAGGAAAACAAGAGCTCAGTGAGGTGTGTTGGAAGCAAAGGCAAAGGGAGTTGGGTGACTTGTTTAACGTGTTACTTTATGATGTTATTAAAATACACTGAGCTCATGGGGGTAAACCCTCTTTTCCCATGTTTTCCCTCTTCACAATTGCATTCACCAAAAGGTTCTGTTTTCTGCCATCAATGCCCTGAATCAAACCCTCCAGAGAAATGCTCTTCTGCAGCCCAGCAGGCAAAGAGCTTTTAAATTCCCCAGGAAAAGGAGCAGAGCAGAGTCTGGGACAGTGTCAGGGCAGCACCTCCTCTCAGCATCAGCTCTTGGCAGTACCACTGTCCCACACCACGGGGCACAGAAGAAACCCAGGCTTTGTATCTGCTGTAATTAAAAGAGGGGAAGAATAAAGCCACGTGCATTGGTAAGATTGTTCCTTGCTGTCAGAGGCCAAGGAAGTCAAAACAGACACAGGAAAGATTCATCAGTCCAGTTTTTATTAAAATTAAACGCTGGGGAACTACAGTGTGATTTTCTTCCATAATATAAATACGATTTTTTTCTCGAGTTGTTCGTCACAGTGGACAAAACAGCTGTCAAGAGAATTACTTTGCAAAGTCCTTGGTCCTCCACACACATGCAAAAAAAACCCCTTTAATTTGAAAAAAGAGCTTAAACAGTCAACCAACATCTACTGTCAGCTACTGAACCAACAAAGTCTGTTTTACAAAACCAAAAGATCTCGCACACAGGCAAATTAGTTCACAGTCATTCATTACTCTGAAGGGTCTTTTTTTACATAAAATATACAAATTAATTGTCTCAATATTTATTTCTTGTAGAGGACAATAATTTATAAACCCATGAACAAGGTAAGGGCAGATGAAAAAAAGTGAATTAGCCCATATTCAGACTATAATGTCCAGAACACTCCCAAACCCTGCAGCTTTGAGCAACAAATTATGCTCAGTGAGTGTGATTTGTGGGCACGATGTCAAACCAAGGGGGGAATTGCTGTGAGAATGTGTTAGTAATGAATCCCAAAGGTTGGTTTATCTGTTGAACCATCATGTTAACCTGAGGCATTGCACCTCTCTGGATATTCAGCATTTTGGTCTCCTGCAAATGAGAGAAGAGTGTTGGGCTTTCAGGGTGGTGTCACTCACACTCTGCCAAGTGTGTTTGTGGTAATTACACACCCTACACATCTGTACAAAGTGTTGGGATAAATTGAATGAACTGAAAATTGGTTTTAATCCCCCCCCACCAAGGTCTGAATCCCACAGGGGGTTAAGCACAGGGTGATTCCAAAAAAGAGATGACAACAGGAGCTGAGGAAAGCCTTCCTGTTCCCCAAGGACCGACGTGAGGAAGCGATCTGAGTTTGGACACACATGCTTTTAACAAACCTTCTGCAATAATTTGGGTGGTTTTGGCAGCCTGGAGGGTTGTGGCCACTCTGTTTTGGGCAGAGCATGTCCATCTTCAGGCAGCTCACACAAGAGACAAGAAATGGAACCACTGAGTGAGAGCTTGTCCCCCAAACTGACCGGGAACCAAACACATGGCACAAGAAAATTAAATCAGAGTATTGGAATCATTGTAAAATAATAATCTAAGAGTGTACAGGTGACTGAGGTAATGGATTTCAATTTATCTCATAATGTGAAGCCCAATGCTGTCCTTCTAATAGGTTAGAATCAACACAAGAGCTATCCCAGACCTTAGTTACATGGCATTTCTTCTGCAGAGAACACACAGAGCCACACCTACACCACAGCCAGCAAAACCCACACTGGAGTGCACGAATTAGATCCAGAATTCAGCAGAAATGTCATTGACAACCATAAAAAGCAATCCAAAAGATTATTTAAAATTGTCTTATAAAAATATTTACAGTAAAATCTGTTAGCACTAATGCTACGTTGTCAGTCCTAGAAAAAGGCAATCTGTAAAGGGTCTGGCTCAGGTGCTCAGAAGGAACGATGCAAACACGAAACCACACGTCAAAGACAAACTCCAAAAGCATTTTGGGGGTGGGGGGGTTACAGCTGGTTCATCACACAGTTGTTCATATTGCATAGCTGGAAAACGAGGTCACTTGACTTGCATAACACTGCAATGTTTGAGAAGGAAAGAAAGAAAGGAAGGAAGAAATGTGTCGTCTGCCACCGAGGAGAAGCCGGGAACAGCATCACTGGTCCCTGGCCAGGGCTGGGAGTCCTAACCCTGTCCAACAAGCCACAGGTCTGGCCCAGCAAGGGGCACAAATGCTATTTGACAAAAGCAGAAAAACTCCCAAACCTGTTTTTCTTATAAGCAAGGAAGGTTCGTGAATAGATGCATAGCAGGGGATAAAATTATCCCACTTTTCACATCTGACACACACGGATTTCAACCTTGGACTCCTCCAGCAGTACCTGCCAGCTTTTATCTCTAGCCCACAGGAACTGGGCCTCTAAATAATATTTCCCTTTTCTCCAGTGAAGCCACAGGTGTGAGAAGGTTGGCTGGGAACTGTTCCCAGCTCTGGAGCTGGAGCTGGGCTCTCTAGTACTTCACACAGTACTTTATTCAGCTTTGTGTCTATACAGACTTGACAAGAGCCATGTGTGTCCAAATGCTTGTCCACCCTTGTCCTGTCACCTCAGCCTCACAAGAGGTGTTACCTCTCACCAGAATGCTTTCCCTGTCCCATTTTATCCTTTATTCCCACAGGCTGCATGAAAGGGAACCACCTTTCAGGCCAGGGACCGTGAGTCTGGCCAAGCTGAGACCTCTTCCCCTTCCTTATGTCCCTGTAAAGATGCACCTCAGGACTGTGACCCAAAGGCAGCTGCAGTCAGGGACACATTCCCACCAGGACACATTCCCACCAGCCCCAATGGCTTTTCCAGTCAGCAACACCTCAAAGAGCAGCATGTCAAATAATATTATTTTGGCACGTTTCACTGCAGACTGTAAAACCCAAAAGCAAAAGGTTTAAAGGGTACCATAGGAGACACTAATTCCATTTCTTTTTTAATTAATATTTTCAAGACCTTTTTGCTGACACACAGTGGAAGGGTAGACATCCAGAAACAACAAGTAACAAGAAAAAGAGTAAAGAAAATATTTTCTTTCCTAGTTCCCTTTAGCTTGGGAGCTTCTGGGAGCTCACCCCTGTGTGCAGAAGCAGGTCAGAGCTCACAAAGAGACACAAAAAGGTATTTTAGAGTCAAGTATCTTCTTAAACAGAACATTTTTAAGAATTTGGTATGCAAGCAAGACAGCTCCCTTACAGCTGGATCTAGATTTGTCTGTTTTGAATAATCTCATGAGTTCTTCCTACTAATAGAGGAATGCGTTCAGTAAGGGCAAGATTAAAATAGCAATTACAGTGACAGTGATTAGTTAATTTTCATGCTCTGGAGGCATTAAAACACTGCAGGTATTTCACTTGGCTCATTAATCCCTGCTTGGGTGACAGAGGGTTCTTGCTGTATGGAATGTCTCTCCATTAATGGCACCAGAAGGTATTTTTTAACATCTAAATGCTCTATTATGAAACAGCACTGAGATGCTAGACAGAGCTAGGACCAGGGATTTCAGCCCAGCTGAAATGTCAGGGTTGGGAATATTCTCTGTTCAAGCAACATTTGTTTCACAGGAGCCAGAAAGCCCGTGGGAGCAGCACGTGTTCGGTGGGGCTGTGAAGGTTTGTGTGGCTCAGGTGCTGAGATTCCAGCCCCGGGGGAAGGCACTGCCCAGCAGGTCCCGGCAGGTACAGCACACACCATCCATGGCAAGTAGAAAAATCACACGGGATTTATTTCCACCATACAAGCATTTCAGGGGTACAGACAGCAGTCCAGTGGCATGGACAAATGTATGACTGAGACAGCGTCACACTCGAGCCAGAGCACCCTGTTCCAGTCCATTCCTGCTGTTTTTCTCCGTTGGAACTCAGGAGTTTCCACTGCCAGTAGTGAAGTCCACCCCTCCAGGCACAGTGAGTAAGTAGTTCAACCAACAATGTGCAGGGAGCATCAGTAGTGAAGAAATCCAGAAAAGTTCATTTTTACTCACATGCCCAAACGTAGCAGTTTTGTTTCACACAACAATCCCGTGCCTGCAGTCCAAGCAGAGGGTTTTATCTCAGGACACGTGCCACTGAGAAGAACAGTTGATTGCACCACAGAAAACAAGCAACACCTCCATGTTTCCAGCATGGAACGTGTCCCTAGAGGGCTTTTCACCTGGCTGTGTAATCCATCACAGAGTGGATGATGCTTGTAACGTATCACTTGTCATGCTAAGACGTTAACAGCAATGAGATGGGTCAAGTCAGAGGTCAGTCATCTTCCCAACACCACCTAGCTGGATCCACTTCACTTCTGCTCCTCACATTGGCCTGATTGTGTGTCACAAGGGTTTGTGAATCACAGCCACACCTGTTGTAAGAATGGACAGACAGACACAGTGACTGGAGGAGCAGCTCCAGGGTTGCCACATGGCTCAGATCATCCTACAATAGGCCAGCTGAGAGAGGTGTCTACTATTTCTGTCAAAGTTCCTCTACTGAAATCAACATAAAACATATAAAAAAAGCAAGATTAAAGCTTCAGGAGGCACTGCCCTCAGGTTTGTGAATGAGCTCAGCTGCTGCCAGCTCTCCCACGGGCTGTTTACCTGCGTAGCTTCTCCCTGTGCTCATGCTGGTTGGCAACAAGGTCCACTTGTCTGTGCTGGGGTTGTAGAATTCCACCGAGGCCAAATTGCAGGAACCGTCATCGCCTCCCACCACGTAGAGGAGACCATTCACTGCACACACACCTCAAAGCAGAGCACAGATGGTGAGACACGGGGTAACTCATCCCCCACAACACATGGCCTGCCACAGTCCAATTCATTCCCAAGCACACACCTCATCTTCTGTGGTTTTATCGCTTACACCACTAGTACATCAACTGCACTAAAAACCACGCAGACAACTGAACCAAACACCACACAAAGGCTTATGGTGGTTACCTGCATTTCTTCTACACATATTCATGTCTGCTACTTGCTTCCAGGTGTTTGTTCCTGGATCGTAGACTTCCACACTCTTCCTGACCAAGGGGCCGTCGTGGCCACCGGTGGCGTAGAGCAGCCCACTGAGCACACCAACCCCTGCCAAGAGAGCCCAGAGTCAGCCAAACATGCAGGGGAGAGGCCTGCACAGCCTTGGTGCTCCTGCTGGGTGCTGTCTTGGCAATTCCAAAACGTGGGCCTCATGTGCCTCAAGATGACCAAGCACCACAGCAGCCTGAGCAGTGAGGCCTGGCAGATGTCCCCTCCTTTCTCAGGAAGCTGTTGAGTTATCCAAAATCAACACTCTAGTCCGACAACATTCCTCTGATGTTATTCCACCTCTTTTATAAATATATTCAGCTATATTCAGTTGTTTTATTTTATCCTTTTAAGAAATAATTTAATCAGTAAACTAATTTAAGCAAGTAAGAGAGTAAAAGCATCAGAAACCTAAAACCTAAAACTGCCTTCCCATTAAAACTAGTGGGACAGACAGGGCACACGCAGACAGGATGCTCCTGTCAGGAGGGGAAAGGGAACCCTTCAGCTGGTCTGGAAAACCCTGGAAGTGTTAAAAAACCATGTAAATGTATCACCTGGGGACACAGTTTAGTGGTGGGCACAGCAGTGCCAAGTTAATGACTGGACTCAATATAAATGATTCTGTGATTCTATTAAACCCAGCCAGTGCCTACACATCCCCACAGCCTGGAATGGGGTGACCTCGGGGACTTGGGGACACCTGTCCTCGCCCCCACTAGATGTCAGCACGGGGACATTTATGGAGCTGTACAGCAGATCGTGCTGCAGCACCGCTGGTGACAAGTGGCACTGGGCAGTCCCCTCCCAGTGCCTTGCTGGAGGGACACCTGGGTGACAACCAGAGCTTGAGGAGCTCAGCTCTCAGGTGGGGGACAGAAAACTACTGAGCGATTTGGCAGCAAGTCTGAGCATTCCTAACAATGGACCTGCCATATGGGGATGTACTTGCAAAGCAACACTGAGAGCAGAGTGTTTCAAACAGAGAACTCACTAAAATCCATCTCACTACAGGCACAAACTGCAGGGGCAGTCTGAGATGAATTTTGTTACTTTGCCTTGGTCTGCACATCACCCAATGTGAAGATGCGTTTTGCAGTGCAAAGCTCCCACTGGATGCTCACAGGAAGATCCAAAGTGACAATCCATCTCACAAGCTCCCAGGGGCAAGAGAGAGGGAAATGCAGCTTGGCTTTCCCGTGCCCAGCTGACCCTGCAGCTGGTGATTTGGAAAGGCAACTCTTTGCTCCCCAGTGAGATGCATCCATCAGCAGGGCTACTTAGAGACACCGAAGGTCATTTCATTAACCCAGAAATTAATCACAATTTGGCAGATTTTATCAAAGTCAAGAGAGCTGCTGAGAGCATCCAAGCAATTCTGCTTTACCCCTCAAGGGAAGGGGGGCAAATACCAGGTTGCACCTGCTAGCACAGCAATGCCAAAGCACATTTTTCCTTCCCTTCCCTGAGCAGAGGAGAACAGGGTGATCATCCAGAGGCAGTACCTGCCCCGCTGCGCCGGGTGCTCATGTCAGCGACGTATGTCCACTCGTTGGTGGCGGGGTTGTACTGCTCCACAGTACTAAGGCACTGCCGGGACGCTCCATCGTACCCCCCCACGGCATACAGCTTCCCTGCAACACACACGGGGGGTCAGCAGCACGGCCACGACTGGCCTGGGCCACCACCACACCGGGTGAACCCAGGCAAGGATGGATCCTGCCCGAGGGAGGCCCTGGGAGTCATCCCCTAACCTGGGGGAAATGCGAGTGGGAGGGATCTGGAGCAGACTCACAGACTGGTGGGATTGTTTGTAAAGCTGTTAATACAACACAATGGTTTAATTAGAAGGCAACAGCCCAGAGGGTTTTCCAAATTACTTGCTGGCCCAGGAGGAGAGGTAACATCAAAGCAGGTCCTGCTGATGGAGCCTTTCCTCCCGTTCAGGTGCCACAAAACGTGTGCTGTCAAAGGCCAGCACTGCACATTAATTACAACAGCTTCTTATAACAATATAACCTGCAAGGAAACTCAGAGCTGATTTGGGGGAACTTGGCCCAAATCAAACCCCAGCAATGCTGCCAGCACAGCCGAGACCAGCCTGGTCACTTGTGCCAAGGGATGACAACACAGGAGATGTGGGAGACCCTCCCAGCACAGTGGATCCAACCCTCCCCACCTCACATCAGTGAAAACCGAAGTTTTTGTACAAAACCCAGAAATTAGACCAGTTTTCAATCCATAACAGCAGAGCCTGGCCACAAATGAGCTGTGCAATTCTTTGCAATGCACAAGACTCCCACCAACAGGTTTCATCTTTAGTCTTAGGCTTTTGCATCCTCCTGTTTCTGGATGTCTGTAAGGCAGTTTCACTCATGGCCTTCTGCATCTTCCTGTCTTTATAAACATGTCAAACTCTTATTTGTGCTGTTGGTCTGACTCACCTGGTGTTAGCCAGTGAATCAGGCAAGAGTACCAGACCAAGCCAGACAAGATAAAGTTCCCTGGCTGGCATCAGTTCTTAGGTATTTTTAGTATCCACCGACATTGGATCAATTCTTGTCACGTTCAGGTGAACCCTGTGGATTAACTGAAGGCTGCAGCCTGTTCCCTACACAAGTGTGACTAGCTCTTGTCCCAGTCTCATGTTCTTTTTCTTATCATGGATTCCAACATGTGCAACACTTATTTGCACTTTCAAACAAAGCAAAGCAAAGAATTTCATAAGCCTCCAGTAGAGAATCTGTCTTTAGAAATTAATCTCTCATGTCCATACTTAATATCTGTTCTGCATTCAAACCACTTTAGTAAATCCCAATGACTGAAAGCAGCCCAGCACTTCCCAAACCTGGGCCAATTTTGAAGGAGATGGTTCTTAAATTTGCAAATTTAAGTGGACTACCACTATTTCTTCTGAATTTATCACCCTCTCTCTTCTCACATAAACACATTTCATGTATATAAACACATTGCAGGTATTTCCCACACAAACAGGCCAAACCAAACCACTGTAAAAGCAGAGTTTACAACATGGCCTGTGCCAGTGGCTAATCTGCACTGCACTGATCAGAAACTGCTACACCACACTAAAAACAAGGTCAAACAAAACCTTTCACTTGCTTCAGAAGAGATTTTGCAAAGGAACAAATGGCTCCTACTTAAACTGCTCATTGTCCTGGATCCAAACCAAGCTGCTTCCAGCTCCCTCGAGTTTGGAGCTGACACAGAGGTGCCAGCAGCTGCCACCATCCTGCCGAGCCCCCCCTGCTCCCACCTCACTCCAAGCTCCACAGCACCAGCCTTTGGTCCTGTCAGTCCCTGCTCACTCAGGAACCAGAGCAGAGCGTGCTGTGCCTGATGTCAATAAACACAGGGTTTAGTATTCCTGCCAAACCACCAGCTTGGGGCTGTGGGATGAACCGTGTTCCTGTTTCTGAGCAGATTTTCCGTGATGGATATTCCATCCACGCAGCGTCTGCCGACAGCAACAGCATCCACTGCACAGCAGCACTGGCTTTCCACAGCCACAGGCAGCCCAGGAAGGAGGAGGATTCATAGGAACCTGAACACACCTAGTGGCATTCACAGGGGGCATGGGCTGCTCTGACATAAGTCTGGAGCTCTTGGAAAGCCACACGAGATTTTTCACTAAGATAAAGAGGAGAATGGAAAACGCTGCAGTAATTACATCATGTAAAATCAGTCTTTCCCAACTAGTCTAGGGAACAGCTCTTACAGTTCCCTCCTACTGCACTTAAACCATTCAAGCTTCTGTTGGACACAGGAACTTTTGCTTGATGGAAATGGCTGTTGATTTTCTTACCCTCCACAACTCCAACTCCAACACTGCTTCTTCTTGTGTTCATGGGAGCCACAAAAAACCACTCATTGGTTTTATAGCTATAGGCCTCAACTGATGCCAGACCTAGTTAAAAAGGGGATACACAGGTTTTCTAATTAAAAAAAAAGAGAAGAAAAAAAGATTGGTGTTGCACTTTCATCTGCCTTCCACCTCCTCCCAAGCCCGTAATTCCCGCCATGGGCCTACGATCCCATTTCCTAATCCCTTGACCTTCAGGTTGGGACCAGCATGTCAATGCCACTTCTTCAGCAGCTGGAAAAACTGTGACCTCCTCACCCCTGCCCTGGGACTGCTGCCTCTCCCGTGTGCTGGGGACACTAGGGTTGAGTGGAGCCCAGACTCCAAGCCCCAAAGCCTCACATCCTTTAAAACATTAAAAAATCTCCACGAAAAGGTTTAAGAATTGCCCCAGAACCTGTTGCACTGCACTCATCATCAGCTGAAACAGTTCAGGGCTTAATCAAGTGGCAAAGCTTCACAGCAGAGGCAGAGGTGTGAATCTAAACATGCAGCTATGCCAAGACAAACCCCAGGCACACACATCCTGTAAGATGCCTTACTGGTATTTTATTCATGTTGCCATGAAAAATTTAACTAAAACAAGGAAAAACTCCTTTTCAGTCCAGAAAAAAAGGATATTCATACAGAGAATGAAACTCTAAGAACTGTATCACTAAAGAAAATAACCAGGGTGAGATTCTCTGCTATTACTCTGCAAACCCAATTTCTGGCTCTTTCTCCACAAAATCACAGCAGAGGAGCACAGGAACATCCCTAAACCCCACGATGTTTTCAGGGCCTCCGAAAGCAATTTTTTCCCAAGTGGGGCCCAGCCACGTACCGGTGCTGCCATCAAAGCCTCCCACAGCATAGAGGAGGTCGTTGAGCACGGCCGCGCCCAGGGTGCTCCGTCTCTCCTGCATGCTGGCGATGGACGTCCACTGGTCCTTCACCCCGTCGTACACGTCCACCGTCCGCACCCTCAGAGACCCGTTGAAGCCCCCAACGGCGTAAACATTGCCAGCCATGAACACCACACCTGAGGGAAGAGGAGAGAGGCTTCACAAATGGTCTGGGGAGTGAGTAGGATCAGGGTGTGGCACGCAGTTGGGAAGAGATGGGGGTGAATCTTGGGCGTTTTCTGCATTAAAGGCGTTGAAGGTTAAAGGCGTTGAAGCCAAGTATGATAAAGCAGACGTGGCACAGGGGAGGTGAAATGCACATGAAAACTCGGCAGCATAAGGCACAGATGGATTTCACACCTGAGTGAGTAATTCTGTGAGCCAGAGGGAACACCAAATGGTGATCCACATTCACAAACCACTGACACACTCACGATTCAAAGATCTGCTCCTCATCACCCACTCCTTGGCACCAAGAGGGGCTGACTCAGCTCCTTTGATTTTCACTAGGAAACCAGCAAGGAAAACTGGATCCCTGTGGGCTGCCAAGCCAGCGGGATGGGAGGAGAAGGGGAAACACTAATGGAGAAGCAGCCAGGAGAGAGAGATGATGAAGGGGAGACAGTGGCTGTGGAGAGCAGGCAGGGCAATCCCTCTAGAGAGCAGGGCATCCACCTGAACCAGAGAGAAACATCTGTAAGGAAAGAAGAGGAAGGAATGGCTAAAAGAAAGAGCTGCTTGGGGCCAGGGGCACAGAAGAAGGCTGAAGGGATGGCTGTGGACATCCAGCCAGTGCTGAAGAGCTGCACTAGGAAAACATAAAAGGCTGCACCCAAAGTTCCCATTACCTGCCCTGCATCTCCGGGAGGGAAGCTCAGCAATCTGATCCCACCGTTCCTCCTCAAAATCATAGCACTCCACACTGCGAATGGCTTTGGGTGCCTGCCCACCCACCACGATCATCACCTGGAGAGGGAAGAGAAGACCTAGAAAACCTCGGACATGACTCCAGGCAGCCACTCTCTGCAGAGAAACCATTACCCCAACTGGATCAGGAGCAGCTGCCAAAAACCATGCTGCAAGCCAACTGGAAGCCTCTGAAGTGACACTTACTTCAGTCAATTCTACTTCAAGGGGGAAAATTTCTCTCCGATTTAATGCATGCTAAATATGGCTGCCCCATTTACCCTTCCTCACCAGGTCCAAGGTGGGCGACCTGCCCGATTTCCTCTTGAAATACAAAGGCTTTTAGGCACCACAGCATACAAAAGACTCACTGTAAAAGTATTTTTAAGTGAAGATTCCAGCATAATTTCCACTGCCAGCCAACTGTTTAGTAATTATTTCCATGGTGTTGCTAAAAATAATCAGTGCCACTTAGCAAATAAAACCTGACAGCTGTGTTGCCACCTGTGGGGAAGGAGACACTCGGGGAAATCACCAGGACTGTCACGACCCAGGGTGCTGAAGGAAGTGATTTGTCAGCTTCATTAAGGCTTTTGGCTGCAAACGTGGGAATTAAACCCTAATTTCCTCACGGACAGGGAAGAGCTGTGTGAAGGTGATCAAGGGCAATCGCAGGAGTGCAAGAACCACTCTGCTGGGTCAGGGCAAAGGCTCATCCACACCCACCAACAGCAGCTGGTGGGCACTGGTGAGAAGACCAGAAGACCTGGACTTCATTGTGGTCCTTCCAAGTCTGCTCTGCCTGGTGCCAGCAGACAAACTCCCCATGGATTCAGGTGCCAGGAGCCTGCAGCTCACCCCTCGCACTCACCCCTGGGCACTGCAAACCAATACCTGCACCCCCAAACAGCTGGACCTGCACTTTGCTCAGCACACGTTTCCTTCGACCCTCCACAACTATCAAGGGAGGACTTGCTCCACTTCTCACAGCAAATCATCATCAGCAAACGCTACCCAAGACAATCTGATCTTTACAAGGTCAAGGAGCTAGAAGCAAGATAATGGGGCTTCAAATATAGAAAAAGAGGAGACAGGAAACTAGCTTTAGCCTCTGCAAGGCATCTGGGAGGAGCTGAGGGGATAAGATCATCACTGGAGGTCACCCAGGTAACGAGCTTAACTCCAAGCAGGGTCCCTTTAAAAGTGGAGAGCTAGACAGCAATTTAAAGAATTTGAAGAGTATTAAATTAGTGACCTGTTTGATCTACAGAGATGAGAGGTTGACATTAGAAGGCAAATTGAGTCTAAATTAACAGCCTAACTATTAGTTGTGTAACAGTCTCAGGTGGAAAGCTGCAGAGCTTCCCGTGATTACAGAATTAAGAGATTTCACGGCGGACGATAATCCCTCATCAGCAGGACCTACAGGCCAGATGAAAGTTTCTCAGTAACAGGATTGCTGAAAGATCATCACCTTCTTCCCTTTCTTCACAGTTCAAAAGAAGGCAGGAGAGACCTACAGAGGCTTTGGGTTTGTACTCACAGCTCATGCTACAGAGGACGTGCAGGACCTCTGAACTCGCTGGTTTGCTGTTCCTTTTATCCTTAACTACTTCAGTCCTTGAACAAGGGCCATGTCAGCCCTTCATGATACCCCTAAAGATGTGTTCTACCAACTCCATCTCAGAGCCAGCAGGCAGAAAGGACACAACACGCTGACACATGCTGCAGAACCACAATTTCTCAATGGACAGTCCAACATCTGAACATCCTCAACAGCACAGACCTCATACACCATCCCACAAACCAGCCTCCACATCATTTGTGCTCAGAAAAATTACACACTGTGGGTTTCATGTCTTAGAATTCCAACTTCAGCGACAGTCTGTTGAGAGACACTGTGCCAAACTGTGTTTCTCTGTGGGGCACAGGAAAAACAACTTATGTGGTGGTTGGTTTTTTCTTCACTAATAAAGTGGTGGCCAGAGCATCACACAACTGCAGGATCCACAGGGGAGTAACAAGGATTATTTATTCAGTTGCTGCTCTGAGTCCATTGAAATTCGCCTCAGACTTCCTGCCCACGGGGCTGTTGTTTCCTGCTTTCCTGGCTTCTGGTTATGGATACAGGAAACAAGGAGACACCTCCTGCGACCCTCCTCAGCCACTCCACTTCACAAACCCACTCGTGGCTGACAAAGACACCGCTTCTCTTAATTTATCTGAGTTTATCCAACTTAATTACTTGTCCTTGCTGGGCACAGGCAAGGCCAGAAGAGGGAGTAAAACACTTCAAGGCACGCTCCTGGAGTTAGTCACAAGTAGCACAGGAAGTTCTGGAGCTCCTGTCATAGCTCCAATGCCACCAGTAACACGGTGTGAGGTGGCACGAAGCGAGGAGCTCTGCTTACCTTTGGCAAGCTAACGGGAGTCCTTGGCTTTGTCCTGGGATTCTTTATCAGTTGCCTTTGATCCAGAGGAAGCAAGTGATACTTCATGGCCTCGATAAGGAAGTCTTTGCAGGTGTTGTTATTCTTGATTAAAGCTTCTTCTTCGACTGTCTGAGAACACGCAAAGGAAGGATCATTGAAACTCAAGTACTTGGTGGAATAGGTCACCAGGAGCTTTGTGGAAGGCACATGAAACCTGGAATTTCTCTTCTAAAATACCAACATTTAAAAAAAAATTGCAGAAAACAAACAAACTTGCAGCTTTTCCCAAAGAAACACATACAGTAACATCCAAGCTTCTCACATTTTTCAAAGATCAATCACAAGTTGTGAATATTTTATCATCCTCTGCCAGACATTTAACTCAGCACAGGATAATTCACCAGGAGTCTGAGCACAAAATAAGTAATTTATTTTATCAGAGTCAGAATTTTTAAGGGGAGGCAGTATCTTTTATTCCATCAGAAGATACAGCAGAGAGAAAAAAACCCACACACATTCATCTTGTGAATACCAATTTTATACTGATTTTATTGATTTTTTTAGACACATGACAGAAGCATAGCAGACAAAGAGCCCATAAGCCAAGCCCTTCTTTGGGGATTCTCAGCTCATTATAAAGGCCATGATCCCAGGAATTAACTTACAAAGAACAACCTCTAAGTCAGACTACGACAGAGAGCATCTCACCTGTCAGTCACACAGACCCACACCTATGTGCAGAACACACCTTCGGCCAAAATTATCACATGTGAAGCTAAATTTACCTGTGCATGAGGGGAAAAAACTGCACAATCTTGTAATACCACCCACTGGGGGTTTGGGGAGGTGAAAAATCACATGATAGTGACTTCTCAGTGCTTCCCCTAGAGGGGCAGGAGCTCTGCTTTTAGCATTGCCTGGCAAAGGTCCCATTTTCAGTGTTTCTGTGTGAGCTCATTGATTTCAGAGCCCAGAGTTTTTGCTTTTATTCCTCTCTTTACAGACTCAGCAACGTACCAAATTACCCATCTCAGACACAAAAAGCCAAGCCATCGATTAAGGAGGCACCAGCAGCTTAAGTGCAAGTGTTAATGACTTATTTTCCAGACTGACCTGTACCAGGTAATCTCTGGGCAAAAGGGGCAGGCGAACATGCTCCATCAGCTTGGCCATGTGCTCTAGGCGAGATTCCTTCTCATAATTTATCCAAGAGATAACTGCTTCAAAGACCTACACAGATAAAGAACAATTAAACTGGGAAGAGAGAGCTGCCTTGCACAGCCACCTACCCCAAATTAGAAGCATTGTGATTTTACAGCACCCAAAGAAGGAGCTGCAAGATCTCTATCAAACAGATGAGAAATCCATGACTGTGCCCGCAGCACAAGAACCACTGCAGCAAAGGGCTGAGCTGACCCTGCATATTAACAAGCAACTTCCCATCTAGATGTGCTGTATCACTCCCAAAGCTATGTGCATGTCTAGGACAATCACACACCTCTTGGACATTAGGGCTGGAAGGCAGCCAGCAAACTTAATGAACCTGCTGACATTTGCACTGGACATTATTCATGAAATCAGCCACAACAATTACTCCTGATAACAGAGATCTCCCTCCCCTAGGAGCCTGGCCACACAGTAAGTCACTACACTCATATTTAATCATTCCACCAACCCCACCAGCCCCCAGAAACCAAGAAGTCTTGAGGACAAGTTCCACACACACTCAGGACAAGCCCTGCCTGCAGCCATGGAGCCTCTGCACCGCCTGCATTTCACTGCTAAAAATACTCAGATACTCCAGCTGGGAAACAAGGGCACGCTGGGCTTCTGGGCTGAACCAAATTCTAGTTTCACTTCCAGATCCAGCTGGTTCAGATAAGCATCCAGCCTTGGAGGCCATGACAAAGTGCTCCCAAGCAGCCCATGGGCAGGTGCCAGGCAGAGCCCTGCGGGATGCACAGGCAGCAGCAGTGCCCTACCCTACGTGGGCTCCTGGATGAATATGCATTGTCTTATGTAACTGTGAGCCTCACTCGCAGAAGAAAGGCCTAAAAATGTCAGCAGGAGTGGGAAAGGCTTCCTGGAACACCCAGCAAGGCAGGGAGAGGAGCTGCTGCAGGCTCAGATGCTGCACAACACGATCTGGATCCCTGCAGTGGAGTTTCCCCACAGAGGCAGAATTAAATTCTGACCCATAACTCACAACTACAGGCAACACTCCCAAGTGCTCTCACTGCCTGGTTACTCGTGGGGGGCTAAGCAGAGCCCTCTCCCACAGATCCCACCTTTTTTCCCCAAGAAAAACATCACAGGCCCTTCATCCCAGCACACGGGGCAAGTCCTCTTGGTTTCAGCTTCCCTCCCTGGAGTCACCCAATGGTCAGGCCAATTTGCACAGATCGTTTTTTCTTTCTTTCCATCCCTCCCATCACTTCCTAAGAAACCATTTTCTTCGGTCCAAGGTCACTAATTCGACTAAATCGACCAGAACTGAGGGCAGCATCTCTCAGTCCCCAATTGTTGCTGGCAAAATGGTTTTGCAGGAGGCCCTGGCAGATGCATCCTCCTCGTGAAGGGGAGGCAGAGCAGAAAGGGGGTTCTTCCCCTCAGGTTATACTTTTTGAAGAGCAGTAAAGCACCAGCCTCATTTCCTGTGCCAAAAAAGCTCCTGCTGAACTGTTTGGGATTCAGGACACTGCCATGAGGATTTAAGCAACACAACAGGGAGCCTCGTAATCAAATCCCAGCAAACTCTGAGGAGAAGAGCTGCTGCAGAGCCTTTAAGCATTTTAAAATTAAAATAAATAAGCGAACAAACAATTCAACTTTGGCTATGAGGCCTTTAAAGTAGAAGCTGGGTTGTTGTGAGGTGTTTTTCATTGCAAATGAGTGTGGAAGGAGGATAAAGCAAATGTTTAGCCAAGAAATGGGCTTTTCATTAACCTGTTCTGCACAAAACCAGAACCACAGGGCTGGGACATACCCAGCTACAGGTGAAGATGACAGTGAACAATCTAAAGGAAGGTGAGGCAAATGTGCATTAGGAAAAAACTGGAAACCACTCCTGAGTTAGGCAAACATTATTCCCTGCTGTGCCTACTCTAAAAATAACAGTATTTCTGGAAAAAAAATCAGGTTCTGGCACCTTCCGTTGGCTCTGACTCCTAATTTTATGAGAAGGGGGGGGAAAAAACCTTAATCCAAGACAGCAGTATCTCTGTTTAAAGGCCACAGATGTTTCCAGTACTGCTGTGCCCACTGCAGAGCCTGAGCAGCTGCTGCCACTCCCCCGGGAACTGGGATCCTCCAGCCACACTGCCAGGGTGGGATGGACCAAAGCAGTGCCCACACAGCTGGATTTGGAGCCAAGGCACGGGCTGAGGTAGCAGCTGGCACCTGCCTGGCTGTAGGAGCAGTCCCAAATTTGGGAGAAGTAAATTTCCCACTCTATGGAGATATTGGCTCTCTGCACACTGCCTATGGAAAGAGCAGGACCAGATGTTTTCCCAGTCCCTTCAGCCAAAAACTCAGTTGTTAAAGACTCCCAAGACCAAACCATGCGTCAGCTTCTGCTGCATCTCAGTGGCATAAAATGACAAATCCATTACTGGACTCATCCAGAATCCTCAACCAAAAAATCCTAATCCTTTTAAAAAATTTCTTTAGTCACTGCTCTGAGCTGCCACAGGGCTGGAAGCCCCTCCATTTCACACACCTTTAGTGAATATGCATAAAAATTATTTTTAACCAGGGTTTTTTCACTTGCAATTAGTGTTACAATTAAAGAGCCAATCAGGTCAAGTACATAAAACATTTATAAAACCGTCTTCCAAGTATTCAGCTATAGAAGAAAGAGCAGGCAGGGACCAAAACAAACCTTTGCCCTACCCTGAAAGAGCCTGCACATGTGTATGTATAGACTAGGATATATATATTTTTAATGTATTTTTAAAAATAATATCGTATATATTGAACATTAGCAGGTAGGAAGAATAAAGGTGAGGAAAATGGCTTGTCTGAAACTGCAGCCTACAAGCCTGTCCTCAGTTTCCAGCACTGCTTTGAACTCCAGCACATTTCATGTTTATGTTCCATTCCCATTTTCTGCCTCCCTTCTGTTATTCAGACCCGTTGTTTCAAACGTGCAGCTTGTCCTTACATTTCCTTCCACTGCCTTGTGTTCTCAACTCTTACAATCAGCTAAAGAAATACTGGGCTTGATTGTATAAGGCTCAGATGAGGGAGGGAGCACTTTGATTCCTCTGGGCACAAGGCCAATAAAAGCTTTTTAACAATGCTGCACAGGACTGGAAAAAATCGGTTACTAAACTTGCCCTTCCCTTTGCAGGCTGCTGGGCTGATGCAAAGCCGTTCTGCTGGGAGTTGATGCCATTTGTTTTTTCCCTTCCTGGCCCTGCCTGTGTGGCACCTCTCAGCACTCCATGGAGATGCCCACGGCTGTGGAAAGGCACTTAGCCTCCAGGTTTGCAGCATCTGAATGGAGCATCCCTGCATCCCCACCTGACAGTGGGGCAGGTTTTCTGGCAAGTCTGATGGTCCCTGTGGGCCCAAGGCCCGTGTGTCTGCAGCCCAGAGGGGCTGAGCAGGAGAGCACACACTGGAATTGCAGCCTGGGCACAGCACCAACACCCCCTGTCCCACCCTAAGGCAGGAATCCAAGGAGGGCACTGAAGTTACAAACCACATAAACCTCAAGGCTCTCCTGTGGCCTCCCACAAGTGACCATTCACATTTAGGGACCTGGTTTAGTGGTGGGTGTGGCAGTGCTGGGTTAGGGGTTGGACTCTATGATCTTAAAGGTCTTTTCCAACCCTAATGGTTCTGTTCACGGTGACAGTTCAGAGGTGAGCTGAAGGACTTGAGGCACATCCCTGTCCCCAGAAACCTGCAGCAGGTCATGCAAGAAGCTCACACCACAGAAAGGCTGGATCTGGAGTTCACCAAGCACCACAACCACTGGCCACCCACCTCCCCAGGACTCCAGACCACACGAGATGTGCAGAACGCTTCGACCACAGAACAGAATCAACTGGTGCCTTTTTCCCCAGCTCTTCCTTTAAAAACACTGATGATGTGAGAAAAATGTTTCCTTCCTTCCTTCCTTTAGGTTGCAGGTCTCCTTTTGTTGTCCTATCCAATATGCAACAGAAGCCAATACTCCCCCTCTGGCTTAATAAAATTCACCTTTTTTTGAGGGTTTGCAGCAGGTAATAAGCACTTTACACAACAGCAGATGGGAGTTTCCTAGTTTTCAAGGGAGTGAAGGCATTTGGTTCTGACCCCCCCAGGGCTTTGGAAGTGATATGGATCTGAAAATCATTATGTTCTGCAAAGAACAACCAAGTGAAGGTCATTTCATGGGTTTTTTTAGAATTCACATTATTTTAATTTCCCTTTCCACATGATCTGTGTTGAAGAATAGTCCTAAAGAGCATATTATAAGAACATTCCTGGTGTAAGATCTAGAAACATTCCAGCATTCTTACATTCACTCTTGCTATACAATTTACTGTACCTTTTCTTCAGAAGAGACTGTGAGCTTGTCACTTGATATTAAACTGCAAACCTGGTCCAGACTAAGGCTTAGAAATTCTTCTCCAAGCATCACCTCAGGGAAGTGCTGCTCTGTTCAACAAATGAAAAGGGGAACAGAAAATTATAATGAAATCCATGTTTGCAGTCAATGGAAGGAGCAGAGCACTCAGAGAAGGCTTTTACTGCAGCTCTGAGCACCCAAGACAAACCCACTGCCTGGTGGAACACAAACAGAAACCAGTCTCAGAGTAGGAGAGAGACATTTAATGTTATTTCAGGAAGCACAAGCCACATGAGATGCTTTCACAAATAACAGTAAACTTTCTGAAGAGCCACTAAGAACCTTCCAGCGGTGAACACGATTAGAAGTGGCAATTGAGACAAGTGCCAAGGCCTTTCTAAAGTAATAAATAACCTGGTCACCCTGAGATTCTGCTCTTCAACAAGTGAGACAGCATTAAAGCTGCTCAGCACTTGGATGAGACACCAGCAAGGGCCTCTGGTATTTGTATGTATTCCAAGGAAAGCTCATCTTTAACGTGAATCAGTTTGGTGCATCTGCTCAGCAGCCAAGAGTGAGGGGTGCCAGGGTACCCAGCAGAATCTGTGTGTGCAAGAGAGATGGGCAAGGAGGATCTTCATCCTGTGCATGTCCATGGGATCACCTCTCCTCTTGTCCAGCCTTTTACTTCTTCCCCCCAAATGTGTCAATTTAACAGCTCCAAGCCCTCAGCACCCATCCTCCCCAGCAGCTTTTCCCCTTTCCACTCCAGCCTGCAACTCTACAAATTCCTTTTTCTCCCTTTATTTACCTCCAGTTCCCTCCATGCTGTAACTCTGGGAGCCACTTGAAAACAAAATGCACATCACTGATTATCATCCCAGACTGGAAAAATTATGACTGAGGATCATCAAATCTGTCAAGCTTTACATCTAGCCAAAAGGCACAGGGAAGAATTACTTTACAAAAAATATTTTCTAGGTCAAATGTGTCATTAGCCAGTTGCAGGCAATTTTAGTTTTGCAAGCATTTCTTGTACTGCCAGTTTAATCTCACCTGCCATTTGCTGAGTCCCATTTATCTTTGGCTGAAATACAGAAACACGAAGCTCAGACACTTCATCTGAAGCTGCTTTTTTCAAGCTCTAATCCTGTGGCTTTGAGAAGCTCAGACTCCTGTATGCCAAAAACTCCCTTCACAGCAAGATCTGCCTCCACTTTTCACATCTGCAAAGGGCTTTGCCTGACAAAGAGCAGCCCCACAGGGACATGTGCTTGCCTAACTTCCAGAGAGGAGCTCTTCAGAGATCACACCTCAGCAACTCCTCCCCACAGCTCAGAGTTGGACGCTGAGCTTGGACTTCCCCAGTCAAGGTCTATTGGGGACCAAAACCCTACAGCTAAGCCAAAAACTCTGACTAAAAATAGCAGCATGTGCATAAAGTTTAATATTCTGTTATGCTGGAAATGTGTATCAGTTCTAACGAACTCTTCTGGCCTGAAACACTTGAGAGGCAGGAAACACTCCCCACACAATCAGCTGGACACACTCCGACTTCCGGACAAAATCTCATATTCATTCTGGAATTGCATCTGGCAGTTGGAAGATATCTGAGCTCTCGTTATTAGCTGAAAGCAAGGAGGAATATTTACTGATTTTAATAAAGTAACTGGTTCCTGTATCAAGAAGACTCCTCCACCTACAGAAGTTATCCAGGGCCAGAACTCAGCATCTCTGAAGATCTCTCATACACTCCTGGACTCTTGAGCTTGGGGACTTCTGCCTTGGTTTAAGGCTGTTACATAAACAACATAGTGAAAAGAATTTTAATGGCATTTTTATTAATGGGGTTCCATTAACATTACATGGGCTGCTTCATGGGACTTATGAAGGCCAATAAAACAACAAAGCAGAGTTTTTATTGCCAAACAACCGAATAAATATACAGTGAATGCACTGCTTGTTGGGTTAAAGATTAACCAGGGCCTGGAAGCCAGGATAATGAGATATTACAAGCAAGCCTTTACACAATTAACCATTCCTTCCAGGGTACCTTTCCCTCCAGGGGATAATACAGCCAGAGCAGCTGAAAAGGTTTTACGTGCTTTTATTTGCAGGAGAATAGGGGAGGACTCGGTGGGCACATTTTTGTTCCACTGAGCCTACTTACGGTCCAATTAAGGACAAAACTGTTAACAAGGAAAAGGTTGCAGGACAGAGCAGGTGCTCTGGGAGACAGCAGGTGTATTTGTCCCTATACAAATTATCAGAAAAGCAGAAAAACAAACTGCGTAGAGAAAATCAACAGCCTCTCCCAAGCAGAGGTCAAGGACAACTCTGCTGGAGGAGACTGGAAAGTGCTGGGTTGTTCAGTGCTTGGGGCTGCCTGGAACAGCTTTACATTTACAATGTACAGGAGAAATGCTTAAAATCATTGCCTGCACCTACTTATTGCAACCAAACACATCCACTCTCAAGGAAACATGAGCCTTGGGGTAAGTGGCCATTGCTGTACAGATCAGAGCCTCCGACTGCCTGGCAATTTTAGCTGATTGTTCCCACTCCCACCAACAGGATTTAATTATGCACAGTGCCATTTATTGCTACAATGGAAATCTCCAGCATTGCCTACTGCTCTCACAGTCCATGGGGAGGACACCAACATGCCGATGCCAAGCTGTTGAACAGGCACACAGAGAACTTGCAAGCATCACACTTGACATCATCACCATCCTCAGGGGCTGAGATCCACAGGATCAGAGGTTTTTCACCTTCTGAGCTGCTCCCCTGCAGCCAAACTGCAGCTTCACAACTTGCAGCGCCACAAAAAGCTACAAGTCCAGAATGCAATAAAATACTCCCTTCCCTGTTCTAACACCAAAAGTATGAAGAGACCAAGCAGAACACGCAGATCTTGCCCAGCCTACGAGCTGCTGGACCTGGGGGCAGGTTGAAGTGCAGAAAGGCCTCCCCCCACCTCACCTGCGTAGGCGTTGGCCTGCTGCAGCAGCTCGGCGCAGGCGTGCACGTCGGCAAACGCTCGGATGCCAAGGCAGTTGGTGGGGTGCAGCTGGGACTGAAGGAAGTCACAGCAGTTTTTCCTAACATCCATCAGTTGCAACAAACTAGCAGCTGGCAACAAAACCTGCAAAGGGGAGAAAGGGGAGTTAGAGTGAGCAACAAGGAGTGTTGTTGCAGCCCAGCACTTCTCAAAACCTTGAACTTTGCTATTTCCAACAAAATGTTATTGGCTTGTGAGCAGGGTGTCCGAATGGTGACTGTAAGACAGGAAATTCCCAGAAGCTCAAGCAAGTTTTGGTGACACCAAGGCCCTCGGGAAAGATGGGGCCAACTCCTCAAATCAACAGCCCTCAGCTCACCCACACAAAATGCTGTGAACACTTCTGGTTCATTCTGAAAATGAGGTACTGCTTGGTACCTCCACAAGCACAGAAAAGGGATCAGGAATGTGACATCTGCTGGAAAAACCACCTCTGAGGCCAGTGAGAAGGACAGGAAGTAGAAAACAAAGTCAATTGGGACATTACAGCCCATGACATCAGCTATTTCCTTTCTTATGTTGAACAGCAACTGCAGACGTGTCTTATCCCAGATCTTCCTTAGCTCTGGCTGCTTCACACATGTCCTTCCAACTGGGCATCTGTGCTCACCATCTGAGCACACATTTCCAGAAAACCATTTCCAACTCAGAAAATCCCAAGCAGCTGTTAAACAAAACAAACAGGTTAACAGCATTTCCCCCCCCCTGGATCTCAATGGGAGGGAAGGGACAAAGATGCCCCATCCTTGTCCCTGCCACCAGAGTCCCACTCCACATCAGGGCAGGACACTCACAACCCGGTCTCTCTAAGCTACTGATGTGTTCCAGCTCCAGCCCAGCTTCACTGCTGCCAATCATCCACCCCGACAGGCAACAATAAAAAGAGAAATCAATTAACCCAGTAGCTCGTTTTGGCCCAAGGGTCTCGATGCCAGGAGGAGATTAGTTCGTGGTTTTGATTAAATCGAGATAGCAATGCTCTGGGTTTTTGAAACCTCTCTGTGAACCACTTTCTATTGAGCTGAAGCTTTCCTTCTGCCAGCAGAGAGGTGAGCACCTGAGCTGCATAAGGGCTGTGGGTAGACAGGTCAGACTCCCTGCAAAAAAATCTCTGTCCACAAACCATCCAGAGCTTCCTCCGTTCACCCCCAGCCACCCAGCCTGTGTGCCAGACAATCCAGGGGGGCTGCTCAGCTCCAGTGTTTGGGATATTGCCTCCAAACCAGGGGCTCCTCACTGCCACCACTAACACCACTGGACATCCCAGTACTGCTTTACAGTCTCGTGCTGGCTCCAAAGAGCAGTGCAGAAGGAGCCTTCACCACTGAAGCCTTTGGGAAAGGGGCATTATCATATCACACTTCTCAGAAATAGGACATAAAAAGCCTATCAAGGGATGAGTGGATATTCTCTTCCTCATTTCCCAGCTGAACATCTCCACGCTCATCTTGTTTTTACCAGGGAAGGCGAAAAGCAAGCAAAGGATTTCCGCAAGAACAAAGTCTGTTTCCTTTAGAAATAACAAGAGGAAATGCCCTGCCTAAACATGCAGCAGGACCAAACTGCAGCCCCAGTAACATCCAGGCAAGTTCCTCACTGGGGGCTGGATTTGGCTCCTAATATTTGAACTGCAACAGCCGTGAATCATTTACAGAGAGCTGGCTGCTGTACCAGAGCTGCTCCCCTACCAAAACCCACTCATTTTTTGAAAGGATGTCAAAACTCTCTGCTATTACTACTGAGACTGCCTGATTTGCTAAATAATTTATGTGCAGAATCTCATCTATGAGGCGTGTGTGTATATATATATATATACACATATAACCATAACCATCTAGATCAGCAGCTGTGCTCTGCAGAATCCGTACCAATTTTAAGTTTTACACAACATTGCCTGTGCAACTGCTGTCACAAAGCTTTGATGTCTTTAAACGAGAAACATCTTTCAGCCAAAAGTGCTCTGTGTCACTCTAAGGTTCATTCATTAATGCTGCACTGCAGAGACTGGGGTTAACTCCCTACTGTGACACGGCCTTCCAGATACCCTGGGCCAAAAATTACACAATTCCTGGTCTACAAAGCTTTGACAATTCATTCATATTGGACGCCAAATAAGAGTACTGGCTGCAATCCTCAGCTGCACACCCAAGGCCACAGCTGGGACTGCACATCTGCTCAAACAGGGAGACAGCTCCCAAGCACCCTCCCAGGGGAACCCACGACCAGAGAAATTAATGGATCTTGTGTTTGTAAGGCAGGTAAAATAGGCAGTGTTAAATTAACTGCTCGAAACTCCAGGAGTAGTGGAGATAAAACTACATTAGTGTAATGTGGCTTTGGAGTGCAAGGATGGCAATTAGGCTTGATGACTCCCCAGCTGCTCCCAGGCAGCACACGGGGTGAACAACAGCACTTCCACTTAAATGCTGAGATATCCCTGGCAGAGGCATGTGTGACAGGATCAGGGAGCCACACCACCTCACCAGGAGCAGGCATGGGAGGGACAAGGGACACAGAAGTGAGAGCGAAGATGGGAGCAGTTGGCAACTTGCCTCCTGATCTACCCTCTCCAACTCCAGACGCACTGTTCCTTGGTTCAACAGTGGAATAAAAACATGGGGGATACCTCCATCAGGCACAGCACAGTCCCCTGTGTGACACTCACCTTTCTGTGAGGCCAAGCCAATTTAAAAGGCTTTCTGTAGGTCTGAGGGAGGGCTCCCAACCCAGAGTCAGCCCTGCACAGACGAGGACCCCCAGCACTCCAGGACAATGGAGCTTTGGCTCCAGAGTGGAAGACAGCCCTGATTTATTGCTGGAAGATGCTCTGCCTCACCCTGGGCTTACACCTACTACAGCTGCAGCTTTTGGAGTGAACAGGGGGAAGGGTGATGAACTGACCCACTTATCACCCCTTTATCATCAAAACTGCATCTGCCACAGAACTCTCCTCCCTCGCTGTGAAGCCCTGAGTCCATAAGGAAAGGCAAGATGAAAAAGCCCACTTCTGAAACGGAAATACTACAGCTCCTAGCAAAGCTTTTTTCCTCTTTTCTCGAGTCATTTTTTAATGACAATTATTATGCCTGCAAAGCTGACAGTTTCAGTATCTGCTTCCTCCAGACAGCTGATTTCATTCTTTCTGTATGAGCCATATCTCAAACTGTGGCTGTGCACAAGGACACCTCCCACATGTGGTAGTGCTGCACAGCATCCATAAGAATTTAACTGTGAATCAGGACTTTTTCCAGGGCATCATTACAACCTGAATGGTAATGACTTTCTTAATTAGGAGGGCAATTCTCAAGCTGCCTGCAAGTAATGAAGTGTCATCAGTAAGGATCGGGAGGGTCTGTATTCGCTGTCTGGTGAGGTCAGAGGTTCAGGTGTCTACACAGGACTGCCTTGGAAAACGAGAGGCCTCCTTCCAAATCTCCTCTTCATCCAGCTCTGCCCAGGGACACCATCGGAGCTTCCCCATTGCTGGACTCTTCTCCCATCACTCTGAGCTGGAAGGTTTGGTATGAGTGTTGGAAAGCAGCAATGCAGCCACTTCAGCGGCAAAATCAAGACCTAACTGAAAAATTCAAGGAATTGATGTGTTACAACCACCAGCTACTCCACACAGGTCAGGAACAGCAGGCCCTGTGCTCTGAGATGTCATCCAGGGCAGCACACGAGCATCCATGAACTTCCCCAAGCACTTCCCTTCCTTTTACAGAAACTGCACGACACAACTTCCTTCTAAATAGATTTATCAGGCTCCACCGTCAAATGAACAAGACCTTTATGTCATGCACGTGAATCATTACAACCAACCTGGATGTGGGGTGCGGCAGAAGAGGAACAACAGAAGGCAGCAGGGACAGAAATCTCATGGATGGATTTTGCTGAAACTACAACATGACTGCACTAAAGACTGAAACTCTTTCTCTGCTCTGTGCCTTCCAAACATGTGGGAGGTTAAATCCCAAATGCATGTTCAGAGGTAAAATGCCGTTTGGCACAGAAGCCTCTTTATCATCCATCATCCCTGAGCCTTCCTACTGCTGCATCTGTATTGCCTTGAAACCTCACCCTAACAATGAAGTTCCAATTAATAAAGCAGGTTTGCATTTTCTGGGGCAATTAACCCCAGCAGGGTTAAAACAGAGTATTCCCTCCACGTGGCCTCAGTGCTCTCCTTCACGGAACTAGGGGAGGCTGAAAATCCCCTCTGCCTGCACGTTTGGGACGTAATTTTGAGAAGAAATTGGATGATCCTCCCTTCAGGAACTCACTGCATAGATGATGACTGGAAATGACTGCACAGGCTTGCCCCCTTGTACACACATCCTTCCTTACATTAAAAAAAACCCCACAACACAAAACAAAAAGCACTGTGTCATTTCATTGTACAATGAGCTTACAGAAATACACGCTTAGAAAAACAGAGTCTTGCTTCCTGAACTCATACCAGGCCTATAAAAGCAAAAAAACCCCAGGCTTGTATTAGAAAATAAATAACAAAAATACCTTAAAAAGGCAGGCACTACTGAGGCGTCCCTGCAGGGATGGATGGATGGATGGATGGATGGATGGATGGATGGATGGATGGATGGATATTCACCTGTTTATGGCATTTTGTTCAGAGTAAAACACCCAGAGACAGGATGAAAATTTCTCTTTCTACTGGTTTCACAGAATGATATTAAATTCCATAAAACATTTTCAGCATGAACTTTTTAAACACATAAAAAATTTAAACTAGTCAGTTAAATCTTGCAGTTGATCAGCTTCATTTCTTGTCTCCCATGAATTAATTTGTTTCTACTCACGGAGTGGTTATTGAAATAAAACCTGCAGTAAAAGGACTATGCCCAAACCTTAGAATTCAAAACTTACATTTTTTTTATCTTGCTGTCTGAGAGATGAAAGCCAAAATCTAGACAGGGATCTGCTTTAACTCCTTGTAACCCCTGGGCCACAGAAGGCAGGCTTTGGTTAGGTTTTGCTAAAAAAATGGTTCAGAAAAGGGAACACCTGGACTCTTCACAGACCTTCAGGCTGCCAAGGCAGAGCAGGACAGAGCCAGCCCTCCAGCCTGCTCCAGCTCCCATAGCCCTGCTCACGCTCAGGAGCAGCTGGAGCACCAAAACGCTCCCCTGGGAACGTGGCCAGAGCTTCCCAAGCTCCAGTGAAGGCCAGATGGTGTCCTGACTCCACACAGCCCACGTGCTGAGTGGGTGCTCCTGGGCCTCCTCACAAGCAGTAGCACGGAAGGAAAGCATACACTGCAGAAAGCACCTTCCTATTTCCCACGGAAAAAGGGACCAGAGTGTGTAAATGTCATTTTTCCTCCAGCAAGGACAGATCCCAGAGCTCCAAGGAGCTCCACCCCACCCCAGTGGAGCTGGATATCATCTCCTGATCCCCCTGACTGTACCCAGCGCCCAAGTGTGGGTCACACAGCAGACAGCCACTCCCAGTCACCCACAGCTGGGTTTGTGCCTCAGCTTCTCTGCTGCAGGGGCACATTGAAGGTCTCCTCACTGAAAATCCTCAGCCCCACCACAGGGCAACCAGGCTGCACACTCCTGCCAGTGTCACAGCTGCCAGGCGGAGAGCACACCAGAAAGTCATCTTAGTAAAACTGGAGGGCAGAAGGGGCAAGAAAAGCCCCTCACAGACTCAGGTCATGAAAGACAGCAAAGGCTTAGACTGCAAAGTGGGCACAGCCCAGGGTCTTGTCAGGAGCGACTGGTCAGCAAGAACCTGCACCTTCACTGAGGGATCAGAGCAGAAGAGCTCACAGCAAGAACCACATTTCAAGCAGAACCAGCCTCATTTTGCCATGTTAATTAGGTCAACAAAACACACACAGAGCAGCACTGCCTCTCTCTCTCCAGCATCATGGACACAGACTTGTCACCCTGACCAACGTCCAGGCCACACAGAGGAAGACAAGAGGCTCAAACTGCCGTTGGCAAACAAAACCAGAGACCACCTGAAGAGCACGTCAGCACTCAAGTTCCCAGCATCCCTCACAGAAATCAGCCTCTAAGTGCAGAGCCTTTTTCTTACAAAAATACAAGCAGAGTCAAAGAAAGAGCTTTACCAGCAGCCACAGCCACGGGACATGGCAAAACACTCTCCTCCTGAGCACCCTGCTTTATCTGCAGGCTGCCTTTCAATTATTCTTTCCCCTTCTGGACAAATATTTACCTCACAGAAATTCAAGACTGCACACACACACACACACAAAAAAAAGGAAGAATGCCCTCATTTGAACAATATATTCCACTCAAAGCTCTGCCAAACAACTCAAACTACTCAGAAGAATTTAAAAACCAACAGATTCCTCTGCCATGGCCTTAAAACATTTGACTCAGTGTTTGTTTGAGTCTATTCTGACCTTCGACAGACTGACCCGCAGAAGTCAGCACAGCTTCTTGCCTGCTCTTCTCATAAGAGCCCAACACAAAAGCTGAATGCAACACGACTTAAGTGCAGGGAAAGCACTAAAGTGCCCCAAGACCAAACAGAGGATGGAAGTAGCTCTTTTGAAGCTCAACCTTTTACTTTTTGCAGCCTGAGGAGATCCCTCACCCTCAAAGGACCTGTGCCTTTCTCTTGGTTCTCCAGGGGAGCTGCTGAGCCAGACCTACCTGCACATTCTCTTCCGTGACCTCAATCTCGGCGGTGTAGATGTAATCAATCAGCTTCCTCAGGGTCTGCCCATCAACGTCTTTTATCTCAATCTTCTTGGCCTTACTTTCAGACATGTCTCCTGAAATTCATTTCAAAAGGACAGTTACAGCTTGCTCTGCAGAACCCCCCACACATCCAGCACGTTCTCCTGGCGCTATCCCTGGTCATCAGTGAGATCCCCACAAGCCCCCTAATGCCAGCCTAAAAACAACTCAACATTGAGGGCACCAGTGTAAAACTAAGTAAGTCAACAAGTGCAACAAGCTCAACTTCTTGAGAGGAAAGAACCTGCATTTGAACAGATGTAGAGCTAAAAATCCCTCCACAGTCTGTCTGTCCCAGTACAAGGACAGACTCAAAAAGACTGTGGACAAGTCTCAGGACACATACAGGTAGGTGAGTATGTTGAAACAGCTACATTAGGGTGTTTTGTGGCATACCCTACAAAAAAAGTAATGTTTCTTCTTAGGGAAGAAGCTGAAATCTGCTCAGGAAACCAAGCACACAGGCCAGCAGTTATAGCAAGCTCCTCTCCTAAATTCCCCTGCTGCAACACATCCAACAGTTACACCTTGTGCAAAGCACTCACACAGATGTACTTCTCATCTCTCACCTTGGGATCCAAACTCTACTCAAATCTCTAAATCCAGAACTTAAAAACAAGCAGAACTAGAGCCATAATTTCCCCTCGGGATGTACAAGATGTGTAAGAGCCTGTTCATGACCCAGAGCTTTATGCACACCTCCAAACCCCCCTGTGTGCCAGGAGCACGTCAGAGGAACAAAAGCCACCTCCCCCAGACCCTTCCAGCATCCACACACACGGTGACCAGGTTTTAATCACCAAGATCTTGAGGAACCACAGCAAAGAAAGAACAAACTCCCAGGGAGAAAGAAAATGATAGGTGAAAAAACAAAGCTAAACAAAGGAGAGCGTGAAGAAATGTCAATTCTTAAACCTGGGCAGGAATAATCACTACTCTCAGAAATCCAGTGACTCAGTCGTGCTGTGGGATTAAGTGGAAAAATATTTCCTGGAGCCTATAGGAGAAGTAATTACAGCCTACAGCTCTGTGCAGTGTTCAGCAGGACGTGGCCAGGCACACCAAGTGCACAGCACACAGTCAGATGCAAAAGAAACTCCAAGCTTGAGCAAAATCTAGATCCTGCAGACTGAACTTTGCTGGCATCACTTCTGTCAATAAGGAGGTAAATAACAGGAGGGGAGTGAGACCGTAAGTGTTAGAAGAGTCAACAATGTCCTGAGAATTGAAATAATATTTGTCCCAAATTCAATTTTTGAAATTAAATAATGAAATGTTATTCAGAGAAGCCCATGAATACAAATGTACAAGTACAAAGGGATAAGCGACCTACATTTGGGAGGCTCTCAAAGCAGGAGGGAGTTTTTAATTGACATAATGTCATCTTCGCATGCTTTCTTTCCCCCAAAAAAATCTCAAATATCTCCAGAGATGAGATGGGGCTTCTGAGAACAGCCTGGTCCCCACCAGCCTTGTGGTGCTGGAGGTGCCACCTGGGCGGAGTGGCCAGAGGGGCCCACGGTGCCGAGAGGAGGCTCAGCCTTGCACACGTGGAGATCGATGCAGGAATAGTTGGAGGGACCAAGCTGATAACATCATCTGTCTTCGTGGTGTTCATGTGACACAGGCAACAAAAATAAAAGCTGTGTGGGCTCCCACACCCACCAGCAAGCTGCCAGCCCTGCATACCAACAGCCTGCGCTGCCTCTGCTCTGGCACCAGCCCAGGCACCACGAGAGGGGAGTCTCGTGTGCCCCACAGTTGGATGGGATCCAGCCCAGAATGATGGAGTTGTCAGAGGGTGGACGTGTCTCTAGTGCTGGCACAGCTGTGGGCAGCTGGATGGTGGGTCAAGGAAGGCATCTCATCTCACATCCTTTCAGGAAAAAAAACACAAACCCCAGCTCCTCGGATGACTTTAAGTCAGACTCGAGCCTTACCTGATTCCTTAACTACAGAATAATTCACAGCACTCCCATCCTCTGTCTTACATGAGGAATGTGGTGAGAAAGGGCTGCACAGAACCCCATCCCTGCACAGCTGAGGAGTTGGGCAGGCACAAGGGACAAGGCAGGAGGGAGCAAAGGCAGGTAGAACAGGCAGGGTGGCCCCAACAAGACCCTCTTTAGGAGACACACTGAGCAGACACCAGCCCCTCACGAAGGCACAGCTTTTCCTGCACCACACAACGCCCAGCAGTGCTTTCTCTGTTCCCCTCTGCTCATGAGGGCCAGGAGAGAGCAGAGCTCTGCTCTGTCACAAGATAAACCACACTCAAACCTGCAGCAGCTCACAGTGCCGTGTTTACCCAGCACAGCAGCCTTCCCTGCCTCCCACACACCACGCTCCAGAGAGGCTTCCCAGAGCACAGCAACAGCTCTGGCTGTTTCCTAAGTCACAGATGTGCTGAAGGAGTCCACCAGAGAACAGAACCACAGCCTCTCACACGTGAGGTGAGTGTTTTGAGGCAGCACGTGAGACCTGCCAGGGAGACAACACGAGACCTGTTTCCTCCGTTGGCATTTCCAAAGTTATTTCACAGGAGCAGCTGTAGCAACATCTCTGAAGCATTTGTTACCTTTTCTGAAATTATTGTGTTTTCTTCTAAATGGACAGAAATTTCTGTCCCAAATTATCCTCACAGAAGGGTGCCAGTGAGGACCAGACACCTTCCAAAATACTCTACAAAGCCAGGATGAAAAGGGGCCCTCAGTGCTGGGTCCCATCTCTTCTTCAGCAGTGGAGGATACAACTGGAAGATGTGCCTACTCGTTTTCAGACTAACCAAGGCTGTTTGTAATGCCTAACCAGAAGAAAAAAAACGGTTTAGGAGAGATCCCAAGGTCCTCCCAAGGTCATTCTTGCTCCAGAGTGAGTCCCAGCTGATGGGGACAGAGCCTTCAGGGCAGCAGGAAAGGTGGATGAGCTGTGGGGCTGTTTGGTTCCCACTGTTGCCAGCTTCACAAGGATCACTCACACCCCTCCAGTCCCCACACCCCCAGAAAGCTGCTCCTCCCGTGGGAATTCAGCGGAAACAGGCGGTTCCTGCAAACATCCCAGTGTGGCTGTCCCTGTGCCCTTGGCTACATCACTGATGTGCAATGCAAAAACACCAAGTGACAACAACCCCCTCACGATGGAGCTGTGATGTTACACTGTCCCTCTGCAGCGAGTGAGCCCCCACACAGCTGCAAGGAGATCACACACTCTGTCTTTGATAGAAAGAGAACTCCCTTGGGAATTTGGGACTAGCAAGACTTTAAGCAAAGGAAGAATAGGTCTTTACCTGACCCTCTGCCCCCAGGGATGTGTCAGGGGGAGGGGACAGGAGGCTGCCCAGGCTGTCACCCAGCCCAGGGGAGCTGCCCAGCCGGCCACATGACCATGGTTAGCTGATTACTGTTTAACTCACAGTGTGAGGGATTACACGGCCCAGAGAATTCCTGCATGGAAACATGAGCAGTCCCGCACCACCACCTTCCCACCCCTATGACCTCTAGGGATCAGAGAGTTTTTCTAAGAGTTTTTCTTTAATAAACTTCTCATCAGGAATGAGCAGCATTTGCTCCTCTGCCTCACCACCACAGCCAATACCAACTTCAGAGTGCAGCACCAGTGCCCTGGAAAACACAGACACTCCCCACCTGAGCTCCCCACACTGATAAAGCCCCCACAGCATCACATCTCATCTCACATTCAGACAGTTTGCAGCCGAGGCTTTTCCCCCATCTCCATTACAGAAGGAAAAAAAGCTTCACAAATTACAAGCTCTTTGCTGAGAAATGCTGTGTTCTGCTTCCAGTAAAGAAAATTAAACCAGGTCTCCTCTCAAGGCTTTTAAAAAGAAGAGGCAAGCCCTAGACCACAGAATCACAGAATCACAGAATCAGTAAGGTTGGAAAAGACCTTAGAGATCATCGAGTCCAACCTATCACCTATTACCTAACCTAGCCAAACCTGTTACCTAACCTGTTGCCATCCTGCTACCAACACACCATCCTACCTATAACACACTACCCTGATATCTAGGTCATGCCACCAAGTACATCATCCAACCTTTTCTTAAAGACCTCTAGGGACGGTGACTCCACCACCTCTTTGGGCAGCCCATTCCACTGTGAGATCACCCTCTCTGTGAAAAAGTTCCTTCTAATGTCCAGTCTAAATCTCCCCTGACGCAGTTTAAGAATGAAATGAATCAAATGAACACGGAACAGGGGCAAAAGCCCCGAACCTGATTTATGTTGCAGCACAACAACCATTCCCCGGAGTGCAAAATAATTTTCTTTGTATTTGGTTAAGGCGGTTCCTACCCTGGAAAGGAGGGCAAGGAAAAGGAAGGAAGTGAAGGAGTTCCTGACCAGACTAATTTTACTAGAATGACTTAAATAAGCTGGTCCCTCTCCTGCCTTGGGATTGGCATGGCTTTCTTTGGCTTTTTTTTGCTGCCCTGCCTGGGCACAGTCTTCGAAGGGCACCTGCCATAGGGATCAGGTGATCAGAGCAAGAATTTTGTCCTCCTCTTCCCTTCTGCCCTTACCAAAACACACCAGACTGCAGCAACACACCCTGCCAAAACGCAGGGCTGCTAAAACACACTGGGCTTGAGAGAACAATGCTGTTATTTCAGGCAGCAGAAAAAAGTGCCATGGGAGATCAAACATCTGCGACTGCCAAATCAGTATCGGCAGGGCTGAGCCTTGAAACCACAACTCCTGTGCCAGCAACTGCTTTGATGTGCACCATGAACATTCAGGGCACTGCACATGTGATTCATGTTAGTAAAGTTTTCATGGCCAAAAGTCTTGTAAGGCGAATAAAAATAACCCAAAAAGCAGCGAGCCAAACCCCACCTTACTGTGACCCACATGCTGCCCACCCGCCCCACAGCCACACAACCACCCCACATCCATCCACCAGGCCTCAAGGAATTAGTCAGGGATGAGGAGCATCATCCATCAAGTTTAGCAAACTGCACACCTCACTGAACCACTTCTCCCTCAAGGAAACCCTCTCCAGGCAGACCACACCTGCTGCCTGTGCTGCAGCTCCTGACACAGACACAGCCTGAGCCCTCGGGATTCCAACAGCCCCTTCAACACCAGGACAGAGTCTGGGCCAAGGAGTACCTGTAAACATGGCACAGAAATAAGGGCTGCAGGCTGCCAGGACCACACGGTGGGCTTCCATCTCCACGGTCTCAGCCACAATCACCACGTCACAGAGGAGCCGCTTGCTGGAAAAACACCAGAAAACACAAAGATCATTTCAGAATCCCTGGTCAGGCAAAGAGCTACATCAGTACAGCTGGTGAAAGGAAGCACCCACCACTACAGACACAGCACCTGAGCTTCTGCCAAATCCCAGTGGAAGATCCTCTAATCTTTCAGCTACCAGCTCCTGTCCCTGTGCGCCTACAAAGCAAAGCCTGGATTCTCCTGATGCTGCAGCCCTGCCTGTGGCTCTGTTTTTCCCAGGGGCAAAAACTGGAAGCCAAACTAGGCACACACAATGCCCAAAGAATGAAGGGCAAGGGGCTCCTTCCACCTCTCAGACAGGTAGGGCTTGGAGAAGGCACAGAAGAGCTCAAGAGTTTTGGCACTACCTGGAGCCAGGAGATCTGTAAGACAAGAAACAGCCATGACAGGGAACACCAGCAGCACTTCCATCTTCCCACAGGACAAGGGTAGAGTGGAAAACCAAGTAATTTCTATATGTCCTTTCATGTTTCATCCCAAAGAACATGACCACCAAAACATGTCCTGGCACTGATATGGGCAGAGGGGTGTCAATCTCTGGAGACTTCGTTTCCCTCATGAATTAGTCTGGGATTAAGAGTCTTTGGGGTAAAGAACAGAGTTCCAGGCAGAAACAAAAAAAAACCAAACCCCAAATTTCTAAGCTCCCCCACTGACTCATTGTAGAGCTCTGGAAAAGTCACTTCATTAAGGAGTGACCTTTTCTGCTCGCCCCACGTACGTCCTTTGAGGATTCATTAGTTAATGTTTGCACAGAGCTTCGCAGACACCGACAGCAAGAAGTGCTCAGCTTAAGCATACAAATGCAAACCAAGGGTGTTCTTTTCAAATAGCCAGCCTGAAAAAGGATCAGTGCCTGTAAATGTAGATGTTGCCTTCTCCTCAGAAAGGCTCATCTCCACACTGAACTTCGTCTTTAGGAAGCTTCATTATCAAATAAACACACACAGAGCTTCTAATGGACTAGGTCTGTCTCTTCTTGTCTGTACAGTGAAACATGTGAACCAAATATTTGTGAAACAGAAGGTTATAGTTGGCAAACAGGAAGAAAGCGGGAGCTGCTGGTTTGTACTTTGCATTGAGCCCAGTTTGGAAGGGGCAAGAGCAATGAGGGGAACTGTTTAAGAGCCTCTTAATGGAAACTTCCTTATCTCCTTGTGTAAAAGGTGCTCTATTCAATTCCCCTTTGGACTGCAGTCATTTAAAGTGACACTCATTAAATTAATTTAATCTACATTTTCTACATTTGGAAGCTAAAAGCCCAAGTGGCACCTGGGGACATGGCTTAGTGGTGAACGTGGCAGTGCTGGGTTAACAGCTGGACTCAATTCTCTTAGTGGTCTTTTCCAACCTAAACAATTCTATTATTCCATAGATTACAAAAAAGGCTGAACAAGACTTTTTTTTGACTGTGTATGAGATTTCTGGGTGCATTTGAAGGGAAGAGCTATTATTCAATGTACCTTTTAACACTGATCATTGACAGGTTATCAGACCACAAGCTCAATGCACACACAATAGATGTGAAAACTGTAAATTCCAAAACAGCAGCAGGAGCTGACAAAAAAAAAGCTGTACCCAAAAGAAAACATCAAACAGGTGCTTAAGGGCAGCTTTGTATTTTATCAGTTCAATATTGCACAAGATCCAGCAATCCACAGGCACTGAGGAACGTTGTCTGTCTCTAGTTATTCCCACTATGCTTCAATTAACAATGGATTTCTGAATATAGCTGCACAAACCTTGATTTTCAGATCCTTTGCTTTCAGTACAAAGAAAGGACCAGAGGGATGACAGTGAAAAGTAAAAAAAAAGAAATGTCCAGCATATTCTGCTTCATGTAATTGTTACAACATTTCCATCTTCTGTTCCTATGCAACACAGAAACGCTGTCAGGTGTCTGTGGAAGGAAACATTTCCAATCCTCCTTCACACCAGGGAAAGCGTACAGTGGGAAACTACTTAATCCACTACTTAATCCAGCATCTTTTGAGTGCTTTGAATGTACAGGAAGAGTAAAAAGGTGTTGTCTGCTTTCATCCTTAAGGGCAGATAGCGAGGGAGCACATACAGGTGTGACACGCACAGGAATTCAGGAAAACTTCAGTTCTTAGGTCTATCTGAATGGTGAAAAACCTCAGTGAACTGGTCAGGGAAATGCTCACTGAGCTCCTGTTTGGTTTGTGGCATAACAGCAACCAAGAAACAGCTCGGGTTGAACCCCTGCCATCACACCACTGATCAGGTGTTCTGTCAGCCTCCATCCTCCCTGTACCCACACAGCTGTGGAGACCAAGGTGTTCTCTTTCAACTAATAACAGGATTTCTCAATTTCCAAGCAGAGAGCTCACATTCTCCCCAAGTACTTTCTTTTTCTTTTTTTTTTTTCACCTCTTACTTTGGAGTGCTAAGCCCAGGGTGAGTGATGCTGCTGGTTAAAGAGCCTAAGAACAGTGCATTAATAATCTTTGGGCTGTAATTACGTGTGGGTGTCTCTAATGTTCTATTATTGGGTTTCAGACCATTACCTCAGTTAAGAACTTAGTTTACAGCTGAAATTTGCTGTAAGTAATGGAAAAGACTAAACGAAATACCACCTATAAATGAAGACTATTGCTCAGATAACATTTCTGAGCCACAGCTCACTCCTTCTGCTGGGAAGACAGAAATCTGAGGCTGTATTTTAGCTCCCCACTTGTTGATTATTTCTCTACATGCACTCATGAGCTGTAACAAAGATGGCACAGAGTATTTGCTGAGTCTCCCAATCAGCACAATCCTGCTAAACCAGAGGGGGTGCCCAGTAAATCAAAAGTGTACCTCCGTAATTCATTCATGACCTTGAATGCCTTTCTCATGTGAGAGGGATTGACTGTCACTGTGCGCTGGTCCTTTTCATCTTCAGCTGCCTCAGAGGAACGAGGGCTCTGCTTAATGCTAAAAACAGGGACAAAAAAACAAAACAAAAAAAAAGGAGCAGAAAGTTTGATTCAATGGCACTTTTAAAAAGGAGCACCCGAAATCTGCAGCACGGGGTACAAGGCATGGAATTATTCGCGTGTTTGTCAGTCAGCTCAGGTTCAGCACATGAAGAGCATCACAAAATGCAGCTACTTCTGCATGGATGCTGAAAGCCAACTCAGCCTACATTTCAGTCAGCTGGGAAGAAAAGAAAAAAGTGCCAAATACTTGAGGACAAAGCCCAATCTTACAGGCTTCAGGCCAGGAAAGTGGTATAAGCTGGAATTCAAGCCAGAACGTAATTGCCTCACTGAACAGAAATAGACTTCAGCACTGGAAACTACAACAGTACCACGAATTTTTTAACACCCATACAGAAAACGAGAAGTTTAGTCTTCAATGTCCCATCTGAAAAAGGCAAGCACACAATACTGGACTTGTATCTTCTACAGAGGCAAGCAGAAAAGGACTATTAAAACTCCCTGCCCAGCTCCCAAAACATCAGCTTTACTGAGCTTACAGCCCATTTCCACCTCAGAAATAAGTCTGTTTATTGCCACTGAAACATATGGAATGAATTGTTAAACCTTTCTACCAAATCACCAGCTATGTAGTCAATGTCAAAGCAGGAGCACCCAGTTCTGTGCTGTGTTTAACCAGGCCAACAGGTGCCTAAGGCACATCCGTGTCCTCGTTACTTTGTTGGGAGCATTGGCTCTTTACACAGAATTGACACGGGGTCGATATCTCCACCTCCCTGATCTGAAAGCGTGTGGTATCACTCACAGCTAATGGTTTCCACCCAGGAAAGAAGCAGCACTTTGAGGCAAATCCCTCAGCAGGCAAAGGCAAACCAGACAAGTCAAGGGGGGCTGTCCATGTCAAAGCTGACTCCAAGAGAACAGCAGACCTTGGGAGGCAACTCCATCACCACCCTGTGCCTGACAGAGACCTTCTCAGAGCCCTCCCTCCACAGCATAGCATCCCTCAGCTTCACCTCTGCCCCTCCTCCCTGTCACCTCTCTTAGCTGAGATTTTATCATGATAAAAAAGGCTGGATCGAGTCGAACCAACAATCTCCTGGTTTTCCTGGTGACCAGAAGGTGACGCCTGAAGAAGGGCACACAGCCAGGGGAGTGTGGAAGGATCCTGCCCCAGAACACCCCTCCAGCCTCTGCTAAGGTGTGCACACACACATATACATGTGTACTCACACACACAGTGACCGTCCCTTTGAAAAACACGTTATTCACTCTTTACAACCCACTTGACAGCGTGAGGCCCTTGCTGAACACAACATCACCCCCATTGCCTGCTCCTGACAGGTGGCTGTTACCATCACCATGTCCCCTGAGGGCACAGGAAGCTCTTCAACCCCCAGCTGTCTTTGGTGGGCTGCAGAGTCAATACAGGCTCAAACACACGCCTGCATACTGAGCAGCCTCCAGCTTTGTGCCCGAGACAAAGGTTAATGCCAAAAACCAGCCAAGTCCAATTCTTTCACTTTGCTGAGCTACTGAAACATTTTCAGCCATAAGTGAAGCCTCAAGGCTGAGCACAGCATCACTCAGCACATGTCCCAGTGAGGGAGACAATGTCCCAGAATCTGTTACAGGTGTCATCCAATTAGTTCATTATGGCTGGATTAAAAGGAAAAAAAAAATTAGGAAGCAGAATATCTCGGATTAAATATTCAGGGGACTGGTACCAGGCAACAACACAACCAGCTTTTCTATCCCTGGAGAAAGCTGAACTGATTCTGAGCTGCATGTGCTGCCAGGGTACATGGGCATGGAGCGGCACTGGCACCCTGCTCTTCCCAAGCCTCCACACTCCAGGGAAGAAACCTCTTTGCTCTGGGGACACAGCCAAATTCAGCTAAGCCTCGGTGTTGTATCTATCAAAAACCCTGGCTGAAATCTTAGCCCAAGTGAAGCTTGACCACAGCTTTAAACACCCCACCATAAACAGAATCAGAATCACAGAATTAGTAAGGTTGGAAAAGACCAGAGAGACCATCAAGTCCAACCTTTGTTTTCAAACAGCCAAACCTGCCCCTGCAGCACCACAGAGCCAAGGAGGGGAAAACAAGGCTCTGGAAGTGCAAGTGACCTCCCCGAGCTTTCAGGTTCCAACGCTGAAACACGCAGAGGAAGCAAACAAAGTAAACACAAAAGAAAGAAAACTAAAATAATGAAAGTGAAACCGAAAGGCAGAGTCTGGGAAGGCCGTTCCCATCTATCCCAGGGCAGGACAGCTGGACCACACAGCAGGACACTGCTCCGGGCATCAACACAGACACAGCTCAAACCCCAAAATCGCGGGGGTTCTTTAATAAGAACAAGCACACCGCTGAGATTTATTTATTGGCACTCCAGTGCCTGAGACCAAAGGTTCTTTATGTTCCAACTTTTCTGCTGGCAAAAGGTACAGTTCAAAGGATACAGCAAGTTTCACTGAGCACCAAAGTAAATGTCAGATCAACAAGGCTTCATAAAGCCTCGACTCCAACATCTGTCTGTGTATTTTAAAAGCAAAAACATTTGCTTCAGAATTTTGGGGAAAGATCAGTTGGTTCTTACTAAGAAGCAAGAAAGGTGATTTTTTTTAAAAAGCATCCTCAGCTTTATTAGCAGGAATGGATTTCACAAGTTGCCAAAGGCAAGAAAATACTGCAGATTGTCTGGTTCAAAACGTGTTTCAAAAAAGATCAAGATATGCTATTTAAAGATTTTTCCAAATGACTCATATAAAAATATAGGTTTGAAAAATTAATGGCCAGGAGCCTTTAACTGATCTTTGGGAATAACTCAGCTCCCACAGAACTGTGTTCCAGTAATGAATGGAGGATGATTTTATCCGGGAGAGAGATTTTACACCTCCGTGCACACCCTCTCTGAGATCTCCAACTCGTTTCCAGTGTAAAAATGCAAGAACTTGAATGCTCCAAGCAAATGTAACCTGTCATAGAGCAAACCTTGACGAAAGCCAACTGAGAACAACAAACCAATACATTGCAGAGCCATTTTCTGAGGTGTTTTTCCCCCACAAGGCTAAGGATTATTACATTTATTACACTTGTTATTTTAATGGATCCAAGAAAAGGAGGAACAGGGTCCTCTGATCAAAGGTACCAGCTGAGACCACCCAGACATGCTGGAGCCCCTGGACCCCATGACCACAGGGATGTCCCCCCCCACCCCCAGCACCTTCTGATGTCCTCCAACACCAGCAGGACTCAGCCAGCTGCCAGGAGCAATTTATTCTATTCCTGGGCTCTCCAAGGCTGAGTGAGTGGACAAATGATTTAATTTCCCTGGGCCAGATGAACATCCTCTTTATGGACACAGCAGGTTTCTCCTAAAATAAGCAGCTCTTGGCTTCAGAGAGCACCAACCCCACTGCCACCTCTGGCACGGCCGTTCAGTGATGTCCCCAAGTCGAATGAATGATTTGAGGGTCCCCAATAAAGCCAGTAAAGCCAATCACTACCTCATTAACACCACGTTCCTCCTCTCCAGGACTCCCTCGAGGGTCGGGCTCAGCCTTCCCAGGGCTCACAGCCCAGCTCCTGAGCTTTCCTACATCCCCACTGACAGAAAGGTATTTTAAAAACCAACAACCCATCGTTCTATAAAGTTGGGTTGCCTTAGTTACCAGCAGTAATTACAGATGTCTTTGTAGATTATGTGAAAGAATAAAAGCCTTTCTCAGAGATAAACTGTCCCCTGGCAAGATTACTGCTGTGCAGAGAGCTAGTAAACCCCAGGAACAAAAATCCCAGCTCTGCCAAATCCAATTCCAACACTGCCTTTATGGGAGCCAGGACTTCACCCTGAAGGAAAGGCAGATCTCAAAGGCACTCTCCTTCAGAGCAGGGAAGGACGTGTTTGTGGGAGAACAGCCACTGGGCTCAGCTCCTCACTGACGTCCCTCTGCACCAGGCCCTCACAACAGAGAAGAGATGGGACTCCAGACATGTCCTCATCCCACTGTGCATCACTGGGGGGTTCTCTGGGAGCTGCTCATCTCCTGCCACAGCAGCACAGGCTGAGTTCTCCTTTCCTGGTTGTCCCAGCAGAGCTTCAGCACCACAACCTTGGCCAAAGACTCCCCAGAGCACAACCCACCCTTGGCCAAAGACTCCCCAGAGCACAGCCCACCCAGCACCTCCACGGGGGCTTCCTGTCCTTAAATCAACTTTAAAACGCCTGATAATTGTCTGTTTTCAAATCTCTTCTTTGTGGGCTATGTCACCAATCACCGCCAAAATGTCTATTCAAACTCAAACACATTTTGCAAACTCAGAACCAGAGAACCAGAATCTAAAATGTTAACCTCCAGCTTCTGAGAGGTTTGACGTCACTCTGATCTAAAAATCTGACAGAAGCCCAATAACAATTAGTAGCGTTCCACATTTAAGTGCTTCTAACGAGATAAATGGAGACCAAAATATTAATTTAGCCTTAGCAAATGATAAAATCATTTTACCTTATCTGGTGGAATTCTCTGTTTAGAACCAATGGCCAAAATCACAGCACAAATACATTATGTCCCATAGATTTAGTCCTCAACATAGGAAGACACAGTAAGAAAAACACATCAGTGTAACAGCATCGTTAAAAAAATTACCAATTGCTGAAATTTAGGTTTATACAAAGACAGTAAAAACATTGTGACTGAAGGAATCTACAGAGGTGGATTTTGAGAGGATTTCAGAGAAATGCATTATCATTAAAACATATGGGAGGCAGCGTAATGGAAAGGATTATTTTCCTTTTAATAGCAATATTATTTTCCTATTTTGTTGAATTTTTTCAGTGCCTACATCAGCATGGAGACATTAGCTTAGAAAAACACACAATTGGCATACAGCAGATCCCCAAAAGGATATTTGTACCAAAGGAGACCTCGGGGGAAATGCAGACTTCAGGAACTACTGAAAAGAATTCTTTGCAGACAGTAATGGAAACAACACAAAACAACTCAAACATGACTTTCAAAGGCAAATATTGTATCTCTCAAACAAATAACACAAATACCCTACCCCCACTCAGATACAAAATTACAGATGTTTTAATATTTAACAAAAAAATTAACATTACAGGATCTCTTTTCTATCCAAACTCGAACACATCACGCAAATTCAGAACCAGAGTATCATGACTGACCATTGCCTCGTGCAATTTCTCCATAAAATGGAAGTCCCTATCAGCACAGTAAAAGAAAACCAGGATTCTGAAATATTTTACTGCCAAATGGGAATGTTTGAGGTTAAAACTCCCTCGCCCTCAGCTGCTTCTGCCCGGCCCGTGTGCACTGACGTGGGCACATGATACCACTGCCCAACCTGGACGTGCAAGTTAACAGGATATTTGAGTCCAGGCAGCCTTGGGAGCAGGGTCAGAGGTGACATGAGCCCCAGTAATAAGCTCCTCACTGACTACAAAACTAGAAAATGTAGCAATATTAAAAACCAGGGGGAAATCTGCCCTCATGAAAGTCACCGAGTGTAACATTTGAGGGCTATTCTGCGTGACACAGATCTGAGCTGAAACGAGGGGCAAAAGCACACGAGGAGGTGCCCACGGTGCTCCCCCTCCAAGGTCATTCTGGAACACCTCCCAGGCAAAGCAGCCCTGGCACAGCCCCCTACAACAGGTGAATATTCCCAGCTTTCCTTCCAAGAGCCAAACCCCACATCAGCGCTGCCCGCAACCAGTCCAGGACCGCCCTCCTCCTCCTGAAAACCAGAAATACAAGTGGCAATTCGGGTAATCATTCCTCACATCCAGGGGCAGAGAACATGCTGATGGGGACAGTCCTTCGTGCCCTGAAAACAGATGGTCTGGAAAAACAGGATGAGGCAAAACAACCCGGGTACTTTCCCTGGTGATTTTTTTTCACTGATGTATCCCCAGCAAAAGCCCTCCAGTCAAAATGAGACCATTGCCAGCCTGGGGTATCAAAACAGCTCTGCTCCACTTCCTCACACAGACGCATTTACATAAATAAAGGAAAAAAAGAAGGAAATCCCATTCCATGAGCTGGCATCTAGCACGACAAAGTAAGATTTCAAGGCACTTAAAATCATTAATATCTGGATTAATATCTGGAGGTGGCTGTTCACACCCTGAACAAGAAGCAGAAGCCCTGCGATGTAATTTAGAGAAACGTGGCAGGATTAAAGTTTTGGGTTGCCCATTAAATAACTTGAGTCACAGAAGGGTTGAGAGCTGCCCTTTGGAGCCTGGAAAACAACTCCCACAGGCGGCTGTGAATGTTTTCCCTCAACAGAAGGAAAATGTCCAGAATTTGGGGGTTGACTCCAGCTTAATTTTCCAATGTATCACATTTAATCAAAACTTCTGTCAAGCCCTGACAATCAGTCCTACCAGCAGGTCAAGCCCCTTTCTCTGTTCCCCCACTCACTGCAAGGTCACCAGCACAAAAGGAAGCACTCAGCATATCCTGTTTTTTTAAAAAAAAATATTGCAGAAAACCCCCAAAGCAACTTAATGTTTAGTTTGAGGCAGCACAAGCAGCTCGTGGTGTGAGAAAGGCACCTGACAGAGGGGAGGAACAAGGGCAGAGCTGAAACCCTCCACATCTCCCTGGCACCCATGAGTTCCCTGCGCAGCAATAACATCTTTCATGGGTTCAGTGGGCATTAGGTCAACTCTGTAAACACTTCTGCAAGTTCTGGAGCAAAACAGCTGCCTCGCAGGAACTGAAATGTGGATGGCCCAGCTGCTGTGCTGTGACACGGGATCCCCCGCGCTGCCCCAAGCCCCGGCAGGGAAACAGAACCCCAAAGGCTACACGGACCTTATAGGTTTTCATTCGTGACCCAGAAAAGCAGCAAATACCATCGGAATGCTGAAATCGGCTGCCCGAGGTTCCAGCCACAAGCCGGGCAAATAGAAGCCCCGGGTTTCACGAGGCACATCGTGCCGGCTGCTCACGGGCATCCCAGCCCGCTGCTCGCCATCCCAGCCCGCTGCTCGCCATCCCAGCCCGCTGCTCGCCATCCCAGCCCATTGCTCGCCATCCCAGCCCGCTGCTCGCCATCCCAGCCCGCTGCTCGCCATCCCAGCCCGCTGCTCGCCACCCCAGCCCACTGCTCGCCATCCCAGCCCGCTNCCCCAGCCCACTGCTCGCCATCCCAGCCCATAGCCCGACATCCCAGCTCCCTGCCCGACATCCCAGACCCCTGCCCGGCACTTCCATTTTAGCAAACACCTACCCCCCACCCCCTCGCCCGACCTGCCTCCCTCACCTCCTCAATTCACATCCGAAACACATNGGGCTGCGGGCAAGTCTGAGCGCCGGGACACCCGCCCCGAGGGCGCCGGGCGGGAGCGGGGCGCTGATGGGGAGGGAGGGTCACAGCCCCCCCTTCCAAGTGTCCCCACGCCCCCTGAAGGAATCGGGATCCACCCTCCGGTTCCCCGGTTTCAGATCTTCCTGTTCTTTATGCAGCCGATCACGCCGAATACACCTTGCCCGGGCAATACGGCTCCTCCTAAACTGCAGGTGCTGTTTAGCCTAAAGCACTGAATTAAATCACACTTGCTGGTTTTACGGTCGTTGGAACAAACGCAGCTTTTACATAAATCTTCTTTTCCCCCTCATTTTATTAAAAGAATTTTTCAATCGTGTCGTTGCACCAGCGAGGCCCTGGAGGTTAATTGTAATAAAGACAAGAAACATTTGCTTTCTTCATTATCCTTCCATTCACAGAATGTTCTTGTGCCAAAAAAAAAAAAAAAATCTATCTACATATATGTATAAGTACCAAGAGATTTCTCTTGCAAAATGCCCTTTCATCTCTTTCGTAAATAAAATTACCCGTCTCTTACAAGGTTTTCCTCAAGCCATGTCCTCAGCCTAAGTTTCATACATCTTTTAAATTTTGTCAGTCATGATGATTGAACAGATGCTATTGCACCTTCCACAGGAGGGTTTCAAAAGCTTATTGAGAATCTTAACTATCAGATAAGAGAACTTATCACACATGAAACTTGAAGGATTTTATGAAACCTACATGGGGATAAGACTCCAGAGTCCCACTGTTTAAACGTTGTTTGCAGCCTCTCCGTAAACAGAAGAAATACAGATAAAGCCATGAAGTCAAACCTCACACAGGACTCGGGGGAAATCCTTCATTTTCCCTTTAGAATCCTGTTAAACTACTATTTTCAGAGAACCAGACCCTCAGCTACTCCCCCAGTGTCCAGGCTTAAACTCATGATGCACAACATGCAAAACTGCAAGACACGAGCTCAAACCAAAGCATCAAGAACTATGATAAAAATAGTAGAATTTACCTGACAAACAAGGGCTAGAGCTTGTTTCCATGAAGTCCCTCAGCAATCATAAAAGTCCAGGTCCTGAAATTGCTGTGAAGTCTCTGTGTATTTTTATTAACAAATAGTTTTTCAATAATGAAATACATGTTAGGCTTTCACCATAAAAATTGACATCTCGCTCTGGTCACCTGGGAGATAAACATCCAAACTGAACCCACCAGCAACAACTGCTTGTGTGCATTGCCCCACTTGATTCTACAAATCCTGACAGCAACCACGGAAAGGTAAATCCCAGCAAACCACTAAATAGTCCTTGCTGGAATGGGGCAAGAGCACGTCCCAGGAATCACAGATTATCTTTACAGCAGCCTTGCAACATAACCGTAAATTATCACAAGGCTCGAGAAAGGTACCTCGAGGAGACCTTTTAGGTAAGGGCCTCCCCAGAGCTGGGATCAGGGATGTTCTGGCAGCTGAAATGGTTCGGAAATGCTGCAGGACCAGCAGGATTGTTGCCCTCTGCTGGTCCACGTCTCGCTCCCACACTCTCGCCACGAGCCAGCAAAGCCTTGGACATACATTTGCCTTTAGTCTTTGAAATAAACCACCATTCCTGTAAAAATAGCAGGGTTATTCCAACAGTTTCATAACAACGTTATCCTTTATAACAACAACCTCTCGGTCTCCTTCACCCCCCAGGCTGTGATTTCTGGGGCATGAGCTTTTCTGTTGCTGAAAGTGTTCTTCCTTCTGCTCCTCTGACTCCTGCAGCACAAGCAGTGGATGTCACCCCGCAGTCACCTCTGTCACAGGCACAGAATTCCTGCCCTGCAGTCAAATGATGGGTTTATCAGAAACATGCGGGATGATTTTCAGATAGATTTTATCATTTAGAATTGAGTGCTCCAAAGGAAAAACCAACTAACATTCAGGAAGAAAGCTTTAAAAAAATCCTGTTGTGGGCACTGGAACAAAGGGAAAAGCTGGTGTTCAGATAACTAAATACTACCAAGTTTCTCTGCCTTATGAGTCCTAAGAGCCCATCTTTGCACCACTGAAATGTACAGTTCTCGCCACAGGCTAAACACATGGACTTGAAAAAAAATTTAGGCTATGGCCCCAAAAGTGGGATTTTTCTTCTCTCAAATTTTTTTTTTGCATAAGATATAATTTTAATGTGATTGTCTTTACAATATAACTCTAAATGCTTCCACTGTTAACTTCTGTTATAGGGGGAAATTAAATATATGCTTCATAAAGATGTATGGCTTAATTAATATTTGTATACTGTAACTCGGAGAGTCCAGCATAAACAAACCTATTCTCATTCAGGATCTCACAACCATAACACAAGTCTCTCTGCTATTATTCCCTGTACACTCATTGCCTCACACTCCTCTTGGATTTTTTAAAAAACATTTAATTTCTTGTTCTGTGCAGGAGCTAAGAAACACAATCCACCACCCTCGTAATACAACCTGCTGCAGTATCAACACAAATGAGTGAATCACAGAACTGACACAAACTCAAGTTTAGGCAGATTGATTCTGCAGGGACAGTATTTTATATGAACAGCAAAAGCTGCCTCAGGCAGCACCTCTCCCTCGTAGTTTGTCCCTCATCATCCTGCTGCTATTTTGTGGGCAAACCCCTTTCTCTGCTCAATCCCCACAGCAGGTTCAGTGTGGGAACTGGGTGTCAGGGGCTCAGCTCGGGTTTCCCTTCACTTACTGTGTGTTTGTGGTGTGCTTTTCAGGGCTCAGCTTTCCCATCCTCTCATCCACACAAAAGTGCAGCCTGTGGGGGAGACAGAAAACACGCTTTGAGAAGGCATTAATCAGAGTTGCAACACTCCTGGTGTGGAGCAGCACCAGCAACAAAACAAGCCCAGCTCCTCTTTCCCAAGGCCATGTTTCTCAACTCCTCCGACTCCCCAAACCAAGAGCTCCCTGTTGCCACCAGCCACACGCAAAGCCACCCCAACACTTCCAAAGCACACGTGGTGCTGATTCATCACCAGGCTCAAAGTTCCTCAAAGAAGTAACATTGACAGGCAGAGCAGGAGCCCAGATTCCTGCTGGTGCTGGCTGAGAGAAAGCAAAGCCCTGTAACAGCATCTAAAGGATGTAATTAGAGAAAAAAAATAATGTGCCTACATTTAAGACTGCAGAAAGTAACAGATGAGTGAAGCCTGAAGGGAAAAGGCACAGCAACATGCACCTGGGCTGGGAACTCCTCGTGCTCCTGGGGATCTGTTTTTTGGGAGGATACATCTCCACGGAAGTAACAGTGCAAAGCTGGCACTTCTCTTGCAGAATGAACTTTGCTGCAATTACAACTGGAACCACCCTGCAGCCCCTCAGTGATCTCAGGGGAGAAGTCCTGAACTTGTGATCAGGACTCAAAGGAGCTCTCTCATAAAGGAGCATCATCATTCTGGTGGAAAGAACACAATCAAACAACCCTAAATGAAACCACCCAGTTAAGGACTTTGGCCGAACTCGTTACCCAGTAAATTTAAAAGATTACTAAAGCCTGAAGAGGTCCTAGATAACCACAAGGAGAGAACTGGGAATTTAGCATCACACATCTTTCACAACGCTGTGACCCAGCCCAGGAACAGCCAGCGAGCCTGAAACCATGGGACTTCCCTACTGAGGAGGGAGGGGACCTGGAGGATCAAACAGGAGTGAACTATTTCAAAACGCAGCTGATAGTGCTGTGCCTGTGTACAAGGAGCAGGTAAGCACAGCCTCCCCCCAGGGCCATGCCCTGCCCGTGCTGCAGTTTGTTCATCAGGGTGTGTGGCTGGGAGAGCGATGGTTCCCACTGGAGCTGGGTCAGTGTGCAGTGAAGAAAACAAGATTATTGATCCACAGGGAAAGAGAACAAGTGAAAAGCACATTAACCTCCCCTCCCTTACTTGTGGATGTTATCCAGCATTGCTTTAAAAAAAGTCATTTTTCTTCTCTCAAACAGGGCTCCTGTCTTTATTCCTCCCAATCAGTGCCTGCAGTGAATACACTCATCCCTCCCTCCCCCCTCACGGGTTTGTAGAAAGCAAATTTCCTTAAAAAAATTAGAAAAAGCCCATTGTAAAGCTACAGAAAGCAGCAAAGGTTACAGAAATGACACAAAAGAGTGAGATGATATCCATCCTTTATATTGACTAGATTACAGTCCAACAACGTTTTCAGAGGTGCAGCTTTGCATGTCCTGCAATTCAACCAGCATTCCTGGGAGAACAGGGGCTTCTGGGAGACAAACCAGTTGGCAATCCCATGGTACAAAGCAGCATTGTTACAATTTAAGTATTTTCAGATTCCTCAGCTCATTCTGCTTCTAAGGAATTTCTCTGCAAAGTTAATCAGTGATTTGTGCTTTGATGGTGGAGAGCAAAAGTGCATCTTGACACATTTCCAGCCAGAAACGTAATCCCTTTCTAAATTGGCATTGATTCCTTACTGCATTACTCATAAAAAGAGATATTTATAGTAGTTAGATGACTATAATATGTACCAAAATTATACACAGCTCAACACAGTCCAATTTTTTTTTTTTCTGAAGAGCTGTTCTTTCCAAATCCGTGAGTTTTCCACTTGCAAAAGCATTTAGGAATGAAACTGTGTGCATCGTGCTAAGAGGGTTAATATCCAGATGCCTCAGACAGATGGCATTATTAGTCTGACGAGGCTTGACATCTAGTTTTCAAAGTTAAGGAGCTTTGGTTACTTGGATGGCTGACAATCTGAGAATAGCCAGTGCTGGAGCAGCAACAGGCAGCTTTGCCTGGCAGACTTTGAGGAAAAAAACCAGTTACACCAAGATTAACCACACTGAGAACATACTTTAAAAAATGCTGTGGCAGCTTTGCTTTAGGATTCCTACTTGCAAAGGCCAAACCATAGACAGGGAAGAGTACTTGAATATTTTTATGCTGCTGGTGACTGCTTCCTCCCAGTTATCTGGTACAGAAATTGATGAGAGTTCTGGAAGCAGAGAAGACAAAAGGAACATCAAGAAGGAAAGTACCCAAACTCCACCAGCCCCTTTACAAGTCCCACTATACAAGTAAAGGACAGAAATTCCATGGGGAAAACAGCAGAAATGCTTCCATCCTGCTATGAAAAATACACCTCTGACACTCATCACTAGTAACAGTTACATTATAGCACAAATGAAGACTCATTAAAGGTAAGGGGAAGTAGAGGGTACACATGTACATACCAGAAATAAGGTAATGCTTTAATAGACCTAAAAAATGCCCATCACCAAAAGCAAACAGTGCTTGTCCAGGCTGGCTCACAACTCCTTGGGAAGGTGGGCTTGCATCATGAAATACATTGTCAAGTGAAACAGGAATACAATTGTTTTATTCACGTAAGAAATACAAAAATAACAAGCAGGAAACTCATTTTTAAGGGACAAATACACCAGACCACAGAATCAGTTATGCAGAACAGGTTAAATAACCCATTGCTTTGTAAACTACACCTCTGGCTAAGGCGAAAGACTGAAAATGTGGGTGCTACACTTTCAACCACCTAGGATTAATCCAAGGTATTGTGCACAGACAGTTTGAAAAATGTATTGCCAATGCCTTCTGAGGGCTCAGAAGGGCTCATAACAACTGTAAGCCACAGAAACGTGGTACAAACCAGTGGTTACACAATAAACAGTAACCCAGAACAGCCTACACTCAACGAGCAATCCTGACCTAAAGGCTCAGATAAGCTGCCTCCCCTAAGCAAACCAACCCCCAGAGCAAACCCCTGTTCTCACAAACCACAGCTTGGGGATTAATTAACAAACTATTTAAACCACTCTTGCATTTTAGAACGAACGAGGTACACAGAAAAAAGAAACTGCTCCATTTTCCAACCTGAACGGCAGGTTGGGTCCCCAGACCCTTTTTGGCAGGATAATAAACCTGACCTACACCATCCATTGAGGTCTTCAAATGCTAAATGAAAGCAAAATTCACTTTATAGAAGGAATCTAAGTTAGTGGGAGGGGGGCAAGAACACCATAAAGCATTTGAGAACTTTATTATTGTTACATTTTTGCCCATCTTAAACATTTCTGCTTCACAGGTTGCCAAGTCCTTATTCACCAAGTACCTGAGAGGGTTCAGACACAGCCCTTGTCAGTGCCCAGTTGAGAAAAATGACACAAATTCTACTTTAGACATGAACATCACAACACACCCAGCTCAGTCAGAAAAGTTTGGGTTGGGGAACTCCTTTTTGGTCATGCAGATGACAAAAATAAAAAGAGCATCTGTGTTTCAAGGAAACTACTGCACTTTTACTAATGCTGAAAGTAAACTAGTTGCTCTCACCATTCTGTTTCTCACAGGTGACACCAACACCATCCAGGATTCAGTCCTGAACAGAAAGCCACTGAATTATTGACAGAATTTCAGACACAGGAACTTCAGAACTCAACTACAATCTCACTTTTTTTCTATCTCCATGACCATCCTAAAGCCACTGTGAAGTCACCAAGGTATTGACATGCCAGCTATAAACCTCACTTCATCTCAGCTCTTCCTCCACACAAATCCACCCAGGGGGCAGAAAATTATTAAATATGTACCATTAAACACATAAGCAAATCTTTCTCAACAAATCTGGTTACTAGGAACGGTACTAGAAACAGGTTTATATTCAAAGACTCTGTAAGTCACTATGCCTTTAATGCTACCCAGGACATACACAAATATGTCTATATTCCATGGCACATCCTCGCGTTGCTGTCCCTCATCCCACCACCCACAAGTTCCTCTCCCAAAAGACCAGAGGGCAGAGGAGAGCCAGTGCCACCTACTCAAGACACCAGGGAACATTGTTAAGGTGACAATCTCTTGAGGGACACAACAGGCAGCACATTTCCCATGTACAGCTGCAGTTTCTGGGATCAGCTCTGCTCCAGCACACGAGTCCTACAAGGATCATTGCACAGAGATAACCACCCAGCACATTTTGGGGGTCCCAGACTGTCAGATTTCACAAAGTCACCTTTTAAAAAACCTGCTTGTTTCTGCTATCAACAGACTCTGTCACAGCACGTAACACAGGAAAATACCACAAGCTGCACAAACCTTTCCCTCCCCAAGTCCAATGATAAACCACATCACATAAGTGAATTTAACCATTTCTCTCCAAACCAGGCTGTCCATTGACAAGGTGAAAGCAACTCCCCACTGCAAGGCACTAAATCACGACCTAAAACTAAGCAGTTCAGTGCTACAACCAGCAGAGCTGTGCTCCACGTGAAGTTCCAGGACTGTCCAACACCGTTGTGAAGCGCAAAGGTACAGTAAAAAAACCACCTGAAGCCGCACTCAGTGTTTTACAAACACTCCTCTGAAAATTCGTTGGCTTACAACAATTTATCAGTGATGCTGGTTCACAACAGAGCTTCTGAGATAGAAAAATGACAACAGAATTCTGAATAGCAAGTTATCTTGAACCTATTTATAAAAGCTAAACCAAAGAGAATCAGTCTCGTCATAAGAGCAATAATTTACTACAATCCCCAGGAAACTCAGCTCCTGGTTTAAATCCTGATGATACCACAGGGTTGTCCTGTTTATTTAAGCACACAGAGGTAATTAAAGGATGCAGTTTCACTTCTAACAGGTAGCAACAAAAAGACTCATTTCAATCAAAATCAGCGTGAGGTCAGACTGACATCAAACAGTAACAATTCCTTGACATTCCATGGAAATCCCTCAGCCCAGAAGCACAAAGCCCAAGCCAGATAATCTTCCACTGGAGTCCGTGGGAATCAGATGCCCAAGATGTTGCATATCTGGAGCAAAGCAAGAAGCAGGTTTTATGATGCAGTCCCACGAAACATCACTAAGTGCTCACAAACCTGAAGTCAAAACAATTTTGCACCTTTGAAATCCATGCCCCGTGTATCATATACACTCTCACTCAAGCATATAAGGAATTCAAATCTTTTATTTGATATCCATAAACCCATAAACGTTGCTATTCTATATTTCTATGCAGGAAGGCAGTTTTCCCCTAAAACATTATGCTTTTTAATAAACAACAAACTTTAATTCTATTGCGTGAAAAGGGCTACAAATGTACATTTGTTAATCAAGCAGACTACACAGATATTTTTGCTTTACAACTGGCACCTCTGTTGCTGGTAACACTTGCTGGCTCAGTTCTCAGAGCACTTTGCCCACGGAGTTTGGATTATCACTTTCTGAAATACGGGCAACTGCAAGGATTATTTTAAAAATTACGTGCTGAGACAGGTATTGCAAATCCACTCCTTTTGTTTGTTTTTTTCCCAGTCAGCACTCACGGAGCCCATCTTTATTCCCGTGCAGATGTCATTGCCGATCTAACCAAGATTCTGGCATAAAATAACTTTCAGCAAACCAGTTTTGCTCCTGTTTGAAAGGAACCCCCCCAGCACGGGGCTGCCATCCTGACAGCAGATGGAGCTGCGAGAATTCCCCGGGAACTTTAAGGAAGGACAACAGTTCCGAGTGAAAAGTCTGTTAAACCCGGGGCTATGAAAACAAGGACGTGTTTAATAGAAGGGATAAATGTCGACCCTTTCCTGGAAGGAATCACACAAAGACAAACCCGTAAGAGGACTTGAAAACTAAGCAATCGGAAATTCCCAACATTTTTATATGAATGAAGCACATGCTTAACACAAACTATTTCTTCAAAACTACACAGTACATACGTTGATGGAAAAATTCCCTATAGAAAAAATTGACCAACCATGTCAGCACGTCAAACTCCCCAAGTACAAGATGGTGGGTGCACACAAACGAAGTGAGAACGAGTATTTAAAAAACAGACGACATCCACGGATTAGTACTTGAAAAATTTCTCTGTCGAGTGTTAGAAAGCCACTAGCAAAAAAAGTCAGTTAGGACCTTTACTGGCAACAAAATATTTGCTCGGAGTACACAGAGGATTTTAGAGCACAACACTTGCTTTCAAACCTAGAAAAGCCTTAAAACCGTACGGAATTGATCCTAGGAAAAAAAATTAGACGTGTAAAGGTCAATGAACACAATGATTTATTTAAAAAATAAAAAACGTAAAAACCATTTTTTTTTCCTCCTTTACAGAAATGTTAAAGTCAGTCATGGGATCCGAGTAGCTTTTGTAGAAAAAAACGTAGTAGCCAGGTATCGAGTCCTTACAACAAAGGAAATTCCCTCCCTAACCCTCCCCAGTTTTTACTCCAGATCAGCAAGACGTTTCCCACCCCGCACCCTCCAAAAAACAAAACATTTTTCGTTGCTAGTATAAAAACGACCAAGGTCCAAGTAATAATAAAAAAATAGAGTCCATCAATGACTGTAACACAAAGTATGTGTATGTGGGGCCCAGTCCATCTTCAGAGAGAAAGAAGTGGCACAGGCAGCAGAGGCGACCCTCAGAGGGGGCATTTAGGAGCCGCTCCCACAGCGGGGAGGCATTTAAAAGGAGCTGCCGTTCGGCGAAACGAGGGGAGAAAACCATTCGGAAGCTGCCCGGTCTCGAAGGGAGGGCTCTGCACGCCCTTCCCCCCTCCCCTCAATGGGTTTTGGGCTCTCCGGCTCAGAAAGAGCCGCCCCCGTAGCCGCCCCCCCCATAGCCTCCTCTGTACGGTCCACTGTTACTGCGGCCCCCCCAGTTGCCGCCCCCTCCGCCCCCTCCTCCGCCGCTCTTCATGGGGCCGTAGGAGGACTGGTGCTGGCTGTAGCTGCCGAACCCGCCGTACCCGTTGCCGTAGTCGCCGCCTCCCCCTCCGCCTCCGTAGGAGCCGCTGCCATAGGAGCCGTACCCGCCGCCTCCTCCCCCGCCGTAGCCGCCGTAGCTGTTGTAGCCGCCGCCTCCTTTGGAGAGCCCGTTGTGATCCCGGTTGCCGGAGCCGCCGCCGCCCCGACCCCTTCCTCCTCCTCCTCCTCCTCCTCTGCCTCCCCGGGAGGGCCTGGAGGAGCCGCCGCCCGCCTGGATGTCCTCCTTGGGCACGGCCTTCTTCACCTCCACGCGGTGGCCCTGGATCGGGTGGAACTTGACCACGGCCGCCTTGTCGGCCGCGTCGTGGTTCTGGAAGTAGACGAAGCCGAAGCCGCGCTTCTTCCCGCTCTGCTTGTCGGCGATGATCTCGGCCTTCTCCACGGGGCCGAACTGGCTGAAGTGCTGCACCAGGTCCCCTTCAGCCACGTCCCCCTTCAGGCCGCCCACGAACAGCTTCTTCACCTTGGCGTGTGCGCCGGGCTTGGCCGAGTCCTCCCGGGACACGGCCCGCTTCAGCTCCACCGCGTTCCCGTCCACCGCGTGTGGGGACGCGGCCATGGCGGCGTCCGCCTCCTCCACCGCCGAGTAGGTGACGAAGCCGAAGCAGCGGGAGCGCTTGGTCTGCGGGTTCAGCACCACCACGCAGTCGGTGAGGGTGCCGTAGGCCGCGAAGTGCTCCCGCAGCCCGGCCTCCGTGGTCTGCACGTTCAGCCCGCCGATGAACAGCTTGCACAGCTGCGAGTTCTCCATGCTGCCGCCGGTGCCGCGCCTGGGCCTGGCCCCGAGACTCCTCCTCCCGTTCGGGGGCAGCTCCGGAGGTTTTTTCCCCCCTTGCTCCGTCTTGCCGCTTCTTCCCCCCCTGCGGGCAGCGCGACCTCAGGGCAGCGGCGGCCGCCGGCGGTGGCTCCCCCTCGGCGCGGCCCGGCG